>OX439484.1:49332626-49881123 GCA_949320155.1 Melangyna quadrimaculata
ATAAAAAAAAAAAATACAAAATCGTTAAAAATTAATTTTTTATTACATAAAATTTTTTGCACATTTCCAAAAATAATATCTGGTATGCCAACATTTATTATTTATTAAAATACAATTTTACACAAAATAAAAAAAATATTGAATTTTCAAAAAAAAAAACAATAAAAATGTTGGTTGAAATTGGTGTAGCCGTTAACGAGGAATTTGAAAACCAAAAAAATCAGTTCTATGACAGGTACCGTTAATAACCGTTATTGGTAAATTTTTGTTATCAAAATATTGACCATATCTTTAGTAGTAAACTCACATCTTTTTATCAAAATTCTTGGAGCCGTTTTCGAGAAAAATAAGTTTTTTCTTAACGGTTTTTTTTTTAAATTTGTATGCAAGGTACCGTTGTTATTGAATTTAGAAACATGATATATCAAGTATTCTACAAAATAATAAAAGAATATTTTACACCTAGGTTTAAAAATATTGACCGTCGTTTTCAACAAACAAATTCAAAAGAAAAAAATTGATTTTTTTTTTTTTTTTTATTTTGGTCTACAATAATGTTCATACTTTTCAGAAGATTTAACATAAAAATCAAAATCATTTTTCGAGAAAATCAAAAACCAAAACAATGGTTGTACAAATTAAATAAAAAATTATTAAGAAGTAGCATTACCTTATTTTAATTTTTTTGTATTTTTTTTTTTTTTTTAACAAAATCCTCGGAGCCATTTTTGAGAAAGATATACAATTATTTTTTTTGGGCGAATGATTATTGGTCATAAAAAAAAAAAAAAAAACCTGTTAAAAAACACTATGTACCAAGTTTGAAGAAAATTCCTCCACCCGTTTAGGCTGTAGGGGCGAGCAAGACAGACAGACACAGATAACGGGACCCACTTTTTTCGCGTTCTCTATCATCGCAATGTTGGAGAAAATTATTATCTGCAGTTCTCGAGTTTTTTTACAAATCCATAGCTTGCCAGACACCAAGTACCTATATATCGCAAGTAAAAAGGGTATTCAAAAACAGAAAAGATGATGAAACTTAAAACAATAAAATTACCTGTCTATTAAACGCTTTGAGATATGTATGTACCTACCTTAACCTACGAACACTGCAACTTACTTGCTTAGAGCGGTAAAACAAAATTATTTTTCTGCGTCGAGAACAGTAAACTTTAGGTCTTAAAAATCTGGGGAGATGACCATTTCTACCATTCAACACAACAGAAGGAAATTAAAAATACCAACGCTTTTCTAAAGATATCGTTGAGTGATTTGACGAATTTAATTAAAGCTTAAACATTGGCATTATGTCGGACTGCCAAGCCGCACTCAAGGCACTGAACTAATATGAAATTAGTTCTAAACTGGTATGGGAGTGGGTGGATAGGTTGAACGACCTTGGCAAAAACAATAATGTTACACTTCATTGGGTACCTGGGCACGTAGGTGTTCAGGGAAATAAAGAGGCAGATTCCTTGGCGAAAATTGGAACAACGGCCGGCACCCCTAACGTGTCGTGAGCCCTATTGTAGTATAGAGGAGAAAATGTGATTAAAAATTAAATCAAAACAGAAGAAGGGGCCAAAAGATCCAAATTATGTACAGAACTCCCCCACCTGAGGCAAGCGAAACTACTTCTTGGGAGCTACAACCAAGAACGCTATGTATCCTGTATAGGCTTAAGCAGGAATAACCTCTCCTCACTGGTCATTGCAAACTGAAAAGACACCTCTGTATTCTTGGGCTGGTGAGCAGTTCAACATGCAGATTCTGCAACACTCATGAGGAAACACCTGACCATATATTAGGTAAATGCGATGCACTCGTGCAACAAGGACACAGGTATCTGGGACGTCACCAGATAGAAGAGAGCGAACTACCATCTCTGAAAGTACTCCAAATACTTAAGTTTCTCAAAGAAACAAACTTGGAGGAAGAACTATAGAATGAGCAATGTCATCTAGCTCTAGACGGGGGCACAACAGATCTTAATGTCGCAGTGTAATTAAACCCCTTTTATTATTCATTCATTCATTCAAGCCAAAGCAGGTCATTTGTACAAACGTGACCAAGCCTCATTTCATCAATATTTTAACCCATATCGGAGGATTAACTGACTTTCAACAAGAGACCAATCAATATTATGTAATTGACATGCTTGAAACCTAAACTGTGTTTGAACCTGAGTTAATCTACTGAATTTTGGTCCTACCAAGCACAATTATGTAATTGACATGTTTGAAACCTGAACTGAGGTTGAACCCTCAGTTAATCCACCGAGATCGATAGGGTAAACTATTGAACAAAGCTGAAACATGATTTAAAATAAATATTTGCACTACTGACACTAGGACCCCTATTACATTTACATAGTTTTTGATGAATTTATTTATTTTCCAATGGCAATAAAAACTGATTAATCAATTAGTTAAATAACCGACAAAAAAAAAATGTAATGTTTTAAAGTGCATGTAACCTAGCGAACCGTACTGTTTTGCGTTACGTTGTCCATTGTTGAGAAATTGCTGTATCCATATTGGTAGTTAAGTAAATAATTTAATCAATTTAAAATAAACAAAAATTCAATAAATAAAAAATGAAGAAGATAGAAAGACAAGAGATAAATATATGTATGTACTGTACATATTGTAGGTATACGAATTGGAACAAGGGCGGACGAAAAATTGTTCGAATTTATTTAAGAAACAAAAACAAAACTTACAACATTGTGAATGCACTTTGAATGGGTGTGAGTGTGACATTTACGTCATCATAAAAATAGAAACATACAAAATAGACCAACAATGGCCGCACCATTAACAACTGTTATAAATGTCATTAAATTATATTATCCTGATGTCGATGTTTGAAATCAGGGATGCACAAGAAGGGTGTGTTTACGCCAAAAGAGAATGAAAGGGACAAAATAAAATCAGTTTCCTAGAAGGGCATAATAATAAATTACAAGCAAAACATTGCGGCTATGTACCTGTTCACCAAACATAATAAAATATATTTGTTCGTACGATCCATAATGTAGAGATTCTTCTTAAACTTCACATAGCCAAGCTTTTTTTCAGTGAAATAGTTAAAATAATATTTATCATACTGCCCTGATGGATATACTCAACTTGCGCAAGGCAATAATGTAGGTATAAGCGTTATTAATTCGTAACTATAACTGTCGGCACTACAGCTAAATGTCAAAACCAACAAAAAATACCTTTCATTGCAGTCAAAAGAAGAAGTCAGCCATATTGCACTCAAGTGAAAGAATCATCTTTCTCTTTTTTTGTCATTCCAACTTCACCAAATATCAGTTTTGTTTAAACAAGGTGTGCTCGCGAGCCATCTTCTCTTCCGAAAGCAAATGCGAATGAAACTATACGAAATACAACGCTCATCCATATTACAGACTCATCATATAATTTCGTTAATTAGCTTGATTTCGGCCGACTAATTCAGTGCCCCTATCACAATTATAAATCGGTAGAACCGTTTCTTAGAAACAAAGATATAAGAAAAGTGGGCGTGGCAGATTTAACTAAAACTGTTTTTTTAATTTTTTTCTTGCTAATATAAACAAATTTTAAAAATTTCATCCAAATCAGTGGAACCGTTTCCGAGAAACAAGGATATTTAAGGAAAATAGGGGTAAATGTGGGCCTAACTTTTTTTCTTCTGCAAGGGTCTCGAGTAAGCAAACTGAGGTTTAGGTTCTCTAAGATCACCAGAACCATCACCCTGCAAAATTTCAGCCTGCCTCTAATTTTTGTTTTCATTTGCTCCATACATACAAAAATCTCTAGATTTCCTGGAGTAAATAGAAATGCAAACAAAATGCATACAAAACTGCAAATCACTGTTTTAGTCCCATTAATCTATACGTGAAAGTTGGTCTACCAACTCCACAGACATCTCTTTTGAGCTTGTCTGTAACCAAAAAAATAGAAATTTTGATTGTTGACAATACAACTGAATCTCGTGAACACGAGTTTGTGCCAATGTGCCTGTGTTTTGGTGCTTTCATAAAACTTAAGTAACTTTTTACATAACTGTAGTTTGACCAAATAGCTTTCTAGCTGCTAAAATATCTATCGATTGCAATTTTGTTTCTATTAGGAAAAATAGCATGTTAGCATAAATTTCAACATCAACTTAATCGGTTATTTTGAGCTGCCTTAGGGCCAATTTTTCAATACTCAGTTAAACCTCTGATAGTGCTTATTCTTCGAATAAAACGAACATTTGTTCCTGTTGCTATAGTAATTATTCCTCTGATAGTTTAACTGATGATTAAAAAGTCGGCTCTTATAGCCTTTTCACACCAAACCCAAAACGCGGTTTTCGCGAAAATATCGGTTTTGGCTGAAAACCTAGATCGAAAACACAAGTTTTCCCATACATTTATGCTAAACCACATGTTTTGATAAAACACAAGTTTTAAATAAAACCTGTCCAAAACATGTTGGATTTGCAGGATGAACTAAACAAACACATCTTGTGAAACATTCAGCGCTCCATTAAATGTCATATAAATAGCTGACGGGTTGCTGCCAGGTAAAAATATTTTTTCTGCTGGAACACAAGAGAGAGCGACGCAGTGTCGCGCATCCTAACTACTACGTGAAATTGATCGGTTAAGAAATAAATTAATTATAACGAATCAGGATTGATTGTATTTCCATTATTAAACTCCAATTTTAATAAATTGTCTTTTAATTGCACATAAAACATTTGATTTTACCCTTTTCTGTGGCACTGAAAATTTTCAAAGCGGCGCGGCCCTTCCTCGAAACCATTGTGTTCAAGCAAAACAAATGAAATGTCAAATGAAAACTTGTAAATTTTCGGTGTGAACGCATTTCAAGTTTTCGTAAACCAATTGCCGAAAACCCGGTTTTGGGTTTGGTGTGAAAAGGCTATTAGTCAGTTAAAACAAACAAATTCAAAAATCGTTGGTTGAAGAGAAAGCGAAAACGAGAAAATTACTTTTTTAGTTTTCGACTAAAAAGAACCTCAAGAACCCAAAGTTTTTGCCTGCACCGAGCGACGACTGTGGGACACCCTGTAGATTTAAATGCATGTATGTAAGTCGATGTACCAGGAGGACACACAAATGAGAAAACACAGGGTTATAGATTTAAATAAAACTAGCGATGTTTTAACACGGAAATATAACTTCCTCTCAAGAGCAAATAGAAAACCATAAGGAAGGTTACACATTATGTTCAAAATACATTTACATATGTATGTATAACACTTGCAAAGCCTTTCAGAAAAAAAAAAAACAAACAAAAACAAAAAGGACACACAAAAGTTAAAATCTGTAACTTGTTTCAAATGCGTGTTAGGTTGGTTAATCATGTTTATTCTTTTTTTTGTATCTCCAACCCTCTTAAATATCCGTGGGTTGAAAATGCGTCATAAATATTTGTTCACATTTCTCTATTCTATTAAATAAATTGGGATTTCTTAGGCTTTTGTATATTTTTATAAATGGGTTCTTACATATGTTATATAATACATATATAAACATAAATATGTGTAAATACATACATAAAGTATGTGAAGGTATACGTTGTTAAATTTTAATCGAATTTTCTGATTTAAATGGGTGACACGAAAAATAAGAACTATACCTATTTGTCTTCTTTTAGAAATTGAGTCATTATTTAACTACGCATTTGTGATTTCGATATAATAAAACTAGATACGCATGCACAACATTTAGGTATACAGTTTTTATTTTTTGTTATCCCTTTATGTAAAATGATAGAAGAAATATTTATATCTTTTACATGCGATGCATTTAACTGTTTCTATACTTACATGAAAAAATTAAATCAACAAAATTGTATTCCAAAAAGAAATTGGGCGTTTACTTTATTCATTCACAGTCACTCTACTTTCGATTAATTTCTTTTTACTTCATTTTATTTTGATAGGTAATCAATCATAAATTTTAATATTATTTTATTTATTTTGGTACATTTTACTCTACAATATTCTTAATGGTGTACAAGTGAGTACACAGTTTCGAATGTAGGTAGGTTCACATATACTAATAGTTCAGGAGTTTAAATTATTTGTTTGTCTTCTCAATACATTTAATTTTTATAGGGTGTTAGTTGGCCACTCAACATGAATTGAATTGACAAATAATAATTGTATAAAGCAGGTATGGTTGATTCAAAATAGCTTTTAACAGCTTTTCGTCCTTAAAAATTGGCGTTTCTTCCCGGCGCTCTCACTTGGACTCTTCTGTCGACAGTCAGGGCCTTGTCAAGACGCAATTTTTATTAAGTTAGTTTTTATTAAGTTATAAAGCTAAGGACGAAACGCCAATTTTTAAGGACTAAATGCTGTTAAAAGCTATTTTGAGTCAATAATTCAACAAGTCCAATTAAATAATGATAAGTCTTCTACTTGGCTGATTTATTTCAGTAGTATATAGAATCTGTATTATAAAAAAACACTTATATGTAAAGCAGGTATGTTTATAGTGTAGATTATGTAAAACTACTTAATTGAACTTAAATTGTAAAAAAGAGTAGGAGTATTTAATATATAGCAAAATAAGAAGCAGACAAACAATAACAATAGAAAAATTGTTTTAGAAACAATGCGAAGTAATTATTTGCGAAATAAATTGCGATACGAAATGAAGATTTTGTGAAGCAATAACATGCCCCCGCAGAAAAACAATCTAGTTTTCGACAAGGCACTAGAGAGTTTTACATAGATTCTTGCAAAGGCTAGAACACGGGCCTTGAACCCTTTTGCCTCGTCAGGCAAAAATAAAAATCAGGTGGCTTATGTGGGACTTGATCCCGCGATCTTCTAATTGTCAGTCCAATGCGCTGTTCACTAGGCTAACTCGCTATACAAAAATTTAATGTCGAAAGTGAATAATTTTCATTCCTTGTTGCATAACCGGATTTTATGTACTTGTTTTTAGGTAGAACAACTTAGAACAGGTTTTTCCTCATTGAACAATCCTATACAGATGCCTCACACCCATAGTAAAAAGTGTAATACGAATAAAAAGACAAAGGAAAGAGAGAAAAAAGTGACGTATGATCCTGAAAGTGCATGGTGCTTAAATAATTTTTTTTTTTGTTTTTGGTGTACACAAGACATTCCTAGTGAGGTACCGATACAAGTCCAACAAGATTTTACTAGGGAGGCCCGAGTGGGAGGACTAGTGTTTGGAAAGTTTGCCTCGTCTAAATGTTTGGTACTGAAATCCAGCAAGGGCTTGCCAAGTATCTGACAAGTTTTCCTTGTCCAGATTTTCCCTACTGAAAACTTACTAGGGACTTGCCCAAACTAGACAGAAACTTGGCATTTTTTCAGCCGCTAAATAAAAACTTGCAAAACAGTTAATTGCAAAATAATTGCAAACTTAAAAAAAGGAGTTTAAAGATATCCAACAAAAATTACACTTAAATGATTATTATAGTTTACAACTAGAACGTAGCTAGACATTGACGGTGTATACTAATGGTTCGACAATACTTGTATGAAGTTAATAATAAAATAACAAAAACAAGTTAAAATAGCAAATTTAAATTTTTCTTCGACAAAATATGGGCAAACAAAAATTTTTAAATAAAAATAATTGACATGATCCTTGACTTTATTTTTTTTTTGTAAGAAATTATACAAATTTGAAATGCAATATTTTTTGAATAATTTAGAATAATTTCAAAATTATGACCAAATCAACTAGGCCACTGACTCAAAATCCCAAAAAATGTATTTCTGTCTGGTACTCGAATTTTGATCTTATTATGATAATGTTTTTAGATTCCTTCATTTAAAATAATTCTTACGTATTGGAACTATTGAAGAAATCCTTCATCTTCGACGCTTATTCAAAATTGAACTAAGAAGTACAAAGAGACCTCACGTAAGGACGGGCAAAATCAAGCATGTAGTCTTTATGGAATTTAAAAGAATTGCCTTCATCCTGAAATAACTAAAAATTAAGTAAGTCATGTATTTTTTTCAAATTAATAAGAACTAACAGATTTCTCTATCGAAATCCTCATTCTCCTTGCATGTCACAGTTTCGCCTTCCGAGTTCATGAAGCGGAAGCTAGAAATTAATCATTAACCGCTTTAAAATGTATCTCTCGTAAAAAACTTCCATATTTTCATTGAATGCACTTTTGAAGTAGATACTATTTAAACTATTATAGAGATTATATAAACGAAGTTTAATCAAAATCCTTAAAGCCGTTTTCGAGGAAACTTGATATAACCGAAATCGTTATAAAGCAGCCACCCTACGCTAAAACAAAAATTTGAATTTCTTCTCTACGAAATCACATAAAAATGCTTCAAACCGAATTTAAAGCAAATTCTTCCATCGCAGCACGGTGTACATCAAGACACACAGACTAGCAGATTGACAGACGTCTTTTCGTGAATTAGTTGGAAAATGGAGAAAACTCCATTTCCTTAATGTTAGTTTTGATTAAAACCTCAAATATTTGATATGAAACCAATACTTGTCTTAGGCCCCATGTTATAGCTTTCATTAAAATTCATCATTGAAACACAAATCAGTGAAACGGTGGAAGATTTTTGACAAGTCTTTTATATCAATCAAAAGTCCAGAGCCTATACAAAAACCAACTTTGATGTTAGAGTTCATCATTGAAAGAAAAACAGACAGACGAGAACAGAAAGAGAAAAGAACACAAAGTCAGGTGTTCATTGAAAAGGATTTTCATCATTGCAAAAATAAAAGTAATTTTATAAAAAAAAGTGTTACAAAAAATTTAATATTTTTTTGACAACAAAAAAAATTATATAACTAATAAATCTTCAATTTGGTGTCAAAAAGTTATCAATTTTATTTGTTTAAGTGCATCTTGATTCAGTTGTCGAAAAATAAAGTAGGTAAATAAAACACAAACAAATTTCCAACAGGAAAAAAATATTTTAAAAATTATTTTCACAAGTGCGGAAAAACTTTTTGATGTGCATGAAACTCAAAAAATAAAAATACCTACTTTTAAACTTTATTAAAAATTAAACAATAACGTCTATAATAATTTTCAAACGTACATACATAGCTAAAAAGATTCAAGGGTAAAAACGAACTAAATCCCAAAATATATCGTTTGGAGACGACACAGAATTTCACTCTCTACCACATATCCAATTTCACCTAAAACTTTTAATACAGCACACACGATTGTAGGGTATTTTGGAATGCATTGCAAGAACAATACGACCAATTCTAAAAAAGTTTTAGTCCTTTTATAAAATGAGACTTTTGTTTAAAGGTAGCAGGTGCACTATTATCAAAAACCCTTTGAAAATAATGTTCGTTGATGAAACTTGGAATCACAAGAGTTCATACAAATATCTGTGATGATGGGGATTTTCGTTGTACGATGAGTAGGGGGGGGGGGGGGTGGAGAAATGTCGGTCGTATTATTACTATCACAGCTATACTTTTAGCCAATTTCATTATTTTATTGATTCTGCTAATATTTGTACATATTTTTATTTTTTGGGGAGGGGTAATTTAATTTTAATTAGAGTAATTTAATCAGGATATTTTTAAAGCTTTAAGTTTTTGGAATATTTAGTTTAAACTTTTGTCAACTATTCATATATTTCAAAGTGATAATACCTATCAAAAAATCATTTTACTCGTAAGGCTTGTTTCACACACATTCGGTTTCATTCGGTTCGGTCTCTATTCGGTTTGTATTCGGCTGTGCCTGATATGTGTGAAACGATAAAACGGCAAAAATAAAAACCTAACAGAAACCGTAGAGCACCGTTTTATCGTTTCACACATATCAGGCACAGCCGAATACAAACCGAATAGAGACTGTGTGTGAAACGAGCCTAATAATTCACATAACATAATCTAAGCATCAAATGATTAACACCCTGTTTGACATTAATATAAATCGTTTTTGTTTTCATTTACATAGGTATCTATATATTGTATGTATTACATATACAAATATACATACACAGGTGCTGGCTTAGATTGTGATTTCCCATTTTGTTTTCTTTAGAAAAATTAAATTTTGTAATTTTCCATTATTGCATCCAGAAGAAGACGACGATACGTAGATTATTGTTTACCTAACAAAAATAAACGGGTAGGTATACCTACATTTATGCAGATCCATATGTATGTATATGAATTTCTGCGAATCTTTACATTTTATTCGATTAAAATGTTCTCAAAGGTTTTGTTTTTGTTTTTGTCGCTCGTCAATTTAATTTCTGTGTGCCAACCTACCTATTATGATTTTCATCTGCCCTTTTGATTTATATGTGTATTTTTGTAAAAAAAAAATTATGACCGAAATCGAGAGGGTAAATATAGATATCTACATCAATAATTCTGCAGAATATACATATATAAATGAAAAGAATACATAAAGGATTTAGATATAAAATGCTGTGAGTAAAATGTCAAAAGAAATATACTTTACCAACCTACAAACATATGTACCTTCTGTCTGCAAGGCTCTTAGGTTAAAAGTTACCCTTTAAATGACTTTCAACTTAAATGCGATGATTTTATATCAAAATAAATATGTGTTATGAGTTTGGTGTATCACCCTACATTATATTTAAATAAAAAACAACCTTAAATTATTTACGTACCTACAAAATACATTTTAATATTCAAATAAATAATTAACTTTTTCAAAGTGTTTCTTAACTTTTGCAGGGTACTGTAGTTGTAAATGTATAAAACTTTATTAAAAATTAAACAATAACAATTTGTTATAGGTACCTATATTCTTTGTGAGAATTAATTCAGAACACATTTTATGATAGCAAAACACAAAAGAAAGTCGTGTAAAATGGCGACTCGAATTGAGAGAATCAAAAAACAACAGAATGTATATTGTATACTGGATGATGACACTGTTTAGGCTACTTAATAATGTTGCTGTTGAAAGAAAAAAAAATATTTGCTCAGCACTGCGCCAATGTGTTCCCCCCATTTGTGTTTCTCATCTCACCAACGAACCTGGTCATATATGGTATACCATATGTGCCTATCTGTATAAATTTGCCTGGTCTAACAGAGTTTTCATCTCTATACACAAACTCTGATTCAACTATACACCAACTATGGCTTTTCGTCAATTCTTCTCCGTATATTTTTTTTTACAATTACTTGCCTCCTATTAAACACACTTTCCCCATCTACCCCTTGATACCCCCTAACCCCTTAAAATGGATATACCCATTTGGACTATTGCATATCGGTTACAACAACAGCAATACCAACATTAAGCGACAAAAGACCCACTATCATCGTCATCGTATAAAAGGCGACGTTGTTGTCCGTCGCGGCGACCGTTAAGCTCTTTTTATCGATTTACTTTATAAAGAGTAGGTACCTATTACATACATATGTATGTATATTTATTTTATAGGTACATACATACAGGGTATAGAGTTTTCTTTTTTTTTTAGTTTGCAACTTCTACACCATACAGATTTAGCTTGTTTGCTTATTTCTTTTTTTTTTATTTTTCCATCATGGCTGCTTTTTAGCGTAATTCAGATTTTTTGCCATATTCAAACATCGCCATCTTAAATTAAACTCTGAAATAACACGAGAAGAAAAAGCGTCAGTTTAGTTGTAAATGGAACTGCTACGGAAACGGAAGGCATCCCTGTTTGTAATTTTGTTGATGTTAAAGAATTTCATTATTTAACTTCTACGATACTGATGTGGTCGAGGGATACACACAAAAATGGGATATTATTATTATGTGGATTTATTTTTCCTTTTTTATTTAAGAAATGAATAATAATTTTCTTTATTTTTGTATTAATTTGCGTTTTGTTTTATTATTAAAAGGCATTAAAAGGAACTTGATATTTCAAGAAGTAATATTGTACAAGACTGAGTGTCTCCAGGTATTTCATTCAATTTTTAACTAGAAATCATAAAAAGAAATAAAATGTTACCCAATTACCAAAAACTTCGTTCGGATTTGTTCGTTAAAGTATAATACACTGCTGCTCATGTGAAATGAAAAAAAAAATCGCAGGTCTCCAACAGGACAACAAAATGCTTAAGAACCTACAGCGGACAGCGGAAATGTTCATGGAGAGTTTCATCAATTGCAAATATAAAACGAAAACAAATAAACAAAAATCAAAGAAAGCCATGCCGTAATGAAAGTAACAACAATAAACCCAAATATCATTTTTTCACGTACAAAATTAATGGTCCGCTGGCTATTAATTCTGTGCGAAAAGAGAGTGAAGAAAATCATCAATTTCGCTCGTCGAACAGCGTACTCCAGAACTAAAAGCACAAAGATTTTTTTAACGTTTATGAGAATTTTCGTTATGCGTCAGTAGATTATTATTTCGTAGGTTTAAACAACAAATAATTAGGTACATTTTAATATTTTCTACATTACCAACAACAAGCTTCTGGGAACTGTCATTTATAAAATTCGCAATCCACAACAACAGGATGCGTTCTACAAAATTGTGAATAAATAATTCGCAGGCATTTGACCTCAACTACCGATTTTACTTGTTTATTTTGCATCAAAATTCGTAGCTCTCAGTGACCACTGATTTGACTTCAATATTCACGACCATTCGCAATTCTGATTTGCAGTTCGAAGCTAGTTTTAAAGGCACTTAACACAAATCATATTTGTCAGTTGTCAAATATACGAGTACTGTCAACAGAATCAGTGCTGCCAATTTGTAAACTAAACCTCTATTAAAAAAAAACACCCTAATGCACCATGTTGTTTTAGAAAAATTCACTATTTCACAGAAAAAGAAACAAACAAATATTTTGAAGGCATTCATTCAGATGACAGTATTAAAAATATCTTTTAAAAGAAGATATTAAATGTGACTTGTCATCACTTTTATAATGAATTATTTACACTAACTTGTCTACACGAAAACTATAAACTTTTCGTAAATAAACTTATTTTTCAAAGCAAAAGAATATGAAATTTCCTACAAATTTTACTACTCAAATGTTTTCTCTAAAGAACGGCTCCGCAAAATTAGGCCCCAGGACATAAGGCAAACAAAAAAAAAATAAAATAAATAAGACCCCAAAAAAAAGCACACAAAACAACAACGAAATTTCTCAAATGTTGGGGTGTTATTTTATTTTTTGGGGCATTATTTCATTATGAAAAAAGGCCCCAATGAAATAAGACCCCAACACTTGTTTTGGGGCTTAATTCATTTCATTTTATTTTAAAAACAATTTGGGGCCTTATTTTATTGTCTTTCACAAAAAATTTCATCAAAACTCTTGCGAAAATTATGTTGATAATTTGATATTATTATCTTTTGTCTTTTGAAGACATTTGGTAAAAACAACATTACGGGGAAAGCTTGCTAAATTTAAAACCAAATTATTTTAGTGCAAGTATATAATATAATAATATTAAATCGTTTACCTCAACTGTATGGAGATAAAATTTACCCTCGCTTAGTTTTTAAACTGGCAAACATTTCGATAACCTGGAATTTCATTCATTAGTCTTTTTTTTAATAGAAATTTTTAAATTGTCTGATTAAATCTAAAAAAGATGAGAAATGATTTAAACAAAAAAATGTTTTTTCTTTGATTTTACTTCTTCGTAAAAAAAATTAATTATGCAAATTTTAATAGAAATATTTGTTTTACTGACTAAGAGCCATCAAGCTGAAAAATTATGACAAAGTCAACCAGCCCAATGACGAGATATTCGGGAACATTAAAAAAAATATCCAATTTGCTAAAAAAAAAAATCATCAACAATTTTATTTATTTCGGTTTTTTGGATTTTTTGAGAAAAATCTGGTATTGAGTATTATTGAAATTCTTCTAGACATAACATGTACGACGTTAAATCAAAATCGTTAGGGCCGTTTTCGAGAAAAATGTTATAATACCGAAATTGTCGTAGGTATGGCAGCTACCCGCTCTAGATGAACTAGGACAAAAATATGAATTTCTACTCTAGAGAATCACATGAAAACAATTCACAACAAATATGAAGCAAATCCGCCCATTTATTTAGGCTTAAGCTCGATGTGAATCAAGATGAAAATAATAATCTTGTCGAAAATAACTTTTTTGGACGTCTCCATCAACGGAGACTTGGGAAAATGAAAACAAAAACGCTCTCGCCGACGCTTTTTATGTTGTTTTTTTTTATCTATTTGTGTTGACAATATTATAATGTTGTACTGTTTTAATTTTTAGCCGAACATTTTGAACGCACACTGCACATCATGAACAAAAATAATAAATAAGTTAACGCTGTCAAAAAACTCGTCGTCAAGAAACTCGTCGCATTATGAATTGGATAACGATTTTATAACTAGAAAAAAATGACAGCGAATCACGTCGCGCTCTCGTCGCGTTTACTCGTGGCGCTGTGAATCGAGCTTTAAGCAAATAAAATTACAAAACGAATAAAAATGAAAATCTCAAGTGACCTAATTCTCAAATTCTTTTCGTTTACAGGCTTGACAATAGGGTCATCAGTAAGATTTTACCTCCCTGATGCGAATTTTGGTCGAAAACTTCTTGAAAACGACTTTTACGATTTTGATTAAACTTCGTATATGTGATTATATTTAAACATATCTCTCAGGTTTTCACAATTTATTAATAAAAGTAATAAATTAAAGAAATCTTTGCAGGCCAAAAATTCCGTGTCAATAATACAAATTTTAATTTTGTGTGTTCTGATTTATGTATATTTTGTTAAAAAACCTGAAGATGAGAAGATATTCACGAAAACATAAGTTTTAATTAAAGCTATATTTGTGTGAGAATAAGGAGTTATTCAGTTTCTATTATTTATCTAGTACCTAGTTCTTGTTCAATTGTAAATGTTGAAATTTTAGCAAAACGTCGATTTTAGCAAAAATTCTGATTTTTGCAGTTGTCGGCATTTTAAATGAAGTAATGAAGTTTTTAATTGAAATTGTGGTTCAATAGCGCCGTAGTGTCTCTTGTTTCTACCCACTGACACCTTAATCATTTTGATATGACAAATAAAAAAAAAAATTTCAAAATTGAAACTTTTGTGCGGACCACTCGCAATTCAACTTTGTTAACTATTTAAATAAATGTATACAAAACCATAGACAAAAAATCATTATTTATCATCTTGAGATGATAACTTATATTTTTGAAACCTGAACACTACACGATTAAGTCGTAGATTTAAGTATGTATATGTATATGTACCTATATATAGGTATATATATGAATATTATGTAGGTATCTAAAATCAGTTGAAGCTTCAGACATTCCTCGTCCCGTTTTATCATAGTCAGGCGCCAACGCCAGCTGTCACTTAAAGTAGGAAAGAAGGTGGGCATGTAATGTTATCTCTTATGGAACATAATATAATTATTGAACTTCAAGTTAATATTTATTGTCTACTCAATACTTTTTCGAATTGTTGAAAAAAAGTAGGTACATTCAGTTTTTATATTAAGCTAAAATTGTTGATTCTTTTATAATTTAAGCTATTGTGAACTAAATTCTTCACGAAACTAGGTATGTGTCAAACTATCATTTCACAGTTCAGTTAACATTTTAGCAAGTACATAATAACTGTGTTTTATTATCTTTTATCGAGATCTGGATCCGGATCTGGATTAACTTTTACACGTAATGCAAAAACAATTTGGGATCCTGCTTTCTATCTGGATCTATTAAAAGACCATTTTGACCATTTTGATTCGTAAATGTTGTCTGCATAGTGAAAAAAAAAACAAGATCCATATCCCGATTAAAGATAATAAAACACTTACTTAAACTACTTTTCCATTTTTATTTTTTGTTTTCATGTCAAAATTGAGGAATACCACAATCGAAATGCAAAATTTTTGTGGGATCTGGATCGTTTTATTATCACAGAATGATCCATATGGATCTTGGTGGATAATAAAACGCGGCTAATATGGTTTATGACGTTTTGATATAAGAACACATCAATAAAACAAATAGATATTTAATGGTTTTGATTGAATTTCCAAGTTGTTTAAAAATGTAACAAGTAAAAATTAACGATAAGTTAACAACCGTAGCCTAAGTAACGACGAATATAATTATTTTTTGACCTTGAAATTAAACAAACTGCGATATTTTTTTTTAACTTGAGCAAACATATAGGGTGGTTGTGGGTACATATAAATGGTAGTAGGTATATGTATGTATTTATACTTGAAAATCAACATTATAAAATTATATAAAAAATGCTGTCATCAACGAATAAAGAAAATATTTTTTTTTTTTCGTTTTCAATTAAAAATAATTTAAAATTTTAGTGTCTTTTTGTTGAAACAATTTGTTTTGTCAAGAGTAGATAGGGACATAATACATACATATCTAATATATACGTAGGTACATAAGAACAAGTTGAAAATTACGATATCTAAACAAATTTTCTTATCTTGCTGGTTATATGTAGGTACCTATAAACAACAATAAAACAGAAACTCACATAAAAATCTTTATAAAATAAGTAATAAATCCCATTATTGTTGTTGTTGTTACTGTTGCTATTATGCTGATGATGTAGATGCTGGTGCTGATGATGAGGAACAATATCAAATTGTTGAGTTTGTGATTGTTGATGCCAATTGTGCATGGCAGCAAATAATTCCAAAGGCAAAATGCTTTAATCTACTATTTAGTTTTTTTTTTTTTTTGTTTATTTAACACGAAATATTTATAATTTATTTTATTTTCGGTTGAACGTTGCACTCTATTAAGGAATTTTTTCTTGTTGTTGTTGTAACTTATCGTGTGCACATAACACTATAATTTTTTTTTTGTGTAGGTTGGTATATAAGAGGCTGTGCAAGTATACACATTCATTGGGGATTGGGATGTGGCTATATAGCGATTATATGTATGTAATTAATGTATGTATATCACACTTTGCCTTTATTTGTAGCACAGATTTTTTTCATTCAACTCAATGCAACTGCACATTTTATTATTAATATTTTTGTTTTATACCCGCTATGGGTATACTAGGCCACCATTTTAAATAATTTCACAATTCACAATAATTTTTTTATTTATAAGCATTTGAATGTGACAGCTATGAACTGATAAAATTTATGACAGTTGTTAGAATTCACTGCTTATAAATGGTATGTGCACGCACTACTCCGTACTAAAATAATAAACCATTAAGAGAATTAGTTTAAAACAAACAAAAAAAAAATTACAACAAAATTAGAAAGCAATATGCACTCACACACAATCACACTATGTTAATCACATTAAAGGAATAAATGTGTTGAAAATTGAAATTTAGGTTGGTTAATATTTAAGGAAAAAAATAAAATAATTTAACAAAGAACCACGCACAAAATTATGGCAGTAAACCGAAAATTAACAACAATCCAAGAAAACTCGAGTCATTTCGCAAAGATAATTTAATTTTAATTATTTTTTTTTTTTTTTTTTAATAAAACCATAAAACCGACAACAGCGGATGGATTTGTGTGCGCACTACTTTTAGTTTTGCTCTACTATAAGAACACCTCTTCTTCCCCGGGCATTCGTCTGTGTGTGTTTCACTGCTGATTCGTTTATCTCTCTACTGTGCAATTCCACTGACACTAATGACAGCAGCGAATTTACACAGTTAATTTTGATTTTTCTTTTTTGATTTATCAATATTCCAGTGTGGTAAGTAAAAGTACACACTTCACCTGTGTGTGGGGAATTCTTTTTTTTTTATTATTATTATTTTGTTTTTATTCAATTATATTCACAATGACCGGATCCGTTTGCACGAACGTTGTCGAGGTAGTTAATAAAGTGACAAAAATGTACACAAAACTGCAAGCACCACCGCGATAATAACTATGTACATGTACAGAAAAAGATGAAGAAGAAGAATACAAGAAAGAAAAAAATCAGCAACAACAACAAGAGTTGAGTTGTTGTACAAAGTGTTATTTTTTTTTTCGTTTTTGAAAAGAGAACAACAAGAGAATAATAAGCGGAAATGATGAGGAATATGAACAAAAACAAGACCGAACCAATTCCAATTCCAACAACCAATACTTGCCAACTAAACACTACACTACCTACTCTAATAATAATAAGATATAAGTATGTATCTTTAACCAGTCGCCCCTGCTATCGAGCCATCAACTACTATACAGCTATCAGCTCTATAGGAGCAGCACATGGGCCATTCGACAGCAACAACAACAATAACCAGCGCGGCGGCAGGGTGGAAAAAGGGGAAGTTGGGGCAAGAAGCAAAACGCAGCTCTCAGGAGTAGGGGAACACTGAAAAACCTACTCAAGGAAAACTCAAAAAGGAAACAAAAAAAAAAAATCAGGAAAAATCCAACAAGGAGGAGACACAAAAAAAAATAGACAAAAGGAAATAACAACATGTAAATTCCTTCAAATATGGTTAAGATCTCTAGGATAGATGTATCTTTTGCTTTTTAGAGGTTTAGCTACCTATACCTAGGTACACAGTATTGCTTCCAAATAAAATATAGGTATCTTAAAAATATTTTCTTTCATTCTTAAATAAATTTCATGGCAATATATAAGTAGGTACTCACATATAAATAGCATGCGCTCATTATTATCCAGCTGCTGCTACATTTTCCATTAACGAATTAAACAAAATAGAGGTGTTGTATAAGTATGATGATGATGATGATGGACGAAAGTAGTTAAGATATAAATACTGATGAAAACTGATAGTTTTATATACGAATCACTGTGTAAAAGGAGTTTCAACAACAAGCAACATAAAAAAACGACAGATGACACACAGAATTAAACGCAAAATGTACGTTTTTCATTGAGATGTTGAAAGGTAGGTAGTTTTAGATACGCGAACATAAAGTTCAACTATACTTTTCACCACTTCTACCTACCTTTATTTTTTTTTTTTTCTGTCCACTTCTTACTTTTATACTTCGTCTTTTCTTGAATTCTTAGTTTTATTTCCACTCACTTCTTGGTTCCTGTTTTTTTTTTTTTTTTTTTTTTTTTCAACCAGGTAAATGGAAAGATACGAACAAACCCACTTTCCTATATCGAAGATAATCCTTGTTTTTCTTTATTCTTTTATCTGTCACTTGTTTTTGTTTTCTTCTTTTAGGTATACCTACCTATTGCACAAAAATCAGTTTATATTATGTCAATCTTGGCTTGTAATTAGGTAGCTACATTAAAAAAAAAAGAACAATATTAAATTCACTTTAAACAACAATAACGGAAGCAACAACGACGACAAAAAAGATGACAATAATGTTATAAAAAACCATAATCGATTTTGACAAAAAAAAAAAAATATACCTATATATAATTTTCGAGGTCAAAAACAATGAAATCAAATGAATAATAAACAATATAAAAAAAATTACTTGTGTAACACGAGCGTCAAATAATCAAACCGACGACGATTTATAGAAAAAATACTGGGCGCGGGTGAAACAAGAGACAGAACATGAGGAGAACAACTCAACAAAATCAAATCAATTTCGAATTCCTTAGATACACTTTTTTGTACTCTCTGCCTGTGAAGCCTAACCTCAGCCTTACAGCTCACCTCATCTAACCATGATTTCTTATACTATACTCTCGCTTCATCGCCGCCGCCGGTCTGGTAAGCAGCAAATACAAAAGTTTAATATGATTGGATTGTTGCTTGGTTAGGGTATATAATGTAGATACTTATTATTCTGAGAAAATATTTTTTTTTTTTAATTTTATTTTTGCTCTTTGCATTTATGTTGGTGATTTTTTTTTTTAGGTAGGTATGTAGGTTCACTTTGCACACGAAGGAGATTAGGTACACATCTGATTATTCTTTGTCTTTGTCCAGAAATTAGTGTAGCTTCTTCAGCAAATTGAGCGATGGGCTTTTTTTTGCAGTTGATTGTGTGCAGTTAACAAAATGATATACATACATATGTACATACAAACTTTTTTGAACATTTTGCATTCCCATTTTTTTAAGTGAGAAACCTTCACAATGGCGCCCAATGTGAAATCTTATTTTAAGCTACACATATACATAATGCTCTTTAATAAATCCAGAAAGATTATTTCTATGAATAAATTTAGTTAGGAAATCATTAAAATGGCGCCCAACGTGAAGTCTCTAAGAGTGTATTTTAACAGATATTTAGTTTATTCGGAGTTCAAAATATTAAGCATATTTAAACAAAAATTGGCGCCCAATGCATCAAACAAGAAACAAACAAAACTCTTTAGTAACACGTTCTGATTAAAGAATAGAGTACTGCTACGACTATCAATGCATACTTCAATGACGGCAAAATGTAAGAATTCTTAAACAACACCAAACATTGAACTAGATACAGCCAGCACTTTAAATTCCAAGAAATTCACTCATAAGTAATTAGTAAAAGAAAGAACAATTTCTTAACACCTATATTTGAAAAGAATATACAAAAGGATGTAGGTACTGTGCATATGAAGATAGTTCGATTATAGCAAAAATGTCTTAATAATTTCAATAAAAAAAAAAACATTAACATCACTTCTCAGTAAACCTCTATTAACATTAATTTATAAGTAAATGGAGCCCAATGCTTTAAAGTAAATCTATATTCAAAAATAAATATTTTTGACATTGGTTTGTTATTATGGTGTTTTTCAACTATTTAGAACTAATAGCGCACATTGACAATAGGGTCTCTATAAGCAACAATCAAAAATTGGTATTGTTGTAATATTTTATTTAATTTTGCTATTAAATTGTATATCAACACGCACAAAATGACTGAACAACAATACAAGCAACTCATCAAACTGAAACTATTATCAATCACTAGTTTTTGTTATTAAATGGCGCCCAACATTTAAAAAAAGTTATCTGCAAACTTATTTCTAAATATACGAGACATGAATTAACCCTATTAAGCTTTGAATTGTAGATCCTACATTTCATAAAATAAATCTAAATAAAGTCGATTTAGTTGATATATCAGCTAAGTATGTACCAGGAAGGAAATAATTAGGAAGCTTCTTATTTATTTTTTTAATGCACTTAAATGATAATAAATAATTCGTTCAGTTATAGATGGTTAAGTAATAGCTTCCGCAAATACAGTAAACTACGCAGACTATGAAAGCAATTTAATTTTTTTTTAAATGGCGCCCAACATTATTTGTAGAGTCACATTTTTATTTTTTGTTATTGTTTTGTTAACTGACACTCTCATTTCAGTTTTAAAATCAACCCTGGCTTATTGGAAATGAAAAGAGCCATAATGAATCAAAAACTCAGTTCGTGTTAATCATTGAAAATATCAAAAACAAAAAAAACTATTTAACAATTTTAATATATTCACAGTGCCAAGTCAATAAATACATTTAATTTCGTTTGTTCTAACAGCCTTTGCTAACTACTATACGTACATAATTCTTAAAGCTAAAATCAACGTTGACTAATTTCATTCAAATTTATCTAACATTCATATTCGTATTTTTTTTTTTATTTATCCCTCTTATCTCATTGTTACTAACACTCGAAAAATCAATTAAAATAAAAGCTCTACATCATCATAAAAATTATCATACAAATAGTCTTGGGGGATGATGTTTGTTTAAAGAACGAAAAACATTCATATATGTATATGTATGCCTGCGCAAAATAAATTGAATACCTTCACGAAGCAAACCGTACCTACATTATAGGCATCAACAAAAAAAAAACAAAAACTAAAATTATAAAGATGGCCGCGTCAGTTACTAAATACAAAAAATGAACAAAACACAAATATAATAAATTAATCGGTCAAAATAAACCGATTCTATCAACCGACCGAACGAACGACCGACAGACAGACAGTTCAAAACAAATAAAATAACACAAACGGGAGTAAAGTTCCGAAATACGTAATACACCCGACGTAGTACCGAATACGACTACTACCAGGCTGCCAGCTATAGTATACCCGCCACCGCCATCAACAACGATTACATTTTATAATCTTCACAGTTCACAGTTTTGCTCGTCTGATCTCGGTCGGTCTGCATAGTCATTCGTTTTCCAACGTAGACGACAGCGACACCATAAAACCGCGCATATACAAAAACTTCGTCATCATCACAAGAATTCCCCCTTTTTCCAATTCCACCTTTCCCCAAAGTCACCCAAACTCGTAGTTGCCACACTCTCTGATTCTGCTATGACAATGCATTCGTTCGGATTTTTGTTTTCATTTTAATTTTTCTTGTTCTCCCCCCGATTTGTTGTATTCTCCTTTGCCATTAATTGACTGCGAAAAACAGCTGTGTGTCGGAAGTCGGAGTCGTGCCCTCTAATCTAACAGCACAGCACACACCACAAAGCCCCAACTTGCCGGAATTCGAATTGGAATTGCACACACAATTAGATAGATAAACTCATCGAACCGGCCTGCCTGCCTGTTCTCTGCCAATGTCTGCTCTCGTTCTCTCTGTCTCTCCTTCGTGGTTTGTTTTTCGTGCTATTATCGTTGTTCTCTTGTTATTCTCCTGTATTTTATCATACTCTCTCTATTTTTGTTAAATTTTGTTTCATTCAACAAAAGAAGTGTGATGTCAAGTGGCTGTGTATCTGACAGATACGAGAGCAACAAACAAGTTCGATAGCAGTTCGATGACCAGCACAGTGGCTCCACTAGCGGATGACAAGTCACAACACAACCTGTCAGCTGTTCGGATTCATTCAAAACATTTCAGAATATATACCCACCCTGCATTATATTATATATCTACAAATTTTTACTCTAGTCAAGTTTTATTCTTTAACGTTGTATTGGTGTGTTTGTATTTTTGCCCGCTAGGGGGCGAGAGGGGAACCAAAACATGAGAGCAAAAATAAAACGCAAGATTTATTATCTTATCCCACAGGCCAAAGAAGGTAAAATTCGATGTTCGAGGAATTGCTGGGCGGGCATAAAATTCAGTTGGACTGAGTGAGTTAGAAATGTCTTTATTTTCAAAGCGAATTCCGAAAAGCATCGAATTATTTCCATTTTTGCAAAACACTGGGACTGTGCCGATGGCGATGCCGTGCTGCCGCTACCGCCGCCGCATGTGTCGTGTGGTGGTGACAGACAAGCGCAGGCATACCGAAGCCGAAACAGGCAGCGCCATAAAAAGCAAGGTAACACAGAAATCTCAAAGCCGCCAATGTAACAGGCGCTCAGCGTTTATAGCAGCCATGTTTTTTTTTTCCTCGTCGGTTGGTTGTTTGTGATTCGTGTTCTGCGTGTTGGTTGGAAACTTGGGATTTGTGCGGAATTTTCTTATGTGCACTTGGATGGAAAATTGTTGTATGAATTAGATTATCCTCGTCTGGCGGCCGATGACGATGGCGGTTGGATGCAGACAATTTTGTTTCTCTTCATCGCGCATTCTCTTTTTAAGCAGTTGTTGTTGTTGCATCTGACATTAGGTTGTTTTTTTTTTTTTTTTTTTTTTTTCTTTTTCTTTATAATGCTTGAATCCTCACTTAATTGAGTTAGATTTTAAGCAATTAAGTGTAGATAAATAGACTTAATTTGTGGTTTATGTTAAATTATGTTTATAACCAGCTTAAAAACTGTATGACTAATTTAAAATATGTATTTGCAAAATATAAACAATTTGGCAAGCTACCTACCTACAAAATGAATAATGTATAGGTTAGGTAGATAGAACATAAAATAATCTATTTTTGTCGATAGGTATTTTTGATTAAGATAGATTCTTTTTATAGAAAGAACAACAACAAGGAGTAAAATAAAATTTAGGTATTTTAAAGCTTGAAGGCAACTATGAGACTAAAATGGGTACCCAAATTAGAATCGCATAACACTGCGACGGAATGTGTATCTATAAAATAAATTACAACCAGAGAGTTGTATATTATAAACGAGGTGTATTGTTTTTTATAAGTAGGGACATAATATAAATATATACAATATACATACATATAGGTATGTATACCTATTTAGATCCATTTTTATTCTTTTCGTTGCGTTATTAATTTTGTTTTAAGGTTTGAATGAGTTGTTTTGTGTAATTGTGTAGGTATAGGTACGTGTTTTGTGGTGAATTTTATTGTGAGATAGTATAGGGGTAAGTGATGTATGAATTTATGAACAGAGCGATAGGCAAATGAGTTTACAATTTATATAAATTAATTTAATAATTATCTTTTCATTTTTTCTTGTTTGTTTTACGAGTTTATAATTCACGTTTCTCTGTCGTGCATTTTGAAGGAATTATAAAGGCAGATATTAAGTGTTTGAATAATTTAAATGTCAACAGGTAAGGTAGAAAAAAAATACGAACATATTAAAATATTAATTTAGTAAAAAAAATTGTAGGTAGGTATTCAAAATGAACGAATAAACGTAATAAGTTACAATAAAAACCAATACATGAGGCTAATGATAAGGTATCGGTTTGTCCCCGTCAAGAACTTAGGTTTCAGCTTATAAGATTGCTGATAGATGAAAAAGAAAATAAATAAATAAATAAAAAACTTAAACAAATGAATGCCTATATAAATACCTAAATAAATATGCACATAAATAAATAAATATACCGAAAAGTTGTTTTTGTTGTTCAATAAATTCAATAACCAAAATATATAGGATGATTCAAAAAAAGATACGACAAAAAGCTAGAGCGTGTTGGATGGGCTGAAACAATAACAAAATCTTATTACACTTTAATCGTATAAGCATTTTAAGTGTTGGCGTTGTACCTATTTCAATAATTTTTGTTTCTATTTTAAGACGAATTTTCAGAAATTTGCCCGTCTTGAGTGAACGAAAATTTGATTTTTCCAAAATGTTGCGTTATTAATTATTAAATTAAATACATGTAGTAATAAATTATTTTTTGGAACTGTATGAGTTCTTTTAAATAATATAATAGAAACCGAAAACTGAGTTCTGGAAAAAGTTGGGAGACATCGGGTCTAGATGGCTCATGATTCTCATCTCTAAACTTATCTGAGGCGACCAAGGGGGAAAGGTGATACACGAAATTGCGACAGCTACCGTTCGACCAAGCTGATGTCACACACCATGAAGATCGTTGAGCGGATATTGGCTGGCCGCCTAAGATAAATAATACGGCTGTCTGACGACCAGTGCGCGTTTCTTTCGGGTAGATCAACCACAGATGCTATTCAGAGTAAACGAATCAGAATGGAAAAATATCGGGATTTCTCGAGACATTTGCATATTGTGTTGGTTGATTTTGAAAAGGCATTCGACAGACAACCACGAGATCTGATATGGGTTACACTTAGGCAACGAGGAGTTCCGGAAGTCTATGTGCGGATGATCATATACTTTTTCGAGCAAATTAAAACAAAGGTAAGATTCCCGCAGGAATCAACGAAGAGTTCCTAATTAGAGAAGGTGTGCACCAGGGAAGCGTCTTGAGTCCTTTGCTCTTTATTACTGTCCTTGACTTTCTGCTTGAGGATAAGGTGACGGACCCCAAAGTGAATCAGTTATTCTTTGCTGATGATTGAGCCATCATAAGTGAAGATCCTGTCTTGCAACGAGCACTTGATGTATGGGTGCATGTTCTGGAGGGAAATGGATACCGCATTAGCGCGAAAAAGACTGAATACCTATGCTGTCCATTTTCTGATCCACACAGCCCTATTACGGACATCTTTTTGAATGAAACAGTGCTTCCCAAGTGCGAAAAGTTTAAATATTTTGGATCAATGATCAATAGCCAAGGATCTTGTGATGACGCCATCAAACATGGCGTAAGGGTAGGATGGATGAAGATGCGGGAAAAGTCTGCCATCTTCTGTGATAGAAAAATTCCCCCTAAGCTGAAAGGAAAGCTCTAGACAGCAGTTGTTCATCCAGCGCTTACATACGGTCCACAGTGTTGGACAATGTACAAGAAGTATGAGAGTAAATTGACGGCAGCTAAAATGAAGATGCTTCGCATGACAGCAGGAGTGACAAAGCATGATCGAATAAGAAGCAAGAGAATCCAAGGAAGCCTACACGTCAAAAATACCATCTTGGACAAAATACAAAATGACCAACTTAGCTAGTACTATCATTTACAAACAAGATATAGATTTCATGAGAACCCAGTTCAAAAGGCAATGGCACATGACGTTCCAACACTTTCGCAGAAGAAAGGCTGGTGCAAAAACTCTTGGATGAAACAAATGCAACGAAACCTGCCTCAAACATGGAACAATCCAAAACCGGGGGGACATTTTCTGAGGTCAACCCGGTGAACCCCACAAGTGTAACCTTAGGTGAAGCAGTTGAATGGGAGAGTTGTGATCTCCCTGGAGATCATGACAATCGCCGGTTAAATGAAGAAGAAGACAACTAAATTTCCTATTTGAATATGTGAATCAATTTCTTCCAGGTTGAACACTTAGGAAGTTATGCACTTCCAACGTTTTTTCCACTTATATTTTTTCCCTACAATTAGTATTAAAAACAAAAAAAAACGATTACTGACCCGCACAGAAAAACATTCTAGTTTTCGACATGGCACTGGAGAGTTTTAAATAGATACTGGCAAGGCCCCAGCATGGCTGAGTAATGGACAAAACTAGGGCCTTGTCGATTATGAACTCTTTTGCCTCGTCAGAAAAACCACTCTAGACCCTGAACAGTAAAAACTAGAAACATTAAAAAAGGGTATTTTAGTATCGGTTGTGATCCGATAGTGAAATAACTGAGATCAAAAATAAAAACCTGAATAATAAAAATAATAGCGCCAATTTTTATGAATTTAATACGATATAAAGCAAATTTAGTATGATATTGGGCATTTTTGTTGTATACTCTTATTATCATATTATTTGATTTAGTACTTATGTTGGTATTTTTTTTTTAATAAATTTATTTTTTAAAGAAATACATACGACTTTCAACTTGTTCTTCTGAAAACAAAACTATTATCTTTCAGCTTCGAAACAGCACCTTCAATGTATAAATTCCTTAAAGTAAAAACATTTAAGTTTTAAATCGATGACTTTAAAATGTTTTAATGTGGGGAGGGGGCTGACGTATACGAAAATTAAATGACAGTGAAATTCTTTCTTTAGAGAAACAATTCTCACAACCACTTTCTTTTTTTGAAAGATTTCATGTAGAATTATTTATATATATATATATATATATATATATATATTTTATTTGGCAGCCAGATCAATGAATGTGCCACTTTCGCGTTTCTAGCTCAATAAGATGAGTATCATTTCTTCATTCTTTCAAATAAGTATTACTTTTTTCAAAATTCTGTTTTTAAATTTCGATTTTCAAAATAATGCATCTAGTATCTACTTAGTAGGTTTGTTACAGAAATCGCGACGAATCGATTTCAATCCAGATTTATTATTTCCATCTTTCAGGAGGGATTCGAAAGTGAATACCTATATGACTATCTTGGTAGGATTTGCAATAGCGTGAAATTTTTAACTTTTTTTTTTGAAACCAAAACTGATCAATTATAATAAAAGTTAAAATTTGTATTTTTCGATTCATCGATTCAACTTGTTTAGTTAAAATTGTGCATATGTATTAATAACGATAGTACTTAATCTGATAGGATGCCGAAAACGTCCAATAAGTTCTTACGAGCGAGAACCTCACGAGAGTATGAAACATTTTCCTCGTCTTAATTTTTACTTGGTTTTTCTCGTCTAGATTCCTCCTAAAGAAAACTGACTAGTGCCATGTTGAAACTAGACAGAAACTGGGTATTTTTCCAGCCGGGGAAACTGGTGAAAGGCCGGGTGGTGACCTATCAGAATTTGGTAACTTTTCTATATTGAATCATAGCGATTCTCGTGTAACGGCTATTTTTTTAAATTTGAAAAAATTCCTTACTTTGAACCAGTTTTTTGCTCACCCTGTCCATAATTGATTTTTGTTGTTAACAAACTTTGCATTAAAACATTGACTTATAGTTTCACTAACTTTACTGAGTAAAATATTTTTTCATCGGCGTCACCATTTGCTAACAATTCATTAGTTGATATTGTACTTTTCCAAAATTAATTTTTGACCTGAATCTTCTGAACAAAATTCGTATGGCTCAATACAGGTTTTATATTTCAAAACTTGCCCATTTTGTACCCTGTTATAAGCTACAAGCTTTCCAAAGACACTTCAAAAAACCTGATGGTTTTCGAAAAATTTTCAAAAATACTGGATTTATACGCTTTCACCACAGGAATTCGAATGTCCTTGTCCAAATTTAAGGTATTTATTTAAGAAATGCGTAAGAAATCAAAACGAAGCTCTCCACCAAAATTCAGCTCTTTCGGAGTTATATTTGAAGTGAAATTCTAATTTTATCGAAATATTTGAACAAAAATGTTTTATTTTTGTTTGATTAGGTTGAAACGGTTATGACTGTCTATTTAAACATAGGTTTGGCAAGTTTTAAACGTTTTTTAAAACTACAGAAAAATAGGCAATTTTTGAAATATAAAACCTGTATTAAGCCATACGAATTTTGTTCAGGGGGCTCTTCAGAAGATTGAGGTCAAAAATTAATTTTGGAAAAGTTCAATATTAACTTATGAATTGTAGGCTAATGGTGATGCCAATGAAAAATATTTTACTTAGTAAAGTTAGTGAAACTATAAGTCAATGTTTTAATGCAAAGTTTGTAAAAAACAAAAATCAATTATGGACAGGGTGAGCAAGAAACTGGTTTACACAATTTAGATAAGGCCAGTAAGCCATTCTGGAATCTTATTAAAGTAATTAAAAAGAAAAACATTCAGATCCCTGCGATTAAAACAGGTAACTCTGTTCTTTTGACAAACTTAGAAAAGGCAAATGCCCTAGGAAACGAATTTAATGCTAATCATCTTGCAGCTAACAACATTATTAGCAGTGGCCCCATTGAATCTGCTGTAGAACAATCAATGGCACTGATTAATTCGCAACAAATACAGGTTGATGATGACTTGATTTCAGTACAGGACGTAAGAACTGTCCTGGCATTTCTAAGGAACTCCAAGAGCCCTGGTTTTGATGGCTTGAAAAATGTAATTTTAAAAAATCTTCCCAAAACAGGTGTTAAATTTCCTCAAGCACTTTTTACTACTTGTTTTAAAAGAGGTTACTTCCCAAAACAATGGAAAACTGCCAAAATTATTCCAATTCAAAAACATGGGAAAAGTCCTTCAATACCTAGCAGTTATAGACCCATAAGTTTACTCAGTTCTCTGAGCAATTGTCTGGAGAAACTTATCAAAAATAAAATTCTGATGCATTTAAATACGCATTATATCCTTCCACCAGAACAATTTGGGTTTCGAAGTAATCATAGCACAGTGCACCAGATGGTGTATCATAACCAATGATATTAAGAGTAATCTTACAGTAGGAAAAAGTACTGGTATGGTTTTACTAGATGTCGAGAAAGCATTTGACACGGTATGGCACGAAGGGCTCCTACATAAACTTCTGGTCCTTGATTTTCCGCTCTTCGTAATAAAAGTTATTTATTCGTTTTTATCTGAAAGGACGTTTAGAGTCTCAGTAAATAATTCGTTTTCAGATCTGTATGAAATTGTTGCGGGTGTACCCCAAGGATCTGTTCTTGGTCCATTTTTATATAATATATACACCTATGATTTTCCGAGATTAACAGACTGTAAATCAGCTATTTTTGCAGAAGATACATGTTTGTATTCATCAGATTTGGTTAGCTTTAACATCGAAACCAACTTGCAATCTGCATTGAATATAGTGCAGTCGTATTTCAACGACTGGAAAATTAAAATTAAAAAAAAAAATTAAAATAAATCGGGTGGCACAACGGCTCATGAAGAACCAGGGCCTAGTGACTAACAACTCGCAACTATTCCTGTGTGCGCCTTTCGACAGGAATGGAAGGGACCTACAATTTTATGCCGATTCCGAACGGTTAGACGAGAAGCACTTATTCGTGACAAGTGATACTCTTGGAGGATTTGTCAATTCCTGGCAAGAGGCAGTAGCCCTGAAAAAAAACTTTTTAGTTTTTAGGTGGACGAGGCTGGGAAGCGATCCCAGACCTCCAGCGTGACAGTCGAACGCACTAACCATTACGCTACGGGCTACTTCTTAACTAAAATTAATGCTGGTAAAACACAAGCTATCTTTTTCACAAGGAAAAGAAAAGCTTGTCTTTAACCTAGTAACATGCTTCAAATCAATGGTTTTTCAACAGAATGGAAGTCCAGGACTAAATATTTAAGAGTACATTTGGACAAAACATTTATTAACTTTTGGTATTCATATAAAGGAGACAATAAATAAGGTAAACTTAGCTACAAAAATGCTATATCCTTTCATCAACAGAAAATCTAAACTTAGTACCGAAAATAAGCTCATAATTTTTAAAGTCATCTTCCAGAGCATTATGTTATATGGCTCACCTGTTTGGGGTAAATGTGCTAAAAGCCATATACTTAAACTAGAAAGAACTCAAAATAAAGTACTTAAGATGATGCTTAATCTGCCGTGGCATTATTCTACTGAAGATCTCCACGTATTGGCCAACATCGAAAAAATTTCATTCCGAATACAATATTTATTTGAACGATATAATCTATCTTGTAGCTCATCTGAAAAATACTTAATCTCAAATCTGGCTGTTTGATAAATGTAAGCAAAAAATACAAAATACAAAAAAACACACACACAAAGAAATGGTTAAATGCTTTATATTATTATTTATTTATTTATTCAAACACATATATATTTATTTATTTATTTGTTAATTTATTTATTAATTTATTTATTTATTTATTTATTTAATTATACATTAATTTATTTATTTATTCATTGATATATTTATTTATTTATTTTTTTATTTCTTTATTATTATTTATTTATTTATTTATTATTTGTTTATTTATTTGTCTACAATATACATATATATTTGTAATTTGTCACTACATATATATTTGTTTGTATATGTTTATATATTTATTTATTAATTGTTGCTGTTATACAAATGAATAAGCACTCATTTATTTTGTTTGTTTCATTTTATTAATTTATTAAATTGTTAATTATTTATTTATTTCCATATGAATGTTTTCATTTGATGTTATAAAACCATGCATTGCAATTTAATTATAAAATTAAAAACCACGTATTTGAGATAAGTACTTTTTGGTGCTTAGCAGCCTTCCATTCTCTCCATTCCCGGATAACATTATTTAACAATTTAAAGAAGGTTTTTTCTTGTAGCTTTTCCTTCGGTTTTTCATTGCTATATTTATGTGATAATTGAAATAAATATGATTTTTTTTTCAGTAGTAAGGTAGAGTTATACCATATCTCTGTAAATTGTGCAATATAGTTTTAAGTAAGAAAAAATGTAATTAATCTCAGCTACAATAAAATAAATTTCAATTTCAAGAAACTGGTTCAAAGCAAGTTTTTTTTCAAATTTAAAAAAAATAGCCGTTACTCGAGAGCCGCTATGATTCGGTATGGAAAACTTACCAAATTCTGATAGGCTAAAACCTGGCCTTTCACCAGTTTTGTTTGGGCCATTGTTAATGGGACACCCTGTATGTACTGTGCATACATATGAAGGCATGCATAACTAAAGTGTTGATAAAAACTTTGTAAAACTGCAGCTAGGTGGTATGTTATTAGGTAGTTAAAATAAAAAAAATGGCACAACATTTCGGTTAAGTGTAAAACGAACGTCATGCGTTGTTTTATATTGCCTTTTAATATTTAGGTAGATTCTTATAAAAAATATTATATTCCACGAGGATGATTGTACATTTTGTATACGCAGGAAGAATTATAGGTCCCTTACTCAAACGAAGATATATTTATGAATTGTTCAACAAAAGCAAACATATACACTACATACATACAATAAGTTCTGATGAGGGAAAGACAGAAAGAAAAACGTTTAAAATTGTAAATAGGTAGGTATGAACAAAAACAAGTAGCAAAATGAAATTATTGATTTTTCAAAAAATAAAAAAATAAAAAACAAAACTTAAAAGAAAAACACTGAAATACCTTTAGCTTAACTCCATCTTTTTTTTTATTTTTAACAGAACAAAATTCTTCTATCTCCTTTTACTGCTTCACCCTATCCATGACTATACCTATCTCAACCATCAACCCCAAACCCTCTACTGTCGCGGTACAAGTTAAAGCTGTATCTACAAAAAACAAGTCAGCATCATCCATCAGCCACCCACCTTAATAATAATAATAAAGAGAAAAAAAAAGTAATACAAAAAAATGAAAAACTTCTGCTTTCATCCCTTTGGTTACAAATATACTAGATACAAAACGAAAAGATAGGTATTTTTTGTTTGTTTTGTTGTTTGCTGATTTCCTCTCTGTCCGTCCAAGTGTCGTGCCGAGCCAAACCGATGCCGCCCAATTTCAACTTAAGCCTCCCTCTCTCTTTCTAGGTTCACATTTATCTGTACTTACATAAATAATTAATTAGATTTAAGTACACAAAATTACAATATTATACTAGAAAGATATAGAGACAACTGATACAATAACACAGAAACAAAAAAAAATACAAAAACAAAAACAAAGAATATGGAGAGGGGGTGGGGGATGTAGAAACAAAAAATAATAAGAAGAAGAAGCAGAAGAATGAATGTCACCTCTGATATCGCACCCCCGAGTATGTATACATATGAATTCTTTTCCTTCTTGTTTGGTATGTATTTTGTTTTTGTATTTTAACTGTTCGCAAAAAGTATATAATATACAAACAATGGGTGTTGAGTAATCTAATAAATTCTCACACCAACTGAAAGAATTTTTTTATGAGGTAACGGCAGAGGGCAGCACTTACAAAAATATACAAATACTCGTGCATATGTATGTATATTGTATACACATAATTATTTAACAAAACAAAAACAAAAAAAAACAAAGCAAAAACTTTCCACGAAACAAATGTATCTAGGTACCTATGAAGTGTATATTTTATAGTTCTCCTTGTATCTATACCTACATATTTTTTGTTTTAAATCGTAGATCACACAAACAATATTGTTAATAATTTGTTTAATTCGTAATAAATATTTGACATCGTCGTTGAGTTTTCTTTGTAAAGTATATAGTTTTAGATTGGGTGTTTTTGAAGTTTTGCGGGTGACGGAGGAAGGGAAATTTCGTTTTGACGTCAAAAAAAACTTTCAACCGGTTGAACTTTTTTCTTTTTATTATTGTGGGGATAAAGTTTGCTTGATGTCATTCACACACATACACACATGCACAATCAAAATGGGAGACGAGCAAAACCGTCACTTCCGGCGGCGCTACTTGTACTAAATGTATGCTATGTACTGATGAGTACATTTCATGGGAATACACTATTATACTTGGGTTCCTTTTATTTTCTGCGATGCGAGAGTTGTGTGGCTGTGGTGTTGCTACTGGCTTTTTTTCAGCAGGTCGGGTATTTTTCGATTTTTTTTTTTTTTTCTTCAGATTCTCACTCATTTGGTTTCGGATAGGACCGAGTGTATAGAACAGGAAAAACCTTAACCAAAACCAATGCGAGATCAACCCGAGCCCGTAGCCGTAGCCGAATCCAGAAGCGAGAATGCTATGCCATGTTATGTTGTATAGGTACTGTGTTTGCCATCACATCACAGAAGAGGCCATCTATCTATTACAGTGGAGAATCATCAGAACCCGCATGCTGCCACCCGCCATCCAGGCCCTATATTGAGCAAAAATCCCGCAGTCAATTCGTCGGGTCAGGCAGTTAGTCAGTCAGCCTCCCAAAAACAAACCTTCGAAATGACGACGACGACAACAACAACGAGGATACGGAGGAATCAACACAACAGAATACAAAGGAGATGGAGAAGGATGGCGTATATTTGTGTTAGGGTATGAGACGAAACTTCTGGATAGAGGGTGGCATCATCGTGGAGATGAGGTGATGGAGACGATGAACGACCTAGCGCACCAACAACACTGAGCACCAGGCAGCATCAATAGCATCAGCAACATTTATTATTTCAAGGAGACGCAAAGGCAATTTCACATTTTCACATTTTCACATAGTCTCTATAGGTAGGTACTATATGTATAAGGTATAGTCAAATAGTCGTGAAGTGAGCGACATTTGTTGAAGGTGGTGTTGTTGGATGCATGCTGCACAGCCAGAGAGCAGATGCACATTGCACACTCGCATCAGGGCCATCAGATACATTATGTGCCTAGGAGAAAGCTCGCAAGAAAACCGAATTAAAAATGGATCCCAAGAGAATGAAAGGCTCTATACAACTTTACAAGCTAAAACAAATTGATTTAGCTTAAATCAATATAACCTTTATTTTATATACATACTAGAAAATGTGAACATTTGGAAAAAATATATTTTTTTAAGATTTACATCCTTCAATATCTAAAGAATTTATGACGATAGCACTTAAATATCAAAAACATGCTAGACAAAATTTGTGTTACCCTATTTGACAAAATTTACCAAAGATTAATTAGTTTTTTAAGCCTTGTCTTTGTAGCGGGATGAGCTTTGGAACACTAATAGTCCACTAATAGACCTATTTTTGTGATTTTTTGTTCGCGATTTAAAACGTAATCAATTTTTTCAGTGCGAGATCATTCGTGTTTCTATAATATTCCTCATGATCCTGAGACGAGCGTTGCCACTCGAACAAATATTTTGGTGCCACAGTTTCAAAAAAAAATGTCATTTTCGTGGCACGTGAAAAAAAAACAAGTTATTCAACTACATAAAAAAATCTATATTATAACTTGGTAACACCAAGGGTACAATACAAAATACTACTGATTTGTACGTCATCGTCATTTGGAAAAGAGCTCAAAAAGTTTCCTCAAAATTCGCACTTAAAATGTGCATTATTATATGAAGTTTAAGCAAAATAATGGAGATTCGTATCATAATGAATTTTTTTGTGCGACTGATCCGGGTAGAAAATCCAGTGCCAAAAAAGCACTACCGTCTACCGTGTCACATCCGCAACGCTGCCTGAGACTCACAAGTTTGATTTTCTGTTATTATTATTATATTAATATTAAAAACAAATATTTTTTTTATTCGTCGGTATTTCTTGCGGCATCATCTGAAATGTTTTCACTGAAGGCCAACAACCTATGCAATAATCAAGTTATAGATTATAAGCAGTCTTTGGTTGAACTTGTAATACCTAATTTAATTTTTGGACACTGTGGCGTATACGTACTTTTTGTATTGTATTTTTTTTAAAGAGTTTTTATGAAGATAAGTTTACATGTTGGTTTCAATTTATCTAAACAATTAAGGAACAGAAATTAATTTATTGGAAACTGTGGCATACTTATACATATATTACTTAATTGTATTTAAGTGGATTACATTTTGTAACCAATAAGGTTTAAGTTCAGAATTTGAACAAAAATTTTGGTTTGAAATAAATCTACGTCTGCATATTGATATGACTTCAGTTCTGATATGACTTTAATTTAATTTTGTACTTTGTTGAAATGTAACAGAAAAACGACATTAAAAAATGGGATCTAACGGGAATCTCCCAGGGAATTTCATTTCCGATGGGAAGTTTTATCCCCAAGAAACATTTCTAGTTTCGTGAATCTCCCTCGGAATAGTTTTTTCCCAAGGAAAAAATCTACCAACATGAAAAAAAAAATTATTTTCGGAAATTAATTTCGAATTGGGTGTAGTGTTATCATAGGATCTTGATTAAAAAAATAAAATAAAGTTGAAATTCCCTGTACAATAAAACAAAATATCATAGACAAATTTCCCTTAAGGTGAGACCGCACTCGACGGAACCGCACTGCAGAGAAACTGCGATTCACAATAATTCGTATGAAATTGTATGAACATAGTTCAGTTGCCGCTTAGACAAATAGTAATAATGTTTTGCCGCGTCGTGAAGTGTAGTTCCGCTGAAGTTGAGTATGGTTTTGTCTTTCTTATCGATTTCTAAAAACTTTTGAAACATCAACTATGTTTCTTTATTCATTCATAATATTTGGAATTACTGTTTTGCGTTTATTTATTCAGCAGAATATTCTGAATAAATCATATTGATTTTGTATTCATTGCGGAACATTTTAAATGCATTCTTCTTTATTACATGATGTGAAGAAAGGAATATTGGGTGCATTCATTTCAACTTAATTGGTAGAAATTCGGATAAAATGTTTCTTTTCGACGGATATCTTACTGGGACCGATAGTGTTTTTTTTTTTTTAATCTCGCGCATAAAAAAAAATATTTTTTTCATGTTAGCAACAAGATTGTTCCGTTTGAATGAGGTTTTAAATTCCGCAGTCCTAAATATTTTATTTTATTTAAAAATCCAAAGATTCCATCTCCATCTGAGAACACTGTTTTGACAACTAGAATGTAGCTAGGAATTGACGTTGATGTTTCGATAATATTATTATATATATTTTATTGTACCTATATTTTAATAGTGTTAAAGAAAAAAATAATTAAAGCAAATTAAAATAACCATTTCGAAATTTTTTGATTTAATTTTCAATTGTAAGTATTATTATTTTATATTGTTCAATAACTAAAAACCATTTAAACAGGCCTGAAGAAGGACGTAAACACGCCTGAAACGTCGCAAGTGAACTAGGAAATTTAACAAAAATAAAGACCTATAGCCCACATAGGAATAAAATTATATTAATTTAAAAAGGTCACGGAAATAGGAACAATTTTTTGATTTAATACAAAAAATGTTAAAAAAAAAAGTTAAAAATAAATATTTGCTTCTATTTTATTTTTTCTTACAAATAATATTTGTACAAATTTTAAATCTAATCAACGAAGTCAATGACGAGATATTTGGAATTTTTCCAAAGATAGGTAATTTTAGTCTAGGGAAAAAGTGTTTTTTTTTTTGGGCCGAACCCAAACATTTCAGTATCTACAAAATGTTTTGATGCTTTCCATAGGAAAAAAGAGTGCTGAATCTGCAAATGCTGGGTATACCTCTGGCAACCTTGAGGATATTTACATAAGACGTTATCAAGAGGAAGAGGTTGCTGTGCATCACTGTCCTTTGCACATGATTTAAAGGATTTTTTTAATGGAGAATCTAATAGCGTTAGTAGCCCGTAGCGTAATGGTTAGTGCTCGACTGTCACGCTGGAGGTCTGGGTTCGCTTCCCAGCCTCGTCCACCTAAAAACTAAAAAGTTTTTTTTTTTTCAGGGCTACTGCCTCTTGCGAGGAATTGACAAATCCTCCAAGAGTATCACTTGTCACGAATAAGTACTTCTCGTCTAGCCGTTCGGATTCGGCATGAAATTGTAGGTCCCTTCCATTCCTGTCGACAGGCGCACACATGAATGGTTGCGAGTTGTTAGTTACTAGGCCCTGGTTCTTCATGAGCCGTTGTGCCACCCGAACTAAGACGTTAGGACTAAACAAGCTAAATTTATAGTCACGCATGGTATAAATGTTGCATTTCTCATGAAAACCGAGTATAAGAATATTCGATAAAAATATCTTTCGTAAAAGGGTGCTTTTTTGATAGGGGAAAAAAATGTATTGGACTATAGCAAAACACTTGTGACCAAAAATGTTATCTTCATGGAAATCACCTCGTGCAAATCATAAAAGTGTTACTAGAATCAGAAATCAAAGGAGTCTGTAAAAGTATTTAGGAAGGAAGGGTGTTTTTTTTAGGGTTAAATAAAATGTGTGATTTTTAACTGAAAACCAAAGGGTTTCTGCAATGTTTACATATCGCACTGAAAATATAGTCACACGGACTGTAATTTTGGCTTGGATAGTCCTATCGTCTTAGTTTTAATGGGCTATATTCATAGTCATTTTAGACCTGGGTCGAAGTTAAACATAGCTTTGGTTGAATTTTCGGACGTTGATTCTTTTTTTTTAAGGTTATCATTTCAAAATATTTGAAGCTATTTGTGTAGTATACCAAGTTAATTATCTTATAAAAATAGAAAACCAACAATTTGTAATTAAAATCGGTCTATATTCAATGGGCCAAAATTGTCTTAAACTGTAGTTTAGTTAAACCTGGGTCTATCTGCGACTATGAATATGCCCCAATGTCATTAAGATCTCCGGTAAAAAGTACTTTGGAATCATGTGCATTATGCATATATTGTACCAAAGTAATCTATTTCAATTCGATGCACAACTTCCACTTCCCCTTGATAACGTCATATTTAAAAATCCTCAAGGTTGCCAGAAGTATGCCAGGCATATTCAGATTTAGTAAATTTTTTCCATATGGATATCATCAAAACATTTTGTATAAACCGACATTTTTGGGTTCAGGTCAAGAGCAAATACTCAGGTGGAAAAAAACTCGTTTCAGTCATTCGATAGAAATTAACACTAAAATAAGAAACTATACCAAAATAATTACAGTGAAGACAGTCATGCATTCGAGGAAACATCCTCGAACAACTATACAAACAAGATATTCTTCAATGAATGATAGCCGAGAATTTATCACGAACGTCTTTTTTTTCAAAATTGCGACCAAACTATATGTTTTTAAGATCTGGAAATCTAGACTTAACTTAGTGTAGGCATTATCTGTGTTATTCATAATTTGAAATGGAAATCGTCTTTAAAAATGCACAGATTATGCAAATATTATTATTGTTAATAACCCTTACATTTCCTAATTGAGTTCATTTAGTTTTCAGGTGGTCTTGTAAAAACACCATAATTCCAAAAACGCAGGCTTGCATCAGACTTAAACTGTATTTTTGAGTGTGTGGTTCATACTGGGAATTTTCAACATTAAACACTTAAGAACCAATAATATTAAAGACGAATGCACAGGCAGAAACGCGGGACCCACATTTTCGTCGTAATGTCAGGCTTGTTTAATACCAACAGTTTAATAATTTACTTTACGAGATGTTGAAATTTCTTTTTTCGGCTAATAATAATTATAACTGTGTAAACCTACATAAATTAATTAAACAATGGCAGACAAATAAAAAATAAAGAAAAAGAGCAAAATACACCTCAAGTTAGGTAATGTTATTAATGTTTGTTTGTTTCTCAGGAAAAATTGTTACAAAACAAAAGTGTAGCAACAATTTTATTCTAGAAAATACGGAATTGTCGGCAATTTTCAAACCGTTCTATTCAAAAGAGAAAAGACAGAAGTTAAATGTTATTACTTTCCAAAAATACTTACTAAAAACTCTTTTTTGGCAAGCATTATCATTTCAATTTTACTTTGTATTCTATGATATGTGTTTATATTTTTATCCTTTATAGAAGAAAAATATAGTTTAGCTCAATATTAGATTTAAAATGTTTGTGCTCTATCCAATGGCTGTTTTCCATATATCTCTTTCGCACTCATCGGAGAAAAATTTAACAATCCTTTCAACAAAAAAAAAACACACATCAGTCAAAGAAAAAAAATATATTTCCTGTAAAAACTTTCATAGGATTTCCATAGAAAATACAAACGAAAAAATATATAAAAAAAAAATTAAATGAATTATGTGCGACAGAGCTAAAGAACCACCGGTTCTAACCTCAAATCGGTGAATAAAAAAAAATAATAATCATATAGCTAAACATTTATTGCTTATTTTATTTAACGTTGCAGCATTAAGTGCAGCGAAAAATCTATACCTATACATACAACCAGTTTACTAACTCATTTTCCAAGCACAAGAACTTACAACAAATACAAAGTACAAGGGCATTTATCATGTTCTGCGTTCGGACTGAAACAACCCGACCCAAACCACCTAAACGAAAGAAAAAAAAATCACAAAAAAAAATCTATGGTTTAAACAAAAAAAATGGCATAACATAAATAAGTGAGAAATAAGACTGAGAATAAGAGAAAAAAATGACAACCTTTTACAGCGAGTTGCGAAAACATAGACGCATGTGCAAGTGAACGGGCATAATGAAAAGAATGTCCTGTGTCTGACGTGCATTCAAAAAGTCCCTCGGCCACGCCAACTTGAACCATATTCCACATTTTCTCTGCACAAAAGTTTTATATGCAGACCCTGATGTAATGGGCGAACAGAAGGATTTTTTTTCTATTTCGAAAGCAAATTGATGAATAGCGAGATTTGTTTCCACTTTTATGTGATTGAAGGATTTTTCCTTCATTGTAAATATAACAGACTGTTTTTACTGGCAAACACAATTTTGAAAAATAAAAAAAAAAAAAAAATAGCAAATCAGAAACTTTTTTTTTTCGGGATAGAAACGTGTGCAGAAGGTGATAATTGGATGTCAAATTTGAAATGTTTTCAAAAAAAAGTTAGCGTAGGTAGGAAAAGTGCAGTTTTGACAAAAAAAAAGGCCAAGACCAAAGAGTTTCTTAAAATATGTGTGTGAAAACGATTGATGGAATAAATTTTACCAAACTATACAAACATGGAAGTTGTCAATCCAAAGGATAATTATTTTGCATAGTTCTTACTTTTGATGGATTTTTTCAGCAACAAAGCGGAGCTGATGTTCCTTGAAGCAAATTAACCCCAAGCTGTGTGTTAAAAAGCAGTCCTTTAATACCCTGGGCCCTGATGGTTAAAATTAGATTGTATCAGAAAATGTTCAGTTATTTAAGTTAATTTTGTCTTTGCTTAGGCTTTGTACAGAGTGATTCTCAAATAACGTGACGAAAAGCGCGAAGGTTTGGTAGAGACAAGACAAAAAGTGTACAAAAATAAATCAATCAATTTCTTAGTGAAAACAAGAAAAAACTAAGCTGATGATAATCAACCGGTTGCTGAAATGATATTTAACCGGATTCTTCTTAGTTTTATGAAAAAAAAAAAATGATTCATTTAATTTTTTAATATTTTGAAAAATACAAAAAATCAACAACCATCCGGTTTTCAGTGTTTGACTGAGAACTGATACGATTGATAAAAACATACAAACGCCACGTTAAACTTTAGAGACGAGTTAATTTGTGTGTTAACCAATAACCAAATTAAACACGTCCTTAACTAATCAGTGCTCTCTTACATTATCTACTACATTTGTTGCCAAACAGACAGCTTCTGTGAATGAAAATGGCCGCGTTCAAGAATCGATGCGATAGCCTATCTAAGATAGTTTCCTATCCATATAGGTTTCTGATCAAAAAAAACCGGATAGGTTAATTGAAAATGTTTTAAGCAAAATACAACTTGATGACGGCAAACAAATTTCGGCTTTGCATTTTGTAGTCGGCTTTTTTAACAATTTCGCTTGGGATACAAACGAATACCAACATTTTTCGGATAGCATGGATAGCTATCCAACAGGAAAAGCTGTTTTGTAATCAGTAGTTTTTTTTACATGAGATTACAATAGCAAAAATATAGATAGCTCTACATAGGTTTTTGATCGCGGCCAATGATATCTTAGTTATCATAAAAAAGGTCATCAAACAAATTTTAGGCTGCGTGCGATTATTAGTGTTAGTTTATCGCCATTGACTCTTAAATTGAAATTTACAAATAAACAAATAAGAAGGAATAAATCTATTTTTTTATTTTGATTACCTTATTAGTTTTATAGCTTTGCAACAAAATTCACGAACAAGCAATTTAATTCAATTATAAGCGACAAACATAGAGGATAAGGGTAATTTGTTTTCTCCTTTGCTTTTCAGAATGACAGCACAAACATGGCGTTTACACTTAATCACGAGTTTAAACATGCGTTTCTTTACTCTAAAATTTAAAGTGACGTTTAGGTTAAGCTGACTATTAAATTGATTATTGGTATGGTTCATTATTTAGAGTCCACTTAAATATTTAACTGATCTCGAAATTTGACTATTGGTAAGGCCCATTGAATTTGAAAACAGTTGAGTTTGAGTTTAAAAACAATTTGTCAAAAACTGTTTTTTTAACAACTTTATTTTAAAACAATATAAAAGGAGGCATTTCTGGCTTCGCAAAAAGATATAACATGGCAGTTTTAGTGTGACTGTTGGTTTTAATAACTAAATAATTCTTTTTAAAGTTATTTTTTTTAAGACAATTACCCCTCCCTCCTAAAGGGGGGAATAGACCCCCTTCTTATAACCCTGTATACACCGTGAACTGGTAACAGATTTTTCGACCTCATCGGTACAGGAATGAAAAGTTGGTCACAAAAAGACTCAGGGCCGCCAAGTGCCAAAACTCCAGCCGACGAAACAGGTATTGTTTTTTTACTTGCGATATAGGTACTATAAGGCAAGTTTTTAACTCGTAAAAAAATCGAACTCGAGATAACAATATTTTCCCTAACATTTCGATGATAGAGAATGCAAGAAAAACGGGTCCCACAATTTTGTCTGTCAGTCATTCAGTCTGTCAGTCAGTCAGTCAGTCAGTCTGTCAGTCTGTCAGTCTGTCAGTCTGTCAGTCTGTCAGTCTGTCAGTCTGTCAGTCTGTCAGTCTGTCAGTCTGTCAGTTTGTCAGTCTGTCAGTCTGTCAGTCTGTCAGTCTGTCAGTCTGTCAGTCTGTCAGTCTGTCAGTCTGTCAGTCTGTCAGTCTGTCAGTCTATCAGTCTATCAGTCTGTCAGTCTGTCAGTCTGTCAGTCTGTCAGTCTGTCTGTCTGTCTGTCTGTCTGTCTGTCTGTCTGTCTGTCTGTCTGTCTGTCTGTCTGTCTCTCTGTCTGTCTGTCTGTCTGTCAGTCTGTCAGTTCTTCGAACTTTTGATTCAAGGTTATTTGGAGATTTTCTAGGGGAAAAATTGAATTTTTTTAGCTCAAGAAATAATGGTACCTGCCATACCACCAAACACACAAATGCATTTATATCAAAAACGACTCTAACGATTTTGACAAGAAAAACTTCTAGGTTACTATAAATGGTATTGTCAGTAGTTTGATAACGGTTATTAACGGTACATATCATATAACCGATTTTTGTATTTTCAAATTTATATCGTTAATGTCTTCACTAATTTCAACCAAATTTTATAAACAGGAGGCCTATTTTAGTCTTAACAATTTTGCATAATACAACTTTTCAAAAAAAAAATGTTTTGGATTATTTTTTTTTTAATATTGAATTTTTATTTTTAAAAAATTCAATATCTTGAAAACGTTTTAATGATTTTTTGAGTGTTAAATTGTATTTTATTTAATACAAAAAGATGGGGTACCAGATTTATTTTTGTGCAATGTTCCAAAAATTTTATTTATGCAAAATTAATTTCTAAGAAAATCTCACTTACGATTTTTGATTTTTTTTTTTTGTAAATTAGTATTTATGATATATTTTTTTAAATTATCTATTTTAATGTTGATAAATGAAAGAAAAACACACATTTATCCAGTTTTTTCGAATAATGATTCTGACACAAAAAACATTATTGAAAATGTTATAATACTAAACTTAACTTTACTTTATGTTTTGTTGGTAAAAACTGTTAAAAAAATGTATTTTTACAAATTAAAAACTCCAAAAAATGCTTATTTTACATAAAACCGATGGTCGCAACCTATAAATGTCATTTTAAAAAATTGAAAAAATTCTGTTAGTAATTTTAGCAACCAAAGAACCTAATATCTAAAGATCGCCCCAAACAAACATAAAACTGGAAATCCTTGTCCACCTTAATAAACATAAATAACAAAAAAAGCAATTCCAAAATTTAGAATAATTTAAGATAAGAAAACATTTGTTGTTATTTCACTGTTACTAAAATAAGGTATGTTTTCAATAATGCGTCGAAGTTTCTTGTTTTTGAGAATTGTTTGCCACGGCTCTATCCGAACTTCAGAACTTGTATAGAGATTAAAGTTGAAATAAAAGATCGAACAACCACCTTTTTGTCACATAAAGATTAAATTTTATTTAAGAACAATTGTTTCGACGCTCACTGCGTCATCATCAGCTGTTAGAATTCGACTAATAAATAAGTACATCAATGTAAAAGGGGGTTAGAGAAGCACAAAATGTAATACATAATTTTAATTATAAAATGTTAAAAAGGGATGACCAATGTGCTCCTTCATCTCTATTTATATTAACATCTTTCGTAGGATGTATATGCAAAGACTCTAGAATATTGAGACGCGTATATTGATTCTCTCGTTCCAATAATTTAAAACTGTCAAGTGTGAAGGTGTGTTAAGATTCAAGTGCATGTTCGGCTATTGCACTTCTGTGTGGATCATTATTTTTTATGCAATTTAAATGCTCTTTGGCTCTCGTACGCAGCTCACGCCTGGTTTGTCCTATGTATATAGAGCTGCATTGTTCACACTTAGCCGAATATACACCAGGTTTCTCAATAGAAGGTGTCACGTCTTTTGTAGTTTTAAGAAGGTTTTAAATTTTGTTGTTGCTTTTCCAAGATGGAGAAAGACCGAACTTAGTCAAGCATTTTTTAAGCTCATTTTGGATAGGAGCATAAAAATTAATTGACACTCGTTTAGGAAGTTCTTTTAAGGGAGCAAGGGAAGTGATGTTATTTTTCCACTTTTTATTCATATGTTTCTTTATAATTGACTAGCAATTTTGAATACCCATTCTTTTTAGCGATTTCATATATACGATTAGTTTCATTTTTAATTGTTTTGTCTGAGAGAGGGACATTGCACATTCTGTGTACCATTGAATTAAATGCTGCGTGTTTATGTGATGTACAATGGTTTGATTCAGTAGTTAAAAAGCGATCTGTGGACGTAAGTTTTCGGTATATGTCAAACTCAATCATCCCATTTTCACCATGTGACAACGAAAGATCCAGAAATGCAAGAGCTTTGTTTTGTTCACGCTCCAAAGTGAATTGAATGTTTATATCGGCACTGTTAATAAAGTTTAATACTTCTTGAACTTTGTTCTCATGGACGATTGCTAGTACGTCATCAACATACCTGAACCAAGTTTTGGGGAACAAATCATTTTTGGCTAATAATTCCTCGACGCTTATCACAAATAAATTACACAAAAACGGAGATAAACTATTTCCCATAGCCATGCCTTGGGTTTGCTGATAAAAAATTTCTCGAAATTTAAAATAATTTTGCTCAACACAAACTTCAGTCAATTCATACAAAGCGTCAGCTGTGATCGGATTCAACTGTTGTTTGTCTAGCCATAGTCTTAAACATTTTAGCGCACCTCGAACTGGGACACTGGTAAAAAATGAAGAGATGTCAAAGGAGACTAAAATTTCTCGATCAGCAAGCGTTATGTTTTTCAATTTTTGAGTTAATTCAATGCTATTCTTTACTGAATATTTATCAAATTGCTTTAATGAAGCAAATTGTTTACACAGCCACTTCGAAAGCTCGTTGCATGGAGCATTTATGTTGCTTACAATTGGTCGGTATTTTTCCCCTGGCTTGTGAATTTTTGGAAGCCCGTATATACAGGGAACTTTTGCGAAACTCGGTATCATACGTCTTTTCCAGTTCATACCGAAATGATCAATGTATTTTTTGACAACGGTAGAGCATGATTTTGTCATTTTGTTTAACGGATTTTTAACCTTTTTGTACGGGCCCTCATCAATTAATTTCCAAATGGCATCATCGTATTTGTTGCGATCTATCACTACTACACCGTTGCCTTTGTCAGCCTTCATAACAAAAACTTCTTTTTCGTTTCGAGATTTTATCGCATCAAACATACTTTTGACATCTGTGTCCGGTTTCTTGTATGTGGTATTGAGGAGTATATACTTAACAGAAGAACGAAAAGAAGCGGCTTTTTCGCGTTCAATTGACCTTACGGCGACCTCTGTATTTACAATCAATTCTTTTTTGGGGATATGATTCAATGGTAGAGCGAAATTCAGGCCTTTATTAAGCAGATTTATCTCATTTGTACTTAAATTGGTTGACGATTTACTGATTACGAAATCAGGAATGAACACACTCTTTTTTGACAATACTTCTTTGTAGGTGTTTGTCTACTGACCAATAACTTTAACTTTTTTCGTTTTCCCATAAAACAATCGCGCGAAAGATTGTTTGAATCTATCAGTAAATTGTATAAAATTTCGCAAATGAGCGTCGAAACAATTGTTCTTAAATAAAATTTAATCTTTATGTGACAAAAAGGTGGTTGTTCGATCTTTTATTTCAACTTTATGTACCGTCACATAGTCCTCCAATATTAAAACATTAATTGTATAGAGATTACATGTATCAAGTTTTATCATAATCGTTAGAGCCATTTTTTGAGAAAGCTTGATAAAACCGAACTCTTTGTATGGCAGCTAGACGTTTAAGATAAACTAAAACAAAAATTCGAGTTTCTCCTTTAGGGAATCACAGAATAACGCTTCACACCAAATTTGAAGCAAATTTGTTCATTCGTGTTGGCTCTAGATCCATGTACATCAGGACGTCTTTACTAAAATCACTTTTTTGGACTTCTCCGTCATCGTAATGTTAGTTTTGATTAAAACGTAGAATTGTTTTTTTTTGTCACGAAACCAATACTTGTCGTATAGAGCAAGTAATAATTTAAAGCTGCTATTTTAACACGTTTTTGTAATTTTCTCGTTAACGAATACAAATCAGGGACTGTTTTAAGTGGTTATTTTTTTTTTTTTTTGTTGGTAGTTGATATTTAAAATTGGTAGCTCTGAATCACGTTTCTAGAAGTTGTTATTTTACACTACACCCCATTTTTGACCAGTTCAACAGAAAGTATTTTAATGTACGTGAAGATTCAAACAACATGTAGGTTCGAATATTTGCTGTTTTCAAATAATTTATTCATATTTTTTCCGTTAAAGAACAGAAAAGATGTTCCACTTTTATCTGATCTAAGATTTTAGACGGATTCTTTAAACCCGAACTTAACCGCACAGAGTTTTACCGATCGGCTTTGTTGCCTCAACAACTACACATAAAGTTTTAATTGAAAGTCAAACAGAAATCTCAAATTTTTGTGAACTATTTTTGATTTTAAAACATTTTTTTTTTTATTATTTTTCAAGTACTACAAAATATAATCAAGCCAAAATATAATTATAATTTTAGCCCAGTCAACGAAGACTCAAAATTATAAAATAATAGCAAAAAAAGAAGGCCCTCTTGATTATTTTTGTATATGGTTGGGGTTACCCCCAGGTATAACATACCCAAAGTCCCCAGGCCAGTGCCGCGAGCTAAACTAAGGAGGGGGGGTAATGGTACACCTCGTAAGATTTTCGTGAATATTGGCACAACCTAACATGTTAGATGAAAAGTCTGTACTACTTAATTAGAGACAATTAAATTGTCTATAAAATGATATACTCACATTTTTTTTAGGGTCAATAATAAAGGAGATGCGGGGGGTAGAAAAGTCAACAAATCTGAAAAACCTGTTATTGTCTTAGATATTGAATGTTTTCTGGCCAATTTACCAGGAAAAAACAAAAAACGTTAATACACATTCATTCACTGTTGTTTCATAATATCGTGAAGCTAAGAAAGGAGTTAAAATGTCCTTTTTTTCTATATATCCGAAACTATAGGAAAAAGTAGATGTATATTAAATTAGGCAAAATTTAAATAGCAAGAGTTTATTTCTCTTATTTCTCTTTCTTCATGGCGCCAAAAAATGATAACGTTTTTTTTAAAGGAAAAAATAAATAAATCGGGTGGCACAACGGCTCGTGAAGAACCAGGACCTAGTGACTAACAACTCGCAACCATTCCTGTGTGCGCCTTCGCCAGGAATGGAAGGGACCTACAATTTTATGCCGAATCCGAACGGCTAGACGAGAAGCACTTATTCGTGACAAGTGATACTCTTGGACGATTTGTAAATTCCTCGCAAGAGGCAGTAGCCCTGAAAAAAAACTTTTTAGTTTTTAGGGAACACAATACAAAACTTGTGGCCATAGAGGGGGGTTCTTAATCCCCCCCTTTAGAGGCGGGGCATTTTTTTAAAAATAATATTAAAATACAACGGCAACACTGACAACAAAAAAATTTACCTTTTTCAAAAGCCAGAACTCCGTTCTTTTATTTAATTTTCAAATCACATTATTGATATCCATAGTTTTTGTAAAAATAACTTTCAAACTCAAAATTATTAAAAAAAAAAAATTGAAAATTTTGTTTTTGATTTTTCTTTTTAAATTGAGAAATAAGATGCTGAATTGGCTTCTATTATTCACTACCCCTAATAACTCTTAATTGAAAACTGAAAACTAAATAGTTCTATGTCTTCTAGTTTTTGAGAAAATTGAAAGTTGCGACGACAATTTTGTTCATGTTTTTTTTTTTTTTACAATTTTTATTATTACTATAGTAGTATGTGATAGTACTGTTTCTTTGAGCTTGAGGTTAAAGAATTAAAAAATTCTTTGAACCTGCGAAGCAAGCCACCCACGGTACTGTGTGAGTGGTAGAGCTTAGTTAGGTACAACATACTCAAAGTCCCCAGCCCAGGGCCACACGCTTTAAGCAGGAGAGGGGGGTAAATCTCCCCTTTTGTAGTTTTTCTTCAATATTTGGAAAACTAAGCGTAATAGAGGCAAAGTCAATATGACAAAGTGAAAGAAAATTAAATTCCTTATAGAATTGGTCAGAAAACATTCAATATCTAAGACAATAATAGGTTTTTCAGATTTGTTGACTTTTCTACCCCCCGCATCTCCCCTATTATTGACCCTAGACAAAATGTGAATATATCATTTTATAGACAATTTAATTGTCTCTAATTAAGTAGTACAGACTTTTCATCTAACATGCTAGGTTGTGCCAATATTCACGAAAATCTAAAGGGGGGTACTCGCGGCCCTGGGCTGGGGACTTTGGGTATGTTATACCTGGGGGTTACCCCTAACATATAAAAAAATAATCCAGAGGGCCTTATTTTTTGCAAGCAAAATTCCTTCGTTGACCGACCGTACTATATATTTTGTTGGTGTGTTTTATTGGAAAGTATTCTAGCTAGCTCAGTCAAATTAATCTCCGTAAAAACAACTAAACTAAAAATGTTTGATTAATAAGCCAGCAATTCAACAAGCAAGATGTTGGTTTCGTTTTCTTTTTTGCTACCAGTAAGCTAGTTAGGAATGTTAACATATGCCTAATACTATGTTCCCACTGAAAGAAATTGCGCAATTATAAATTATTTTGTTGAAATCATCTTCGAAATTGCACAATTTCCCATACGCAATTTCAAAATCATCTCAAATCACTTCAATTTCCATGAAATTGGATACGAAATTGGGTTTTATAACAGTTTATACCATTTTTCGATAAAGTAAAGAAACAGAACTAACGTGCTGACAGCTTCTTTTTACTGTTCTGTTAATTTATGTTGTCAAAACAAAAGTAATTTTTGGCTTTGTCTGATTTGGTTCCTTTTAAATTAAAATTAAATTCATAATAAAAAAATATGTCCAAAAGAAAATATAAACAAAATAAAATCATGGAATTCAGCAGAAGAAGATCTTGTTCTCGAGCTCTAGGAAGAAAAAATAGACGAGCTGCAAGGAGCTCGAAAAACAGCTTTTTTGACACGCTGTCAAATGAAATTGTCTCAATTGCCAGTGTGGGCCTTTTGGGTCCAGTAACATAACACAGTAACATGCTATACCTAAGAAAAAAATATTTAAATTCATACGAAAATTGTCTGTTTAATTTTGTTTATTACAAATATTATGAAACCATTTTTTATATCTACACGGTCCAGCTAGTGGTTAGCTACGAGAGCAAGTTCGTGCGATCCAGTCGTGCATATTTTTTTTAATAAAAATCGAAGGAACTGTTTTTGATTAAATAGAAAAGGAACCACAGACATAAAGCCAGAATTGTGCGACCCACTTGTTTCGTATCATTGTAAAAGCAAGTTAGATCAAAATCTCGTAAAGTAACAATTTGTTCTTTTTTTTAAGCTCTATTTGCTAAGCCTTTACTCTGCGAACTTATTTCACTATTTCTTCAAGATTTAATTTTTGAAATTTTATTTGTGCGCAAATATTCGACGGGTGCTCCAATAACCCACTTGACTCTATTGGATAGAATACAAAAAAGAACTATGAAAACGATAGGTGATAGCAATATAACGGCCTTAGCACCTCTCGAACAACGCCGCAATGTTTCATGTCTTTCGTTATTTTACCGTTATTTTTATAAACAGTGTTCCAGTTAAATAGCCAGTTACATTTCTGCCCTAAAACTATTCAACCCTAATACTCGTATTTCTAGGAGTGCTCATCAGTTTTCCCTCGATCCCAATTTCAGACGTACTGTCAGGTATAGAGATTCTTCTCTTACCGCACTACCCGAATGTGGAATACCTTACCCGGCTCTATTTTCCCCTTCTATTTCGATAGTCAAAGGCTCAAAACAAAATTGCATCGTTATCTCCTCTTTAATCCTTCCCTATTTTCCTTACGTTCGCACTGTGTTTAGTCTAACATTTAAAAGGTATTAAAAAACCCTTGAGTGCGCGTACAATATAAAAAAAATGGTTTCTCAGTTTGTTTTAATAATTGATCAAATTTTGTTGACCTTAAGATATGAAATAAATAAACGATGAGGTATTTAGTGTCAATAACTTATGAAACAAAAATTCATGTTTTCCATGGAAACTTCTTTTATGAGCTAATATTGATCTCCAAATTTATATCTTCGGCTGTTTGGTTCTTCAATTTATTTAGCATTTTCAGTTAATGTATTAATTTATCACGTAAAATATTACAAAACCCCAAACGCGATATGAATTTTAGTCCTACAAAAAAAAAAAAAAAAAAAAACATGGCGTAAAAAGGACAACAATAAATTAGAAACGCTTATGTAAGTAGGTACTCGAACAAAAGTAAATAGAACATGCATGTAGTAAGCATGCGAGCTTACTGCAGATAACAAACATATCTACTACAACATACTCGTAGCACAAACAAAATCAAATGACTTACACTCAAATGGAAAAGGAGAATTTTTGGGTTGCAAAAATTAAGAATATTGTGTGTGAAAGGGCGAAACACAAAACACGACATTATTTCCTGTATCCAACAACATGATTCTCCAAAAAAGGTTTCACTCTTTGCATTGGAAGTGGCATTCTAGAATAACCCTTGGGTATATTTCCCCCCATTACACTGCACTTAAAGTTGTTCGTACTTTAAAGATATTTTTACTTAGGTATATTTTGATTGTATTGTAAAACGCATGTGTAAACTGGCAGAAATGTAAGTGATGGGTTAAATGAAAAAGGTGACGTAAATATAAGATGTCTCTATATTGGTTTGAAGAGTATGGAAGACAAGAACAAAAAATTCTGTCAATATCTCTCCCAAGGATCCAAATAGACTGAGCTTTAGAGGTCACATCAATTTGGTGGCAACATGAAGTTGGGCCACTCGTCCTTGGATAACAACTTGTCTATACTGTATACTTCTGCCCGTTGTTGAAAGGCTAAAACTTGCGCGTAGCGCAATGTCCTTCCTTTGCATGAAATTTTGTTCTTCCCCCGTTGCCCTTCCTCCTCCGCAACACTCCTTTTCTTACCAGCAAAAGCCGTCCTTTTGTTAATTTCAATCGATGTTGAGTGGGAAATTATTATTCTCTACATGTAAAGTCCACAAAGTTCGATGGAAGGAAACAGAGAAGACACGAAGGCAAGCTTGCGATGGTGATGGCGGGCGCGCGGCGGCAGAAACCAGTTTCGAGGGATGACTTTTGACTGTCAAGTGGAATTATATATATTAAATATATCGAGAGGAAGAAGTACATAAACCTGAATGAACAAATACAACCAAATATCGCTAGACTTTATGCTGATATCCTTGGGTGAAGAAGTTAAACAGTAGGAAATAACAAAAACAACACCAATTGACAAAAAAGAAAAAAAAAAACCTTAGCAAGTCCCTAGGTATTTTCTATATAGGAATGTATTTTGTTTGTTTGTCTTGATTTGCTTTCTATTTAGATTTTAGATTGCTAATTAACTATAGCATAAGAAGGTGGGACGCCTTGCTATTAGGGGGATGGCGTGTTAAATGCTTAGATAATAAGGAAGGTGTTCACAAACTTAGGGGTTAAAACTACCAATTTCATGATAGAATTTTTATTAGATCTTAACACTATGTACAAGTACATATAAACATACAGACGGACAAAGAATCTTATAATTTTAAATTCAAAGAATGTTCCAATTGTTTCCTGTAAATAAATAGGACACAAATATATACATGGAGAAATACCTACGAAATGTTTGTTAATTGTTTCATTAGATGATTAAATTATTTGGAGTTCCAATCGATATTAAAGAATTTTTATTACAAACAAAACTTCTTTACCCCGCTGCGCACTATGGATAACAAAATTCGAACTCAAGATTTTAATCAAAATGAAATGCCCGACTAGATCGCACTAGCTTGCTCTTGAATCTAAAAATTAGAATGTAGCTAAACTTATGTGGTATGTAGAACCGCTTTTTGTATTTAAGTCCAGTCAATGAAGGAAAAAACTGGCATCACCTCAAAATAAATTAAAAAGTTTTGAAACTTGGCACACTTACCAAGAGATACTCTAACAAAAGTTCCCAAGTATCTGACTGGAGCGCTTCCGGTAGTGAAGAGAACCAAGTAGTTTTTTCGGTTTTTTACGTTTATCTTGGAAACCGTTACTCATATCAAAAAATAGTATTCTACAAAAATAAAGCTTATTAAATTTCCTATAAGACTTGACTTTTCATTCCTTCATATCTGCAATAGTTTAGAAAATACCTCTGGCAGTAGTTAATAGAAACATGTAGTTTTTCGGTTTTCACGTTTATCATGGAAACCGTTACTCAAATCAAAAAATAATCTGCAATAGTTTAGAAAATAACTCTGGCGGCAGTTAAGAGAAGCATGTAGCTTTTTCGGGTTTTCATGTTTATTTTGGAAACTGTTAGTCGAATCAAAAAATTATCTTCTACTAAAATAAAGCCAAGAATTTTTCCTACAAAATCGATGATATCTTTGTATGTATGTCCCGTAAAAAATGGATAACCCTGGAACTCCTCATAGTAGACTTTATGACCATCCTGAAAACTGATAAAAAAAGTTCTATCCTAACCGCATTCTACGATCTCCTGGAGACAACGTATGATATGTGTCCGAAGTACGACGTGAAGATCATTCTTGGTGACTTCAACGCAAGATTCGGAAAGGAGGGCAGCTTTGGTTCGATAGTCGGAGGACACAGCCTACACGACGAAACTTCCGGCAACGGACACAGGCTGGCAGACTTTGCGGCGGGGCGAAATGTCATCATCTCAAGCACCTACTTCCCACACCTCATTATACACAAGGGGACGTGGCGGTCGCGTGATCAAATAACCGTCAACCAAATCGACCACGTTGCGATAGACGCGAGACAAGCTTCCAGTATCTTGGACGTCCGAACGTTCCGAGGGGCCAACATTGACTCGGATCACTACCTGGTGGTAGCTAGACTACGTATGCGGATATCCATGACGGGACAACGCAGAGCAGATACTGTGAAAAAATTCGATGTCGAGAAGCTTAAATCGCAAGAGACCGCCAGAGCTTTTGCAGACCACGTAACTCTTAATCTCTCAGGAGGTCCGCCACCAGCATCAAGTGATGCAGAGTACCAGTGGGAACATTGTCAACAAGCCATCAGAAGTGCCGCCTCTGATGTGCTGTGTTTCACTAGTCGAATACAACGAAACCCCTGGTTCGATGAAGAGTGCCGGCTAGCGCATGCAGCTAAGGACGATGCCTACCAGGCAATGCTGCCGATTTGAACAAGAGCTGCTGAGAGAGTGGCCCGGGAGCTCTTCGGGCTGAAACGAAAAGAGGAACGCCCACTTCTCAGGAGGAAAAAGAGAGAGCACGAGAAGCGGGCGGTAGAGTCTATTGAGGGTTGTAGCGCTAGGGGAGATGTTCGAAAATTTTATCAGAGGGTGAAGCGATCCACCCAAGGATTCAAGGCTAGAACGGAAGCCTGCCGAGATGAGAGTGGGAATATGGTAGTAGACACACAGTCAGTGCTGAGGATCTGGAAAGAACACTTCTCTAGACTGCTTAATGGCGAAGACAGCCAAGATGCCGCTAATAGGCAGAACGCTCCATTCAACTTGGACGATGATGGCCAAGAGTTCCGTCGACCCGACCTAACCGAAGTGCGGCTGGCGATATCCAAACTTAAGTCGTACAAGGCTGCTGGTGCGGATGGCTTACAAGCCGAACTATTTAAATCAGCGGGAGATGAATTGGCTAGTAGCATACACCAGCTCATCTGCAAAATTTGGTCGGAGGAAAGTATGCCCGATGAATGGAACCTCGGTATAGGGTGCCCCATCCATAAAAAGGGAGATGTTCTGAAATGAACCAACTACAGAGGAATAAGTCTCCTAAACGTCGCTTATAAAATCTTGTCGGCCATCCTGTGTGACCGCTTAAAACCTTTTGTCAACGATCTGATCGGCCCCTATCAGTGCGGTTTTAGGATAGGCAAGTCAACCGTCGATCAAATGTTCACACTCCGACAGATTTTAGAAAAATCCCGGGAATTCCAGATCGATACACACCACCTTTTTATCGATTTTAAAGTCGCGTATGATAGCGTGAAAAGGGACGAATTATACAGAGCCATGTCGAGTCTCGGCATCCCTGCCAAACTCGTCCGCCTGTGCAGGATGACGATGGAGAAATCTCGCTACTCCGTCAAAATTGGTAAGAACACCACCGATTCTTTTAATGTTGAGAAAGGATTGAGGCAAGGCGACGCGTTATCATGCAACCTATTCAACATCGTTCTTGAAGCCATTGTACGCAACGCAAATGTCAACACCAGCGGTACAATCTATAAAATCCCGTTCAATTGCTTGCATATGCGGATGAAATAGACATTGTCGGCAGAACGAAGCGAGCTGTGGCAGGGGCATTTGCGAGCATTGAATCGGAGGCGGCTAGAATGGGTTTGGCGGTTAATGAGGACAAGACGAAGTATGTGCTGTCATCGAGAGAGGAATCTCAACATCGTCGACTCGGGCAAAATATCACGATGGACAGATATAACTTCGAAGTTGTCAAGGACTTTGTCTACCTGGGCTCCACTATTACATCGCAGAATTACATCAGTGCAGAGATCAAGCGAGCAAAGAATTACTCTTGCCAACCGCTGTTTCTTCGGTCTAAGAAGGCATTTAAGTAGTAAGGCCCTCTCTCAGAGAACCAAGGAGACTTTATACAAGACCCTAATCATCCCGGTCCTGCTTTATGGGTCAGAAGCATGGACACTGAAAGATTCGGATAAAAATCTGCTAGGGTGCTTTGAGAGGAAGATTCTTCGTGTGATTTTCAGTCCGGTGTGTATCGAAGGAGTATGGAGGAGAAGATTCAACGACGAGCTATACGGGCTATACAGCGACGTTGACCTGGTCAAAAAGCTGAAAATACAGCGGCTGAGATGGCTGGGGCACGTGGAGCGTATGGACAGCAACGCACCTGCCGACGAGTCTTCGAATCCAACCCCGATGGGGTACGCAGCAGAGGAAGAACTCGTAACAGGTGGCGCAATCAAGTGAATGACGACATCAAAGCACTCGGTGTGCGCAACTGGAAGCGGCTAGCTTATCTAGCTACGTGGCTAGCTTAGCGGCTAGCAGTAGTTATCGTACCCCCCCCCCCCCCCCACATTAATTCAAAATGTGAGATCACCGTTAATACCAACAAAATAAAAAGTAGTTAAAGTAATTTTCAATTTTCTCAAAAACTAGAAGACATAAAACCATTCGGTTTCTTTTGATCGATTCTGAATTGACATAAGCATCGACCACTGAACGCCAATTTAGCACTTCATTTCACAGTTTTTAAAAAAACTGGTCTAAACTTTTTTTTTTTTTAATTTTTTTTTATCAAAATTTTTAATTTGCGTGCAAATTTTTCGAAAACTGTTGACATGAATAATTTAATTTAAATTCAGGATTAAGCACCATATCTCTGGCTTTTAAAAACGGTAAAGTACTTCATTGTAAGTATTGCCGTTGTTTTCCATTTAAAGTAATTTTTTTCTAAAATGCCCCTACCTCCTAAACATGTATGTACTCCTCTACAAAAATCCGTTAATACTTTGCGACGCCGTAGTTATCGTACTCTCCCCCAAAATTCTGTATACCAAAAGTCTGTGTGGCCAATACACTGAGAGACCATAATTCTGTGTGTCGTTATACTGTAAATACAAAATTCTTGTACGTCAAAATACTGTATGAGCAAAATTCTGTTTTTATAGTTCATTCTTCAGAAAAGTTAACGGTCTTAGGGCCAGTTTGTTCATTAATCAAGGATTATTCCACTTGATAATCATGGAATGCATTTGTTCACTAAAATTTTAATCAAGGAATCCATGATTTGAGCAGTTAATGCAAGATATCACTAATCAGCCGAATTTGCTTGATAAGCACCATTTAATCAAGGATTTACCGGAATTTAGTTTGTTCATGCTTGATTTACGCACCCGCATGATAAACAGAAAAACGTATGCTCATTAGATATACCTTTGTCGCCATCATGGGTTTTCTGTGACGTCTCAATCATATTTAATTTTTTTTTTTTAATTTTTAAGTGAAAACTTATTGGGGCGTACTTCAATTAAGACCTGGGTCTGAGTTAAACATAGGTTAGGTTTAGTTGAATTTTCGGACGTTGATTCTTTTTGTTTAAGTTTATCATTTCAAAATATTTGAAGCTATTTGTGTAGTATACCAATCTTATAAAAATATAAAACAACAATTTGTAACTAAAATCGGTCTGTATTCATTGAGCCAAAATTGTCTTAAACTGTAGTTTAGTTAAACCTGGTTCTATCTGCGACTATGAATATGCCCCATTAAATTTAGCATTTTTTTTAGAATTTATTATGACTATTGTGACGTCACACAAGAAACGAGCAAACATTATTGTTTCTTTTTCTTACTGTATGTGGCCACTTTTGACGTTCACACATAAGTGAAACAATTAAACAAAAACAAAAAAAAAACAATACACTTTCTCCGGCTGCCATCGCGAACTGAAAATGGCACAAACGTCAACAAAAATGAAAAATCTTAATTCTTGATTAAGTTTCGACAACCGAACTGACAGAAAGACTGGAAAATGGAACGATTTTTGGAAAAGCCATGATTTGTTAATCAAGCTGAAAAAAAAGTGAACAAACAGTCTTTGATTATCACGGATCTGTAATCATGGATTAGGGAAAATTCGTGATAATCTTGTATGTATGTACTATCCATATATACTTAGGTTAAGATAGTTATATAAATATCTGTGGATGTATAATCGTAGATAAATAAACAATAATAATAATAATAATAATCAAACTTCAGATTTAACCCACTGTGAACAAACTGGCCCTTAATAGCTGTTTTCCTGAACCTTCTTTCAGTTGATTAATTGAAGTTTTTGCAGTGCAACGTATTCTGTATACTGCACAAGAATGTGCAAACATGCATTTTATGCACGGAGAGTGCAGATGCAACGCAAACGAAGCTACGCTGTTTATCAGAAGGAATGCTGCCTGGCAGTTGCATTCGGCCCTAGAAGTTAAAAGTTTGGATTTATCATAAGGACAACATAATAAAAACAGGCAATCAATCACAAACCTACGCATGGTATTATTTTCACGTTTACTGTGCTTATTTTAAAAACGTTTGTTTTTGTTAAATTGACTCTATTATTGCAGATTTTTATCAATAACTTGCTATTGACTCTAGATACAACAATAAGTTATACCATTTTGAAATCCGAATTTAACGCTAGCTGACTAAACTAGTTGACAACTTAGCAATTCATGCATTTTTTGAATAACAGAGATGATTTGACTTTTTCAAAAATTATTTTCTTACAAATTTTGCATTGAAAATCAAAGTTAAATAATTTGTTTCTCTAAGAAGTCCAACAGTTGTTATAATTTTCCTCTACTTATGTTTTGGCACAAATAATGTTAAATATTGCTACGAAAAAAAAAGCGGTTGAATTCATTCACTTGTAGTCGTGGCATTCAAAAACGTAAAGTAAAGCAAAATATAATGCACTGACTAAAAAAAATGCACATATCTTTTCTTGTGGTTGGGATAAAACTATTTTTTTATCATTTTTCAGGACGATCATAAAGTCTGCTATGGGGCATTCCAGGGTAACAAAAAAAAGTTACGAGTGGAGTTTTAGCTGAGTTTTGTAGTTCTATTTTCAATTTAAAATTTCACTTACCACAGCTCAATTATGTTTGGGCCTGCACCATTAAAAATCTTAAGTTTTCATAGTTAAATTCCCGCTAAGCGTATGTACTTACCTAAAAAGAAATAATTAAAATTAGAGATTATAATTATGTATTTGTATAATATTTTTGTTTTTAATTAATACTCTAAAATTATTGGAGAATTTAATATGTATTTGTATAAGTAATATTTTTGATTTTGTTTTATGGACACAAATTATTATGCCATAAGCAGCCTTATTTTACCTTTGACCGAAAAAACCACATAAAAACAATTTGTGATTAGTTTTTTTTTTTTTTTTTTTTTTTTTTTTTTCAAAATTTAGTTCTTTTTGCAATTATTGTAAGATTTAAAACTGAGTTGTACCAAACACAAACATTTTCCATGGACATTTTTGGTTTTTCCCTTCTTTAACTCCAAAGTAGAAACAATTATGTTAAAAGAAAGATATAATTAAAATTCCTATCAGAATGAGACTTAAAATTGTTTGTATACAATGGGGCATATTCATAGTCACAGATAGACCCAGGTTTAACTAAACTACAGTTTAAGACAATTTTGGCTCAATGAATACAGACTGATTTTAATTACAATTTGTTGGTTTTATATTTTTATAAGATAATTAACTTGGTATACTACACAAATAGCTTCAAATATTTTGAAATGATAACCTTAAAAAATAGAATCAACGTCCGAAAATTCAACCAAAGCTATGTTTAACTTAGACCCAGGTCTAAAATGACTATGAATATGCCCCAATGAGTCGTTTTCGAGATATTGGTTAGTATTTCCACAAACAGTGCTCTAGTGAAATAGCCGGTTGCATTCCTCCCCTTAAACAATTCAACCGTAATACTCGTGCATCTAGGAATGCCCATCAGTTTACCCTTGAGCCCAACTTCGGACGTACTGTTAAGTGCAGAGATTCTTTCTTTAGTCGAACTATTAGAATGTGGAATGCTCTACCCAGCTCAATTTTCCCCGCCCATTGTGATCTACAGACATTCAAAACCGATGTGCATCGATATCTCCTTTTAAATCCCCTCCAACCTACCTAATCGTTCGTGCTGTGTATATCAATATCATCTTAAGGGTAGTCACTAGCCCTTTTGCACGCACTAAATATATAAAAACAAAAAAAGAAGCGTGTTCTTTAAACTGGTATGTGGATAAGCACATTTGCTTCTGATATAATTTCAATTACTATATCAGGATGTTCTGACGTCAACTGTACTGGATCCTAAATTTTGTCGACTAAAAAGTTTAATTACCTCTATGTTTACGATCAAAAAATGATTTAGATTTATTTTTGTCTCTGAAACAATGGCTACTTAATTCACTATTATCGAATCAATACAAAGTAAATATACACGGCTAACACAATATATGGATACAAGTAGGTACATTTGAGCTGCAGAAACATTTGCCACATGGTTTGCTTTTTTCTATTTGAGTGTAATTATTGCGATTGCAAAAATATCTTTTGGCCAATCACAACAACAAAATTAAAAAATTTAACCAACGACAACAGCGATCTGTAAGTTGAATGACCTGTAATGAGAATGTGAACCTACACTGCAACTATACACAGAAAAAAAATATATATAGAGTCTCGCAGTTTAGAGAAACGCAAGAAGCAACATAAATAAAGACATCGACATCAGCAGCAACGATGAAATCGAAGTTGGTAACAACTTAAATGTAATCGACCATCGACAACGACAACGACGCACGGACCGACGGACAAACCGTCGTCAACTAACTATGACGGCCAGCAGATCACCACAAAATAAAACTTTAAATAAGAAAAAAGAAAACGCCAACAAAAATGTAATACAACAAGACACACAACCTCCGTATCTATGTATCTGCAAGTAGGTCTCCCATCAGGGAAAGATAGATCTGGTGCAAATCAGAGATTATTAGCTACGAGTATCTATGTGTTTATTTGATGTTTTCGTACTGAAATAATGCGTAATAGTTTTGCTATTGAATGAAATATAATTTTGACATGGAACACTTTTGTTATATATTTCTTTAAAAAAAAAAAAAAAAAAAAAAACTAGACCGACTTGAATGCGACGCTATATTGTGGGCAAGACTTTCATTCCCACGAATAATGGCGATGTGGCTTTATGCTTTCATATGTAACAAAAGAAGTATTGTTTCAAAACCCACAGGATAACTATTAGTTGGCTTTGTTCATGTTATAATAAGAAGTTAAAAAATAGGCACCTTCCGAAATCAAACCTAAAGTAGTGACTGTTGGGGCCTAGAATGAATTACAGAAGATCAATCGTTTATAACATCGGTGGCATTACAGAAATAAATGCTACGTTAGTTTATGGCCTTGAGAGGCTGCCATTTCTGGCAAACAAAATTCTATGATTTTATCAAAAAAAAAAAAAAAAAAGATTTTTACTTTTGAATGTTTGAATTTTCAACAACCACTTGAGTGGGCTACCACCATTGTATTTGGCTGGAATTATTGCAATTTCATGGCTGTCACACCAATCATCAGATTCCTTTCATTGGTGCTTAGTCTTTATGTTCAATTTTAATTTATAAATTAGTGCCGTCAATTGGAATCGAACCTAGACCAGCTACCTCTGAGGCCTATGCACTACGCATTGCGCCACCGAGGTCACCTGATCATGCCCATCCAATGTAAGGTTTTGTCTTTATAAATTGCATATTGAGACAACTAGCATTTTTACTAACCGCACACAAGTTGTTTGTTGATCATTCGGGTTCTTTCTCTTTTCTCCGTACACTGATTTTTACTATTATTATGCTTTTTGTTTTTAAACTAATTTAGAACGAACGGAATCTGAAAAATTATGATAAAATCAACCAAGCCATTGGCGAGATATTCGGGAATATGCCAAAAGAGAAAATTTGCCCAAATAACCACAAAACATTATTTCTGTTTATTCATTTTTTTTTTTTTTTATTTATTTTAACTGGGTCTAGATATTACATATGCTCAAAAAGTTTCATTAAAACTGTTAAAAGTCATTTTCGATAAAACTTGATACAATCAAAATCGTTTTATGGCAGCTACCCGTCCTTGCTGAGCTATGAAAAAACATTGTATTTCTCCCCAATCACATGAAAATGCATTACATCAAATTTGAAGCAAATCCGTCCATACTTTAAGGCTCGATGTGCATCATGACGTACAGTACAGACAAACAGAACCGCGGACTTGGCTCCGCGAAATTAGGCCCCAGGAAATAAGGCCCCAGAACAAAAAAAGAAATAAGGCCCCAAATTGGGGTATTTTTTCATAATGAAATTACGCCCCAATGAAATAATGCCCCACTGAAATGAAAAAATGGCCCAAAAATAAATGAAATAAAGCCCCAACTTTTTTTGATTTTTTTTTTTTGGAAAAATGAAATAAAACCCTAATTTTTCTTTTTCATATTGAACTTTATTTTATAAAATGAAATAACACCCCAAACTGTTAAACAAATAGTTGAATTGTATCGCGTGATTTTTTGCAGCTATTCTGGCCTACATTTTTCATAATTTACATGAAAATGCTAAAATAACATTGTTTTTCACAAAAAATTTTGAGAAAATCAACTTATCGGGGACCTATAGCTGCTAAAATACCGCAAACAGTTAAACAAAAACTCTCCCAATTTTTTTCAGCTAATTTGCTACTTACTAATGCTTTTAATGTAAAGATCGTGCTGCAAACCATCAGGGAGTAACAGATTAGCAGCAAAAAAATCGCGCGAATTTTGGCAGCTCTTCTGTTACTCCTTGATGGTTTGCAGCACGATATTTACATTTAAAAGCATTAGTAAGTAACAGAATTGCTGCAAAAAATCACGCGATAAAATCCAAGTATTTGTTTAACAGTTTGCGATACCTTACCAGCTCTGGGTCCCCGATAAGCGAATTTTCACTAATTTTTTTGTGAGAGACAATGTTATTTAGCATTTTCATGTAAATTATAAAAAATTAAATAAAGCCCCAAATTGTTTTTTTTTAAATAAATTGAAACTAAGCCCCAAAACTAGTGTTGGGGTCTTATTTCATTGGGGCCCCAATGAAATTATGTCCCAAAAAATGAAATAGCACCCCCAAAATTTTAGAAATTTCGTTGTGTTTGTTTTGTGTGCTTTTTTTTGGGACCTTATTTCATTTTTATTTTGGGGCCTTATTTCCTGGGGCCTAATTTCGCGGAGCCCGCGGACTTTAGGAAAATCACTTTTTTTGTTGTACTTTTTGTTTGAACTAAGTTTAGTTTTGATGAACAATTCAAAATTGTTTGATACTAAACCAACACAAGCATCAGAGCATTAATGCCCGTTTTCTTCACGCTCAGATTAAATCATTTTAACTATCAAAATAACGTTAAATTAAATTAACAAACACCTTTCAATTTTTGAGTACCGCGTTTTCATTAATTGACGTTTTTTTTTAAAAAAAAGTTTTCACGGAACCGATACTTATAAAACTTGAATAATTTAATTTTCTTTCAAATTCAATACTCTCTACTTATCTTTGTTTAATTTTTCCTCGCTGCCTCTTTCCTCTATCACCTCGATTTAAGTTTCCTCCAACTTTTTTTTCACCTCAAATCAAAATTTTCGAAAACTTTTTCACTCTCTCAAAAGAAGCAAATTGTGGGTTGAGTAAAAACTTCTTGTGTAAATATAAAAAATAAAATAAATTAAAGAAAAAACAAAAAATCAAGAATCGGTGTCAGTTTGGCAAAGTTATAAGGCCAGTTAAAAGAATCGATGCCAAAAATATAAAAAATCGTTTTAAGTCGAAAAAGAAGCGGAAACGTAAAAATTAACTCTTATATTTTCGACTTAATATTACCTGAGGAACACATGGTTTTCGTTTGGGTCGGTGACTATGGTACAACCGTATAGTTACTGGACTATAAGATGATCATTTTATTATTTTAACATTACTGGACAGCTAAAACGAAACAAAAATATAAACTGAACCCAACCGTTCTGGAAAAATTACAAGTTTCTGTCTAGTTTGGCAAGGCAAGACAAGGAAAACTTGTCAGATACTTAGCAAGCCCTTGCTGGATTTCAGTTCCAAAAATTAAGACGAGGGAAACTTTTCAAATGCTCGTGAGGCCCTCCCTAGTAAAAACTTGTTGGGTATGTTTCGGTATCCCATCAGAAATGTCTCTTGTACACCAAAAAACAAACATTTTATAAGCACAATGCAATTTCAGTGTCATAAGACACTTATTTATCTCTTTCCTTTGTTTTCTTTTTCATATCACACATTTAGCAAAGTCAGAACAGAACAGCACAGATTTGTGAGAAACGTCAGACAAGTTAGAATAGAAAACCTGTTCTATGTTGTTCTACCTAAAAAGCAAATACATAAAATCCTGTTCTATTCTGCATGTATTTAATATGGTATGAAACATTAGAGTTTTAAACTTATTCACTTTCGACATTGGCGTAATGAGTTAGCCCAGGGGGTAGCGCATTGGATTGACGAGCGAATGAACGCGAAATCAAGTATCACATAAGCAACTTTTTTTGTTTCCCTGACGAGGCAAAAGGGTTCATAATCGCCAAAGCCCTTGCTAACCCTTACTACAATCTATGCAAAACTCTCTAGTGCCTTGTCGAAAACTAGAATGTTTTTCTGCACGGGAAACATCCCGACTTCTTACCAGCAAATTTAGAAGCTGAACTTAAAAAAAAATCAATTAAAGTCTCGAATTTCAATACGACTTGTAACTCCTGCAATACAAAATAAGCCTTTAGTAAAAGAATTTTACGAGCAACTCATTCTAAGGGCCAGTTTGTTCACGCTTGATCATCATTAATCAATGATTATTCCAGTTTATAATCATTTTATTCAATTAATCAAGGAATCCATGATTTGAGCAGTTAATTGAAAATATCACTAATTAGCCGAATTCGCTTGATTAGCACCATTTAATCAAGGATTTACCAGAATTCAGTTTGTTTATGCTTGATTTACGCTCCCCAAAAATATCTTTGCTTGAAATACCTACGTACGTATCTTCATTGTCTTTAGATATACATTTGTCGCAATCTTGGGTTTTCTGTGACGTCCCAATCATCTTTCATTATTATTTTAGTTTTTAAGTAAAGACTTATATTTTTGAATTTTTAAGTGATAAGAACAATAAAAATATAAAAATCAATAATAAATAATAAATAAGAAAATGTTTTTTCTCTTTTCCCTACTCTCTTATTCTAAACTATAAATTGCCGGGAATTTTGTCCCCTTTTTTCTTTTTCTAAGCAAACTTCGAATACGAGAAAAATGCTGTCATTCTAAATGTCCACAAAATGGAAAATGGAAATATAGTTGAAGTGACGAGTATTTTAATTTTGGGGGAACAAATCCCGTGGGGAGATATTTTGCCGGGGAATATTTAGAATTGGGCTGAATATAAAAACATAAAGTTAAACGGTTGCTTATTGTTAACGCTTTTTTCAAATAAGAATCCACAAACACAAAATGGAGCAAACGTCAACAAAAATGAAAAAAAATTTAATACTTGATCAATTGTTGACAACCGAACTGACAAAAAGACTGGAAAATGGAACGATTTGGGGAAAAGCCATGATTTATTAATCAAGCTGAAAAAAAACTAAACAGTCTTTGATTATCCGTGACTATTAAATTGCAGATGTTTATATACACCCCTGTTCTGTTTTCCATTTCGTATTGAATCGGTATACGAAATTGATTTCCGTACGGATTCAAAAGAGTGTTCTGAATTTCAATTTCGTAGTAGTCGATATCCAAACCTTTTTTTCTTTTGAAATTTGAAAAACAATTATTAAAAACAACGAAATATAAGTGGCACCGCGGATTTTAAGTTGCTATCATTCACAAAATATAGGGACTTTAATTTTTTAACTAAATTGTTTGACTAAAAAACTAAAATTAATTACAAATGTCAATTTGATCGAAAATGAAAGCTCACTTGTTTCGGAAGTTTTGAAAACGCAAAGTGTTTCCAAACATCTTGAATTTGAAAACGAAAGGATTTTATGAACAATCGGAAAACAGAACAGGGGTGATAGTTCAACTTTTTGACATGAAAAATCTGAAATAAAGTCATCTACAAAAAAAAAAACTGACGTAATAAGTCATTCTATTAGAAGGACTATGATATTTCTTCCATTAAAATATTTTTTAGAGTTGATCGTTTTTTAAAGAATTGACGTATTGCTTTAAACAAAACTATGTGCACACAAATATTTCAGGAGAAATACACTCAAAACGCTAAATATGTATTTACAAAGTCTAAAGATTATGATTAGATAATAAGGTGCTCATGTTCATATACATAGGTTCGGTTCCTACTACGCGTATGTAATAAATAAAATGATAACTGTGAGTATACATGTATTGAATAACTGCATGCAGTATAATATGCAGGATTATTTACAGGTGTTTTATTGAACAGATGTCTGAGTTCTTCCCGAAGTAAACTTGTTTTCATTAGGAACATTAATATGCGATAAAATCAAAATTGTGTATCCGCATGTTGTACATAATGTGTATGTAGGTACAATTTGTTCGTGTATACAAATAATTGCTTTTAAGAACTTTTCTGATAGATACATTTCCAGCCTAGGGCTGGCCACGAGATGAGAAAACTTTCCGTCTCGATCTCGGTCTCGCATGACGAGACCGAGACGAGACGAGACGAGACGAGACTGGCTTTTGAGAAACCGAGACGAGACCGAGACGATACTGTACATTTGGACCGAAATTCACAGAGTCTACTAAAATAAAAAAAAATCCAATTTCATTTAAATATTTAATTTCTATAAATAGTCTAGGAAAGATAGGAAATTTAATATGGGCAACCGGGAACAAATTAATTCATGAAATTTTATTGCTGGTATCGACCCAGAATTTTATCCTCAACAACAAATCCAAAGTCCTCCAAAATCCCTGAAGTGACTTTTTGTGTAGACGCATTTTAAGAGCACGCATCAAAAAAACACCCTTTCACCACAGATATTTTTGAGGACTCTTTTGATTCTTAGTAAACATGCCAAATGAAACAGTTATACCAAATTTCATTAAAATCCTATTATTTTAAAATGGTTTTGGGTAATATATTACTTGTTGTACTTTAAAAAAAAGTGATCATTCCATAAAAATGACATTTACTTTCCACAGGATACATGTATCTTTTCAGTTCTGGTCTCTTTAGAATCAGTGTTTTAAAGCACCCTAAAAACATGTATCATATGATTAGATTGTATTACAACAAATTTTTCAGCTTGACAAACTCCCGCCTCCCTCCTCTCACCACCTCTTTAAATACGCCTATACAAAAAGGCAATGCGGGGATTTTGGGGGACTTTGGATATGTTATTGAGGATAAAATTCTGCGTCGATATCAGAAATAAAATTTCATGAATTAATTTGTCCCTGGTCCGATCCTATCTTTCTTAGACTAAAACTATAATCGAAAATATTTCGTTTTAAAATCAACAGGATGTCCGGAAATCGTATTTTTCGGAGACGAGACCGACACGAGACCGAGACGAGACTGAAAATTTTCGATTTTAACGAGACCGAGACGAGACTTACAAAAGTCTCGCAGAGTCTCGTCTCGTGGCCAGCCCTATTCCAGCCTGATAGAGAACACATAACAGTAATATTTTGTGTAAATTTATCCTAGAAAATATGTTAATATATTAAATCCAACAAAGATTTAACTTTTCAAAATTTTTAGAACTTTACAATACATTTAAATCTGCAAAATTATAATCGTTTGCTTCTTTGATCTCATGATCTTCTCCCCCGCGGCCATTTTTTTGTTTCTGTGGGGGAAAGAAATAAAATAATTGGGAGATCAATCTAGCGTAGAGGTACACCGGGTTGGAATGTGAGAGTGATTGGAATCGAAGACCGGTTTTTGATCAAATAATAATGCTGACAGAAGCGGAGGAATCCTTTCAAGTTTCCAGCAGCTCATACCCAAAAAAAACATCATACATAATATTTTCCATCATTTTTAATTTGAATGCATTCATTGTTGAATTTAATAATTTTAAACTTAAATTGAGTAAATATACAAAAGATAAAATCTAGTATGAAACCCACCAACAAAATTCCTTTGTTAAAAACGTATGCATCCATGCATCATGAATTCAAAAGATGTGAGCACTTTCGAAAAGTCTTGAAAATAATACAACAAAACATCATACACACAGGTAGGTACGTAATTTATCTGTATCCTTTTCCGGCCACTAAAGCCGATATTCTTATAACATCATCGCATTGAAAGGATCAATGACACTTGATTGTCTGCTTCCTTGCTTGCCCTTGCACTTTTTTATAAAGACAACAAACAAAAAAAAACGAAGATACAAATCCGACCAAGACCTGCCGCGTATTAAAAATGTGTTTGTTTCACTTTGGAGCACCCAATTGTTAGCCGATGATACACACCAGTAAATAATAATTATCCGTAGTTGGTTGCTCCAACGAGCGACGACGACGGACGCGACGTTGTCTTCGTCGTCGTCTTCATTTCTTCGTCGTTTTCCCGACCATTCTCTTGCGAACTTGTGATGAAAGAAGCCTTCAGACCATCCGACGGACGGACGTATGGACAGACACAAGAAGACACATCATTTTTGCAGTGTGGCGAATTGATACAAAAACCACAAAAAACAACAACAACACAGCAGTGAGAATCGAAGAATTTTGCGAGAAAAGTGTGGAAACTAAGCGATGAGACCAGCCAGCCACTAAATGGTTTATGTTGCGAATTTACCTCCTATACGTACAACAAACAGTTAGATCAATGGCCTTAAGCTAATGATGGCAGCGATTGTTTGGTTAGAAGCATGAAAGAAATCGCGATTATGGATGGACAAAACTCTTCACAAAATTGAAGAAGCCAAGATTTTTCAATAGAAATACAAAACAAAACAACAACAACAACAAATAACTTAGGCTAGAAGGGAGTAGAACTTGAAGAAGACAACATTAAATCATGTCTTCTGGAATGGGTCCAAGATTCAGCGCCATCTTTCTTTTATTTATTTATTATATATTTTTTTTTTGTTTTTAGTGAAAACCGCTCAAACTGGTTTTCGATTAAATCATGGAAAGAGTGCACGAGTACATATCTTAGTGTGTGATGCATATTTCTAACTTTTTTATCGGAATGTCTTTTATACAGTTTTCTTTTTTTACAGAACGAAGATGGTTGGCTTACAATGAGGTCTGAAAGAAAAAGCTTTCAATGATGAATAGAAATGGAGGTTCAATGGTATATGAAAGAAGTGTTGTAAAGTCATTCACTCAACTTTATAGTTCTTTTGTTTTTGTTTTTCTAATTTGAAAATAAAACAAATGATCAGTTAAACTATTGTGATTTTTGTATTTTAATCTATTCGAAGCTTAAAATTGATGGCTATTAATGATTTCGATTATTGAATCAACAGGACACCGTACAATATTTATAGAAAAGAGACCCAGTCGAATTAGCTGAAATTTACATGAATTAATAATGGCCCTCCATTCATGCGGAGTTCGCTTCCCAGCCTCGTCCACCAAAAAACCAAAACGTTTTTTCAGGGCTACTGCCTCTTGCGAGGAATTGACAAATCCTCCAAGAGTATCAATTGTCATGCATAAGTGCTTCTCGTCTAGCAGTTCGGATTTGGCATAAAATTGTAGGTCCCTCCCATTCCTGTCGACACGCGCACACAGGAATGGTTGCGAGTTGTAAGTCACTAGGCCCTGTTTCTTAACGACCGTTGCAACAACCGATTTATTTTTATTTTTTCTATTCATGCGGAAGGGCCAATTTTCTTAAAAAATTTAATTAAAACAAAATAATTTAAAACACTTACATTATAACATGAAACTTACTTTTTAAAAGTAAAAATACATAAGGGGTACCAAAGCAACGAATAAGTTTATCATTTGTGTAAGTTTGACATTTGCTTATTGAACTGTCAAAATTTGTAAAGGAAATGATTTACCCAAATTAGAGAAAATTCCCCAACCAATTTGCTGGGAAAAGTGATGTGGTAAACTTAACCAAACCAAAAGTAGGTAGTTATTAGTTATGCAACTACCTTTACAGCTTCGATGATATTAGTTTTATGATACTTAAAATATTTGATATTAAGCATTAATAAACTTAGAACTTGGCGTACTTTTATATATCACTAGTTTTTACGGCTGACTTGTTAAGCAAAGGTTTTTGTACATAGAAGAACTTGGCTACTTTTTTAACACTTATTTTTTTTTTGGTGTTTTATTAAACAGGATTATTGATTTAACACTCCGCTACAAATATGTTAGTAGTTGTATACCTGTAGCCCATACAGCAAATATGGTAGGGGCACTTACCACTTACCATTTGCACCAATAAAATAAATTCGAAAAAGGTCGATTTAACAACCCATTGAGGCTAAGTACTTTGAGCTAGGAATTTCCGATCTTTATGAATGAGGAACATAATTAAAGGTGAACTATCAAGCTATGCTATGTAAGTTTATTTGTAAAAATGTTTGCAAAATAATGAAAAAATTCATAATAGTTCAATTCTTCGATTCGAAAAGTGGTAACAAAATTTTAAATTAACAAATAAAAAACAAAACCCCACATTAATTGATCTTACTATCCTCTAAAATTTTGCTGATAAATATTTGATAATTAATTCAATAAATAAAGACACTAACCCCAATTTTTATAAACGAAGCTATCTTTAACTCGTGGATTAGGAGTGAGATTACTGCCACTTACGAGCTAGCTAAACCACCAAGGAAGATATATATTTATTTGTCCTAGTTAATCCTTCGCTAAACTACCTTCCTTGGTGGTTTAGCTGGCTCGCAAGTGGCAGAAATCTTACTCCTAAACCGCGAGTTAAAGATAACTCGCCGCTAGCTTCGTTTATTAATATGGTGGTAATTGGTTGTATCGAATTTTTACAAGAAAAATGGATTTTGCAAATTTCATTAACCGTAAAGCCACACGAGTCAGTACTGGTTTACAAGTTACAATACATTTAAATTTTCTTACTAACACATACAAACCTAATCAACTTGCTCGTCAACTGGTTTGCCATTTTCGAAGCCAGTTGAGAAGCCAGTAGAGAAGACAGTGGCCTCGTTCAGACTTGTATATAAAGCGAACTTTTCGTTGAAAATTTAATGAAAAATTAAATATTACTTCTACCACAAATTTTAATGAGTTGAGGGACCAAAAAATTTAACATTTCCTAAATAGGCAACTGTCAAAATAATTGAAGGATGGCTATGATTATGATGAATTATACAAAATCTCTAAAAAGTCCTAATTTTTTGAGAGTATATTTTTTGCTTGGGAAAAATGAGAGTTTTGGGGATTTCGGGTGACCTTTGGAACATTCTGTTACCGGTTTATCAAGCCACAGATTGTCAAATTAAATTGAAAGATTGCTACGGAGATAATGCATTGAAAAATTTAAAGATATCTGAATTTTTTGAGATTACATTTTTTGCGCGAGAAAATGCGAATTTAGCGTTTTGGGTTACATTTTGGAACGAAATATTCCTCGTACGACGTCATTTAATTTCTTACCTATCCGTCAACGTATGAATTGTCAAATTTCATTGAAGGATGGCTACGATGATGACGTATTAAAAAACTTCAAAAAAATAAAAATTTATTAATTAATTCAAAATTTATTAATTAATTCAAAATTTATTAATTAATTCAAAATTAATTATTATTTTAAAAAAAATCGAAATTTTTGAATAAGATGAAAATCAATGCATGTTACTTCGACGCGACAGAAAAGTTTATCAATGCATCCGTCAAAGCATTGGCAGTATTATGCGTTGACCATCGCAAGACTTGATGCAGAATTCGACGTCATTTGTTGTTAAGTAAGAAAAAATTGAACCAAAAAATCAAATTCAATAAAAATGTGTATTTAGAATCCTGGACAGGCTATCCTAGTAAAAGCTGAACGTGATCGCAGATACTTGAAGGCAACTTGCATGCCGCCTACGTCACAACATATTCACGTACACGAACTTGACAGTCAATCTATGTAGCCAACTGGCTTGCCAGTACTTGCTCGTGTGGCCTCAGGGTAAGACAGGCACATGATTTATAAATAAAAATTACATCTCAACTTAAAAAAAAAAAAATTGAACTTGTGCTCTTTTTTCACATTCTTAATTGACGTTCGACGAGCAGTTGATTCAATTACACAGCGCAGCGTTTACCCAAACTCTCTACTCTTTATTCACGTTCAGCATTTAAAAATGCAGTTATAAGCCTATCATTTTTTTATTTTAAAATAAAAGCAGCTAAAGCTCCAAATGATAATAAACAACAAAAAAAAAATTGTTTTGAAAGGAAATAGAACAAAACGGAAGAAAACTGGGTACCAAGGACAAGAATTTCGACGTGAAGGTCCGACTAAATTTGGTAACAATTTTTTTTTTTTAATTTTTCGGTTGCTGCACCCTCTAGTATTCGATCCCCTACTCCCATTTGGCCATTTTGGTCGCAACCTGAAAATGGTAATAGGGGACTTATAAAAATCTGTTTTTTTTTTTGCATTCGATTAAAAAATTTATAAGAGCATTGAATAATCAAACTCATATTTTTCAGAATTACCAAAGCAATAATTATGAAATCTTCCAAAATTACGTTGGTATCAGCAAAATGGTCAGCAAAATGTTTTTTACGTGTGCCGGCATTCTATCAACCAGACCTTCAATTCTATCAACCTACACTCTTAATGGGCCTAAGAAATAAACGAATTTTGAGTCAAGCTTAGCCTAAAGTCCAGTATCTAGTTTAACTCATACAAAGAAATCGAATCTTAGTTAGATGATTAAATAAATCAATTTTTTTTGTTTGCATAAGAATTTTCTTAGAAGAAAATTACGTATACGCCACAGTAACCCTATCATATGTACTTGTAGAACAACATAAAATTCAAACAATATTTAAATTTTGTTTAAACCTTTCGAATACATATCTATAAACAGATACAATAAGCAATAAATAAAACTTTGAAAGTTGCATTAAATTCTTGTTTAAAGTCTATTTTTCAATAAATCTTGGGAAAGCTTTCGAAATGTGTGAAATTGTTGTCGGTCATCATGATTCGCATTTGCGGGACTATACTGCCTACAACAAGCGCTTTGCAATGGCACTCGAAAATTTCGCTTTTAGAAAATTAAATTGCATTAGAGAGCCGACAACATAGTCGACGAGGATGACATACTGCACCTCCGTAGTCGTAGTCGGGATATCAACATCACTACATATCACTACAACGAGTGCGAAGGAGAAGAGAGTATTAGATGGAATGTGGAGCCTATTGGTCGATAGATGAGTTTTTGTGTGTTTCGGCTGCCATGATGATGATGGTGATGATGATGACGATGATTATGATGATGGCAGAGGTACATATAGGCAGTAGGCAGCATCAATGCACCTACTTTGAGAGTCCGTGCCACGTTCATTCGAATGATGAAGATGGTAATGCTGCCAGTGGTGATGCTTGGGCAAGCGTTTGAGCGGTGGGTCTGGCTCTGAGTCTGGGTGAACATCAGAATTCACTATATTGCAATATGCAACACTCAGTAGTACATAGGGAGTCATAGCCACCAGCATCAGCAATTCTAGGTACTTTGCACTGTAAATACATACATATACGAATACATGGTTGTTTCGGAATATTTCACGACGCAGCAGCAACATCGTTGGTGGTGGCGGCACAAATCTATATTTTCCAGGGTCTAGAAGAGGTGCCGTGCTGTATGGATGGATGATCTTTGCTAGATTCGACAAAAGACAAGTGTGTGCTGAATAATACGCTTACCATGTACACATATGTATAGGTATGTCCAAAGGTGGGATGAGGAGGGGGGACTGTGTTTAAATATTAAAGCAAGAACAGTTAACTATACATTGCCCGGGAGTATAGAAACGAAAACCTAATCTTTTGGCTTCATCTCCTATTGAACATTTTTTTTTTTGTGTTGGTTGCTTGTGTTTCCTATGTAAGAAACTAGAGTCATCACAACATCCTCCAACGTCCCAAATTTTCTGCAAGAGTTTGGGGAAAATGTGCATTTGTGGCTGTTGTATATAAAAGGCTATATAGGTACATACAATATTAAAAGAAAGAGAATCGACTGGAACAAGTGGAACAGAATTCGCGAGGAATTCCACGTAACACACAAAAATTCACAAAATCAATATTCCTTAACTCTACCACCACATCATCATCCATACACATCCACACACACACATAACATACATAGATAATGAAATACAGACAGACAAGGGGGAGAGAAGTCATGGCAATGATGGCGATGGCGATGGCATCTGGAGGACAGAAAAGAAAGCATATAAAGAAACTTTGGATAAAGAAGTGAACAAGGAAGATGCTATGATGAATATGATGATTGTTGACGACAACGATGGAGTTGGAGCTTGGAGGTTTAGATGATGAGGTTGCATTGAGTATTCCACCCTCCCTATCCTTTCACCGACACGAGCACCTACCTACCACCTAACACCACCACTTCCCCCGCCATGAACCTATATCGGGTTGCGCGTGGCCGCTGTATTTATGTACGAAACAAGGCAAACTATAGCATACCTACAATGACTATAGCAACAAGGATACTGCGTTTTGTTGGTTAGGTAAACATTTTAGGATTTTAGTTTTCTCTGGTCATATTGAATACTCTATTAACAAAAAAAAAATATATATGTATGCATGTGTGGGAATTTTCGGATATAAAGTTTGTATTGAATTTTATTTATATCCGTTCCCACCACACGTATGTATGTAGATACATATAAGCAAAAGGATCACAACCAAACACACATACTTACATTATATCTACATGAACTATAGGTGCTCTGCTGGCAAAGGGCACCATATCAAAGTCATATGTGTTGTATATGTGATGGCCGGATTTCGGTTTTTGTTGTTAAGTCGTCTCTTGCAAGTTTATTTTCTCTTCGGTATGATTTTTTATTTTTTTTTTTGTTTGTTTGTTGGTATAATACTCCTCTGCCCACCTGAAAAATTTGTGTACCTACCTACATATATATTTGTTTGTATGTAAAATATACATACGTCCCATACTATTAAACACCCCTACGCAGAAAAACTCTTTATGCGAAATTTTTCTTTTCATTTTCAATGTTTGGTTACATTTTTTTTTTTTTTGTTTTGCCTCATCGAATCGTTATGTACACCTCCTTAAGCATTGTACATAAGGATAAAATGTGTGTCTGTATATGAAAATGATTGGTGTCCCTATTCATCTGAATGTATATAACACAAAAACGAAAAATAACGACGAGGGAAACAAAACCTAAGGCCACACCATGCGTATGCACTGAAAAGTGACTCGGCAGAATCTACACGTCCTTCGATTTATTTTTGTCACCGCCGCGCGGCCGTTGCGCCCCACTAGTAGGTATGTCCATCGTCGGCGTTGATGTGATTATTTGTTGTTCGTTTGGTCAACGTTACTAAGTCAGTTGCTGCCCAGAATTTTTTACCAATAAAAACTGAAAAAATCCTTACGGAAATAAAGATTTTTTTTTTTGTTTTAATTTACAAATATCTAAATAATTAAGAGGTCGTAAATATTCGCAAATTGGTATTTCGATAAAAACAATCTCCTAAACTAATTTACTTTATACCATCATCATATTCTACTTGTAATTTACTACTTTGTAAATTACACTTTTTTACAGTTGACAGTCTTATGACTTAAATCATGCGTCAACGACAACTCTTACTGAAGAGGTCAATTGGTATTGTCAGAACGAAACGCATTTCCACTAAAGGTGGCAACAAATCTAAATTAAAATATTCAATAAAGTGCACTTAACAAAAATCAAAACAATTTATCAAAAAGATGCTTACGGGCAAAAACAGCAAGCAAAAAAAGAGTTATTTTTATAAGTATATATTTTCGCCAGTTTTTATAAAAAAAATTGTTTCGATCCGTCATGTTAAAGACTTGAGCATCTACTTTATTTTATTCTCACTTGTGCAAACCTTTGCTCAAAAAAATTTGTGAGCTATTTAGTTAGAAATAAATTAAAGTCAGTGATTTTTCGATTTTTCTTGGTCAGTTTTTGTTAAATTGTCCTGCCTTAATCTCTTATATATAAAAATGTATGTTTGTATGTTTGTTAATATGTTATAGACTCCGAAACTGCCCAACCAATTGAACCCAAATTTTCAGGATATTTTTAGTGTAAGACTCGAACGTGTTCCTGTGATGTTTGGTCGAAATTGGTTTGGCAATTTGTCAACCAGGCTAAAAAATGCATTTCGGAAGGGGTAACTTGTACAAAATCGAATGATATCAGATAGAAATATGTGTTTGAGAGTATAAATTTAGGGTCTTAGATGAGGGCTGTTCATGCGCATTGCAACCTGTTGTGCCTTTCCGCGCAACTCCGCGTTGCAAGGAGTCTGCGCGGAGGGACAACATTAACAATGTGCATGAACAGTCCTAAAAGGTTGTGTTTACCCGTTCCACCATCTGAACGCACCCCGAAACCCAGTATTATTCAAAATACTGGGTTGTGGAATGTGTTCAGCTGGTGGACCGCAACTAATTTCGCCTCGAAATTGCTTCCTTGTGAGCACTTTCTAATTTTCATTTTCATTCTCATTTTCACTTTGGCCCATTCGGAATCCTAAATTTGTGCTCTCGTATAAAAATTACCTCTAGCTTCTTTTTTTTTCATCATTCAACAGTGGCTGTCTGCGCCTCTTTTTTTTTGGTTGCTTCATCGGAGTGCTGCATGGTGGTTGCTGCTGCTAGCAAACAACATAAGTTCACCACCACTTTTTTGCCAAACTTGTGCCGAAACAAGGGCCAAATTTGTTTTTCGCAAAAAGGAGTTGCAGTTTTAGTTGCAATTGCAGTTGCAATTAACAATAATTCATACTGATAATTTAAAACAATGTTGGTAACTTATGTACATGTACATAGGCCTAACACAAATTGGGCGGAAGTTGAAATTGCAGCAATTGCAGTTTCAGTTATAGATGCAGTATAAGATGGAAGACATTAAATTGATTTTCAGAAAAATATATTTTAATTAATTTTCTAGAAAGAGTACGAAGATTAGCTGGGTCTACATGTCAAAAAGTAATTGCAGTAAGAGGTTCAGTTGCATTGCAGTAATAGCTTACTAAAAGCTAATTTATTGTGAAAAAAGCTTTACCAAAAGTACTTATCTTACAATAATTCATAACACAAGAAAAGGTAAATAATAGTAACTAAAGTGGCAAAAATTCGCAGGATGAACTGTTCCATGGCTATCCTCAAATGAAGCTACGGTTTTAAAAAGTTTAAAAAAAAGGATTATGGTATATTTATATCAATTACATAGGTTTAATAAAATGTTAGTGGAAAGTGCAATTGTAGAAAAATTGTATGCTTTTATTTGCTTTTCTTTAATCAACGATCAAGAACAAGTGTAAAAACTCAAAAATAGTTAAACAAAATTGAATTGTTAGTTTTTGATTTGTTTTTTCCTAAAATGAAATATGTATAACCATTTTTGTAAGAACACAAATTAGCTATGTTAAATTAAAGCCAAAAAACGAAAATGCAGTTTTATTACAAACACAAAAATCCGTTAGTTCGTTCATTTACGAGATAATTTGAAGAAACAAAAACACTTTTAATACGTCAAAACTCAAAAGTTATTTATAAAAATGGAATGCACTACGGGGTTGCATGAACTTAGCCTTTTCGCTGAAGACTATAATGTAGCTAAGCGTTTTACTTTATTAAAAGAATTGAAAAGTTATGGGAGTGTGTAAAAGTCAAAAGTCCAAACAAAATACTTTTCCTCTTATAATAGGCGCGTTCAGCAAAGAAAGATATCAAAGACTTTGCTTCATCAAAAGCTGAGCAAGCGAATCCAAACATTTTTTTTTCCTCAGGGTTTCGACAGCTAAACTGAGATTTTTTGCTGAGACATCCTTGAGATTGAGAGATTGGTGAGGAACTCCGAAATCTCCTTTTCTTGAACTCACCTAATTTTTTTTTTTTTTGTTTAATAAATTTTGATTGTGAATTTTGGAACGCAATATTGTTTGTACTACTTAGAAATACCTTTTTTTTTTTTTCAAAACTTTAACAAAATTGACTTAGTTATTTACAAGATATGAGAAAACAAATTGTGTAAAGGGAATTTTTTAAGAATTTATGTTCAAAATCTCAAGAGAAAAACAAGATACAACTTTTTGAGACGCAAAAATCCCATTTGAACCATACTGTACTTACTTACTGTATAGGGAATTTTTTAAGAATTTATGTTCAAAATCTCAAGAGAAAAACAAGATACAACTTTTTGAGACGCAAAAATCCCATTTGAACCATACTGTACTTACTTACTGTACTTACCATACTGTACGCGGGTCTTTAAAAAGTTGCTGCATTTGTTTGTTCAGAAACCACAACTAGGATTTAAAAATATTTTTTTAAGGCTTTAATGAGAAAGTTTGTGTTAGTAATGTCTATATCTACCTCCTAGACAGGGCAGAACAACGTCTGCCGGGCACCACTAATTTTGTTTATAAAAATTAACAATAATAATTTTGATAGAAAATCTAATTTTGTACAAAAAGTGTCTTAAGTTAAATTTTCAAATTCGGCATAGTTTTCGAGTTATAAATACAAGGTAATTCTCTGAAAAATGCATGGGTGAATTAAATCAGATTTTATGTTTTATGTTAGCTTAAGTCCCACACAAACATTTTCAGTAATAAAACCACAACGAAACGCAAATTTTCTTTACGAAAAGGTATATTCAATAGCCCCACCATCATTTAATGATGATTCATTATCCCGAAGAGTAAAAAACTTTGTCCGTTTAACTTTAATTTATTATTTAATTTTTGTTAAATGAATTATTCACTTTAAATTACTTGTTTTTGTTTCTTTTATTTAGTTAAGCAATAGTTTTACTTAACACAACGAAACGCACAACGCTTAAAACTTATAAGTTGTTGCTTCAAACCAATTATAACAAAAACTTGTCGATGAGTTGGGGGGCAAAAGAGAATTCTGGAATTCTTTTTTTTTAATACTATTATAAAAATATTTATAAGAAAGCAAAACATTCGCCCGAAAAATTTGCAAAATGGTAACTGTTGAGATTTGCAAAAACCATCACCAAATTCTGAACCAATGTTAAACTATTGGAATTCTATCCACAAATTCAAGATGTTCATTCGTGTAGCTGAATTATGGTTTCAACAGTATGGCGCTTCATGCCATACAGCCCACAGCAAATTTAGGGGTGTGAAAGTGAACCAAAAAAAAACAGTATATGAGTCGAAAGTGTGGTAATGCTTATGAATGAATTGTAAGTCTTGCAGTCCCTGGAGGCGGCTTAAAATGCGTTATAGCAATTTAAAAACCTAAAAAAATCGACTTCGAGGATGATTGTATTAACCAAAAAAAATGTTATCCATCCCTAGGTATTAAGCCCCTGATTACAGATCCGTATGTCCAAGACCGATTGGAGGCGGCATTTACCCTGCCAGACCGTTTATAGAACCCGAAAAATTTAAAAGAAATGGGAAAAAAAATATTAAAAAACAATGGTAAGAACTAAAACGGCCATTTATTTTTATATGTAAGGTCAGAAGTCCCTTCTATCATTTCCTTTTTAAATAAAGTACTTTTAGTGAAAAGTTTTTGAAATATTAATTTTCAAACTCCAAATTTTGAAAAAAAAAAATAAATAAAAATAAATGTTCAAAATACTTTTTTTCAAAATTTCACATAATTAGGTAATAGTTTTTCTTTCAAAACTCAATGCTCTTATCAAATCATAGTCAAATATTGAAAACCGGATGGTTTTAGGACATTTACCTTACAAAATATTACAAAATAAAGAAACCAACTTCTTAGTAAAAACAAGAAAAATCGAAGTTCATGATAAATGAACATTTATACAAAATTTCATTAATATCCCATTATTTTAAAATGGTTTTGGGTAATATTTTACTTGTTGTACTAAAAAAAGTCATCATTACATAAAAAGGCCTCTAACTTTCTACGGGATACATGTATCTTTTTAGTTTTGGTCTCTTTAGAATCAGCATTGAAAAGCACCCTAAGAACATGTGCCATATTACTAGATTGTATTATAACAATTTTTTCAGCTTGATAAACTCCCGCCTCCTCCCCCTCTCCACCTCTTTAAATGCGTCTATACAAAAAACCAATGCGGGGATTTTGGGGGACTTCGGAAATGTTGTTGAGGATAATATTCTGCGTCGATATCAGCAATCAAATTTCATGAATTAATTTGTTCCCACTTGCCCATATTAAATTTTCTATCTTTCCTAGACTATATTTTTGTTAAGTGAAACTGTTGAAAATCAACAATCTTAATTAAATTTAAAAAATACATGTTCGAAGTTTAATCAATACTTTTTAAGTAGTTTTTGAGAATTAAAAAAAAGACACGCACATTTTTGGATCAAAATTTCGGTATAAGCTCATTCAGAACGACTAGCTGCCCGGCCTAGTTGAGCTGGTACAAGAAACTCTCTAAAGAGTTATAAATAAAAATGCAACTTAACTAATTGTAGCCAAATAGTTCCACTCGTTCCCGCTCTAGCACGATGTGTAGTGATCGACAAGACAACATGTTGTAATTTTTTTCAATGAAATTTGCAACCATTTAAAAAGAAACAATCAAACATTCGCAATTAACAATCCGCATCAAAGGCAAATTTAAGAACATTTCGCTGATTTGTGTTCACGCCCCCCATGAAAGGAGAGAAGACTCAACCAAAGAAGCATTCTACGATCTCTTGGATACAACGTATGATATGTGCCCGAAGTACGACGTGAAGATCATTCTTGGTGACTTCAACGCAAGATTCGGAAAGGAGGGCATCTTTGGTTCGATAGTCGGAGGACACAGCCTACACGACGAAACTTCCGGCAACGGACACAGGCTGGCAGACTTTGCGGCGGGGTGAAATGTCATCATCTCAAGCACCTACTTCCCACACCTCAATATACACAAGGGGACTTGGCGGTCGCGTGATCAAGTAACCGTCAACCAAATCGACCACGTTGCGATAGACGCGAGACATGCTTCCAGTATCTTGGACGTCCGAACGTTCCGAGGGGCCAACATTGACTCGGATCACTACCTGGTGGCAGCTAGACTACGTATGCGGATATCCATGACGCGACAACGCAGAGCAGATGCTGTGAAAAGATTCGATGTCGAGAAGCTTAAATCGCAAGAGACTGCCAGAACTTTTGCAGACCACGTAACTCTTAATCTCTCAGGAGGTCCCCCACCAGCATCAAGTGCAGAGGACCAGTGGGAACACTGTCAACAAGCCATCAGAAGTGCCGCCTCTGATGTGCTGGGTTTCACTAGGCGAATACAACGAAACCCCTGGTTCGATGAAGAGTGCCGGCTAGCGCATGCAGCTAAGGACGAGGCCTACCAGGCAATGCTGCAGACTCGAACAAGAGCTGCTGAGAGAGTGGCCCGGGAGCTCTACGGGCTGAAACGAAAAGAGGAACGCCGACTTCTCAGGAGGAAAAAGAGAGAGCACGAGAAGCGGGCGGTAGAGTCTATTGAGGGTTGTAGCGGTAGGGGAGATGTTCGAAAATTTTATCAGAGGGTGAAGCGATCCACCCAAGGATTCAAGGCTAGAACGGAAGCCTGCCGAGATGAGAGTGGGAATATGGTATTAGACACACAGTCAGTGCTGAGGATCTGGAAAGAACACTTCTCTAGACTGCTTAATGGCGAAGACAGCCAAGATACCGCTAATAGGCAGAACGCTCCATTCAACTTGGACGATGATGGCCAAGAGTTCCGTCCACCCGACCTAACTGAAGTGCGGCTGGCGATATCCAAACTTAAGTCGTACAAGGCTGCAGGTGCGGATGGCTTACAAGCCGAACTATTTAAATCAGGGGGAGATGAATTGGTTAGGAGCATACACCAGCTCATCTGCAAAATTTGGTCGGAGGAAAGTATGCCCGATGAATGGAACCTCGGTATAGTGTGCCCCATCCATAAAAAGGGAGATGTTCTGAAATGTACCAACTACAGAGGAATTAGTCTCCTAAACGTCGCTTATAAAATCTTGTCGGCCATCCTGTGTGACCGCTTAAAACCTTTTGTCAACGATCTGATCGGCCCTTATCAGTGCGGTTTTAGGCCAGGCAAGTCAACCGTCGATCAAATGTTCACACTCCGAAAGATTTTAGAAAAATCCCGGGAATTCCAGATCGATACACACCACCTTTTTATCGATTTTAAAGTCGCGTATGATAGCGTGAAAAGGGACGAATTATACAGAGCCATGTCGAGTCTCGGCATCCCTGCCAAACTCGTCCGCCTGTGCAGGATGACGATGGAGAAATCTCGCTGCTCCGTCAAAATTGGTAAGAACACCACCGATTCCTTTGATGTTGAGAAAGGATTGAGGCAAGGCAACGCGTTATCATGCAACCTATTCAACATCGTTCTTGAAGCCATTGTACGCAATGCACATGTCAACACCAGCGGTACAATCTATCAAAAGTCTGTTGAATTGCTTGCATATGCGGATGACATAGACATTGTCGGCAAAACGAAGCGAGCTGTGGCAGGGGCATTTGCGAGCAATGAATCGGAGGCGGCTAGAATGGGATTGGCGGTTAATGAGGACAAGACGAAGTATATGCTGTCATCGAGAGAGGAATCTCAACATCGTCGACTCGGGCAAAATATCACGATGGACAGATATAACTTCGAAGTTGTCAAGGACTTTGTCTACCTGGGCTCCACTATTACATCGCAGAATGACATCAGTGCAGAGATCAAGCGAAGAATTACTCTTGCCAACCGCTGTTTCTTCGGTCTAAGAAGGCATTTAAGTAGTAAGGCCCTCTCTCAGAGAACCAAGGAGACTTTATACAAAACCCTAATCATCCCGGTCCTGCTTTATGGGTCAGAAGCATGGAAACTGAAAGATTCGGATAAAAATCTGCTAGGGTGCTTTGAGAGGAAGATTCTTCGTGTGATTTTCGGTCCGGTGTGTATCGAAGGAGTATGGAGGAGAAGATTCAACGACGAGCTATACGGGCTATACAGCGACGTTGACCTGGTCAAAAAGCTGAAAATACAGCGGCTGAGATGGCTGGGGCACGTGGAGCGTATGGACAGCAACGCACCTGCCCGACGAGTCTTCGAATCCAACCCCGATGGGGTACGCAGCAGAGGAAGAACCCGTAACAGGTGGCGCAATCAAGTGAGTGACGACATCAAAACACTCGGTGTGCGCAGCTGGAAGCGGCTAGCTAGGGACAGAGCTGGCTGGAGGGGCTTGTTAGTTGAGGCCGAAGCCCATCCTGGGCTGTGAGCGCCATCAAAAGTAAGTTAGTAAAGTAAGTAAGTTAAAAAGAAATGGCATATTAAATATAAATTAATTATTGTTCATTTTAACATTGAACATTTTGAATGAAAAAAAAATGATAATAACCAATTTATTTTTAGGTTGAAGTTAGTGTTAACTTGTAGTTGAGCAATTTGTATCTTCAAATAGAAAAATTAAAATCTCATTCTGCATTTCTACATTTGTATCCTATTTTTCGGAAGTTTTCAATTGAAATTCTTTTAATGTTGGCTCTTATTATATATTCATGGAAAAACCATAAACGTTGTTCTTAATTATTTAATTATTTGTTTTAACTATTCAAGAAGTATTTTCATAAAGGCCTTCATTAAAAATTAAAATTTTCGCAACCAGTGAGCTAATTTTACCTTAACTGGCTAGGTTTCTTCTGTATACGTATACGTACCTACTACAATAGAATAATAAAACATTTTAATCACCTCAACCTTCTTAACTCATTGAAAGACTTAAGTGCTCGACCAACATGGCGGACAAATATACATATTTTTTTATTTTTATTTTGTTGTTTCTTCTCATATCACAAAGTGAATAATAGAAATTTTGCACAAAATCAATACTCATACCAAGAGCAAGCAGCAAAATGTGGACAACACGACAAAAGAAAACAAAATAAATGATGAAAAAGAAAATCAAATAAAACTGAAAACGAACAAAAAAAAAAAAAAAAAGAATTGCAATACAAAATAAAAAAAAAGCTCTTTAAGATAAATCCGAAGTGAAAAGATGTGATATGCTTGAATGATAAATGATGTTCCTACTTGGGATCTATTAAAGTAGAAATTACTTTTGATACATCTTAAGATTGTAGATATATGCATAAACGGTAAATGTGTTTAAAAAGATACATTCACAATGCCCACAAATAAAATTTTAAATAAAACAAAAACTGACAAAAAACGAGAAGAAAAAAGAAAATCATCTACAGCTAGGTATACAGAGTCGCAAATGAAGAGCGAGTGGGTTTATATTTAATATTTAAGTTGGTTCGGTCGTTTAGTTGCGCCCCAAGTACCCGCAACGACATAGATACATACATACATATAGATAGCACAATACTTTGCGTGTTTTATTATTTTTTTTGTTTGCCTTCTCTTAAATAGTAGTATATAACCGAGATGGCAGCGCCACCTGCAACAGTGCCACTCACTGTACAAAACACATAGCATCCTAGAAGCAACGAAAATAATTTCCGATATGGAGATACGAACCTGACGGGAGTTGGAGATGACAAGGGATAAGGAAGGAGGTTGGGCACGGAGGGGTGTAGCGGGAAAGATGGTTGATGGGTGGTGGTAGGCGAGGAAATTTCCCTTTTAAAAATCTTTTTTTCTTTTCGCTGCAGAAGAAAAGCTCTGCGACAGAAATATGAAATCGTCAGGCAATTCGCGAAGCGTCGTCGTTGCATTGCACATTTTTTTAAGTGTGTTTGGATATTTCTGTGGGATGCTGTTTTTTTTTTTTTTTGTTGTTTGTTTGCAAAATTCTAGGGCGTTCCCTAAACTAAAACAGTTTCTTTTTTTTTACTCCACGACTAATCTCCACCCTTCAAGTGCGTTTCAAATTTATTAGAACGTGAAAGAGTTCTCGTATTAACGCAAGCAAGCATTGTGAGATTGTGACCCTTCTCCTCACGTCCAATTCGCAATAAAGAGAGGAAACTAATTAAATTTAAGAAATATGGAGAACATCCTGTGTTCATCTGTATGTCGACCATTTTAGAAATAGGCGTGTGACGGAACGGATGCCAGGAAAGGGAAAAGGAGTGCGGGAGGGATATGCAGGGGGTATGTTGTTGGGTACCTACTGATGTAGGTATATGATTAACTCGCCTAGATTTACATCGGGCCATGACAAGCGACTACTAAAATATCGATTAGTTTTGCATCAACTATACCTAGACCATAGAGTCCTAGTGCGCTTTGTTTTGTTGAAATTTTGCAGGGCATACAGTACACAAAAGGACGACGATGTTGTTGGAGCCAGCTTGGAGGGCGGGCAACTTTGGCTGATGGCATGGCGAAGGCAGCAGCGGATTTGAGAGTGAAGCATATACCCTATAAAAGTATATACTGATCTCTCGCTCTTTCAGCTATTCATATATTAATACTTAAACCATATCAACCGTAGTCATTTCAGCAAGCAGCATCGATTCGAAATAAAATGCTTGAGAAGAGTTCGGTGTTGCCCACACCCAGTCTCCTATTTCCTTCAGCCATCATGTCCTGGAAAGTCACACATTCCCTCAGCCCGAATAGCTACCAGTTTTGTATATATATAAATATATGTATGTAGGGTAGGTATGTGCGAGGAAATGAGATCAACAGCAACACACGACCCTCAGATATTTCTATGCTCATTGGAAGAACGTCCGTGTGGACGAGCCGAGCCGAACCGAATGGGTGGGCGAGATATGATGGCGTGAGGAAAGAACTGGGCCGAAAAAAGGATTCATTGCTTCGCAAAATGCAAAATGCATCTCCCTGGGAAGCTCAGGAAATCCTGAGAATCATATTTTTTTTTTTTGTATTGTTGTTGTGTATTTTTGTTTCTTCTTTCTGTATTGGTTGTTTGCGATATATACATAGACATGCAAATGGACCTTGTCATTGCTGATGGTGAAAGTGGGGGTGTGTATAGGCTGGCGAATAAACAAAAATCTTGTAGGCTTTTTGTAGCGTCCTGATTCTAAAAGCACACCACTGAATTCATAGGAAATGTGTGCAAGTTGAGTTATATTTTTTTTTTTTTTTTTTTGTTTCGTTGTTGAGTTTTTGAATTGTAAATCTTTTTTGCCTGCAAAAGAAAGAGAAAATACGAGTGGTGCATGTTATGCATTCTAATCTTTGGTCCTTACATACATAAAAATTAAAATACATGTGGATACAGGGTTGTTGCAAGTCATCGTTGTCGTCTCCAAAACAACAAAACCAAACCAAGTATATAAAATATATACCTACCTATGATAGATTTCCGTTGCAGGATAGCAGGTGTTACAGAGCCTGGGATCTGATTCTTCAATATACATACATATGTATGTATGTAGTATGTATGTTCATCTCGTCCTACCTTAACATAGGCATATTGCATACATCAAGAATTTGTTTCTATTTTTTTTTATTTTGAAAATTTAAGTTTATTTTCTAAACGCACTCGCATAGAGTACCTACCTACATCGCATAACGTTAGAACAAGCACATGGAAACGCAATAAACTAATAGAAGCTGGAGGCTGACTGGTTGGTTGGCTGGCTGGGCTGGCTGGATCGCACTGATGTGGGAGTTAAAAAGAGGAGTAAGGAGAAGGTTTTTATTTTCCTATCATGTATCCTTTCTAGGAGCAGGAGGTGGAAAAATGAAAATACAGGCGCGTTTTAGGAAGACCTTTTAAAAGAGAATATGCGTGTTTAGACGAAATGACAGAACTTTATTATCCCATTTGATTTTGCTAAAGGATAGAAAGAGTTGGCAAATTTCAAATGTATACAGCAGTATGTATAGGTAGTACTTATATGGAAGTGTTTGGCAAACAATCAGAAAAGTATATTTTTTAAAGGGGTAGGAGGTCTTGAATTGAAAATATCCAGCTTTTACAGATGAGAACCAAAACTATACGGTAACTGGACATGTCGCGGGAAAACTGAAAATATCTTAAGCAGGACATGTTTTAGTTTTTTAAGTTTTAATTTAGAAAGAAATACATCACTAAAATTAAAAAAAAAAGTGACAAATTAACATAGAAATTGTTTTCAAACTTAACTATACATACAATTTGTATTTCCACTACATGTTTGACAAATATCAAGAGTGAACAACAAATAAGTACCTAATAAAATTATAATAACGAATAAATTCGTTCAATTAACGAATAAATTCATTGATTCAACGAAAAAATTCGTTGATTCAACGAATAAATTATTGGTCTGCAATTTACTTTAATTTACGTCAATTTATTCAATAAATTCATTGACCCGAAAAAATATCGTTTGGGTAAGAAATAATTTATTGACTCAATGATAAATATAGTTAATTAGTTTTTATTTAAAAAAATTAATTCATTGAATCGAAGAAATAAATATGTGGATAGATAATGAATTAAAATCAACGTAAAATGTCTCTAGTAGTATAAGTTGACAAAATATTGAAAATATTTCATCTACTGAAAGAAGATTCGTTCTTAAATGATCAGCTTTTTTAAGGAATTAATGACTGTTCATCGAGTCAAAGAAGTCCACCATCAGCTGAATTTGAATTGAAAAATCGTTGAATAAATAAAGTTTTTCATCGTAAAAGCTTAAGGAATTGGTTCAGTGCAAGAGTCATAACCTAGCTCAATTAAAGAAGCAGTAACTGATTGATTATATTTAATCTCGAATGGCAATCTCGAATTTCCAAAATCCCGAATGCCAAAATCTCCATTTTCGAATGCCATAATTTTGAATGCCGAAATCTCGAATGCCCATAATATCGAAGTAGTGAGCCATTCTGAATTTTAGCAATCAAAATGTACTTTTTTGGATTGTGTTTTGCTTAAACGTAGAAAATTGATGATTATAACACATTCAAAATGCGTTACAAAAGTTTGTTCTTCTACATAGATTCTCACTTTCTCACTTTCAAAGTTAATTTTTCATGAAGCAATCCTGCTTGTGCCAACACAAAATATTGCCATCTGATTTGAATTTATGAAAAACAAATTTATTGGAGCGGTTTTCTTAAAAGTTAATTTTTTATATATAAAATTTATCGTTCATTTTCAAAAATAAAATCTGGTTTGCCAACATTAAGTATTAAAAAAAAAAAAACTATTTTACACAAAATACAAGAAAATATTCAATTGCCCGTTTTCAAGATACTGAATTTTCAAAACAAAAAATTCAATATTTTATAAAAAATCCAAAAATTATTTTTTTTTTTTTAATTTATACAATTGTGAAACAAATTTTGGTGCAGCCGTCAATGAGAAATTTGAAACCAGAAAAATCGGTTCTATGACAGGTACCCTAACCCTAGAAAGATAACCTACGTCGAATCGACGTAACAATTACATGTAACTCTTATAGGACATGAAATAGGGTTATCTTTCTAGGGTTAATAACCTTTATTGGTTAAATTTGTGTCTTCAAAATATATATAATATATATTGACCATACCTTAAATAGTAAATGCACATCCTTTTATCAAAATTCTTTGAGCCGTTTTCGAGAAAAATAAGTTTTCCTTAACGGTTTTTTAACACTTACATGGCAGGTATCGTTATTTTTGAATTTAGAAACATGATTTTTTCAAGTATTCTACAAAATACTAAAATATTATTTTATACCTTGTTTTGAAAATATTGACGAAGTCGTTTTCAAAAGGAAAATTGATTTTTTTTTTAATTTTCATTTTTTTTTTTTAATTTTCAAATTTTTTATTTTTTAATTTTCAATTTTTTTTTTAATTTTCGTTCTCAATAATGTTTATACTTTTCAGAAGTCTTACCATAAAAAAAATGAAAAATTTTAACTTAACTCTTTTCGAGGAAATCAAATACCAACTGGAGGTGCCAAAAATAACAAATTTTTGAAAATAAAAAAATTATCAAAAAGTAGTTTTTCCTTATTTAATTTTTTTTTTGAATTTTTTCAACAAAATCCTCAGAACGGTTTTTGAGAGAAACATCATTTTCCTTTTTGGCGTCAAAAAAAATTGTATGGCAAGTAACGTTATTTTCGGTCCTAAGAAATTTTTTTTTAAATGTGTGGGCATATTAGTCAAAAAACACAATGTACCAAGTTTGAAGAAGACGTTTAGGCAGAACAGAATTGCGCAACCACTTTTTTCGCGTTCTCTATAATCGTAATGTTAAGGAAAATTAATATCTCGAGTTCAATTTTTTTACAAATCCATAACTTACCATATATTACCTATATCGCAAGTAAAAAGTATTGAAACTGTACTAAAAAGGGTATGAAATTCGAGATGTATACCGAATGCATTCGAGATTTTTTTTTCATTCGAGATTACACTATTGTTTCTGCGGTACTGATATAAAGATTTTTAAGGAAACGATTTACATATTTATTTATTGATTTATTTAGCTACAAAATTAACAAATTATTAGCTCTGAGATTGTAAATTCTATATAAATCAGGTTTTAAAGAATGAAATCAAAAAAGTAAAAATAAAAAGGGTCCTAAATGGCTTCCTTGAGAAACTCCGGTATGCACAATTATTCTTTTTGATGTTTAATTTTTAAAGTAAAGAAACAGTGATCTGCAGCATAAATATGACTCCAGCCAATCTAAAAACTAATTTGGCAGCCCGATGGTAATTAGCTTTCTCAAAAGTAACGTATGATTCACACGGTCAATTGCTTTTGAAAAATAGTACGTGACGTCAGTTGGAAACTCAATTTGATTAAAAAGAAGTGACGGAATTTCCGTTATTATAAAAAAAAATACAGGACTCACAGTACTTTGGTTTCATCACTGGCCAACAAAGTTTTTGTAACAGAATTCAAAAAAAACATTTTTTGTGTGTTAATTGCTCAATCAGGCGGGAGGTTATGTAACAACGCAGAGGAAATTTCGTGTTGTTAAACAAAATCAAACGTAGCGTTTTTACATCTTGAAACCACAATATATCAAATACTTGCCTTTTTGAAGCAATTTTGAGCACAACCCTATGTTAAGCTTCCAAATCAGGGTTTGTGCAGCCAAGTGCAGAAGTCTGGTTCTGAAACTTCCGGACGGATCTACAATAGCAGCCAAAAAGAACGTGAAGTACCTAGGCATCCACTTCAACGAGTTGTTAAGGTTCAACCCGCACTCACGAAACGTCCTCAAAAAAGCCAACTGGGCCTTTCAGCGACTCCACCCATTGATGAGACGCAGAAACGGACTAGGCCAGAAGACGAAGATACTTATGTGCAAGCAGCTCCTGCGGCCTGTAATCAGCTATTCCTTCCCTGTCTGGTTCTCCATCTCAAAGACGGCCATGAAGGAACTTCAAATGTTCGAAAGAAAGTTACTAAGGATTTGTACCGGACTACATTTTGATCGGCAACGAATGAGACATCACAGCAACGAGCGTCTTTACACAGAAGCTAACATCATCCCCCTGGACAGGTACCTAATGCTTCAAGCAAAGAAGCTTGTAGAACTCAGCCAACAGTTTCGTTCTACGCTGACACAGGGTCAGCATATCACCGCGGCTAAAGGCCAACCCATCCCCCCACCAAAACCACAATTTGACAACCGGGACGGAACACCCCGAGGACAATAAAGTCAGCCGACTTTTAGATTTAATTTTTTGACATGTATTTTATATTTTATAATCCTTTAAACTTAGACAAAGTATACGATTAGGCCCCTATGTGCCAATAAATGTATAATATCATCGTATCTAACTAGTTATTATAAGTCAAATTGTAAATATTATTTTGTTCAATAAATATATATCTATCTATCTATATCTACCTATGTTAAGCTTAAGTAAATGTTAAACATAACCTTACGCCTGGCAAAAAAGAAATGCGGAGGTTTTAATCAAAACTAACATTAAGATAATGGAGAATTCTGTGCGTCTTTGCGTCCTATTGTACTTCGAGCTAGACCCTAAACAGTGTTTCGAATTTCCGTTAAATTTGCTGTGGAGCTTTTTATGTGATTCCTGAAAGTAAATATTCAAATTTTAGTTTTGACTCATCTGAAATGGGTAACTGCCATATAAAAATCTCGCTCTTATCAAGTTTTCTCGAAAACGGCTCTAACGATTTTGATTATACTCTGTACATGTAATTTGGACCAGTTTTAATAATACTGCATACCTGGTTTTTGTCATAACGGAAAGAAATTTTTTTTCAAAAAAGAACAAATAGCTTTTTAATTATTCTATATTAAAAAGAGCTGGCAGCAGATTTTTGGCGTGAAAGGAAACCAAAATATATTAAGGGTACATGTAGCCCTGGTGAAGGTGACAACGAATACGTTCGGCTGCTAGCAGGTTGTGGCCCAGTCACCAAGAAAAAGTGCATCAAGAGTACAACTTTTCTGAAAATAGAAATCGGGTGGGAAACCATTTCAAATGTTATACAAATTGACGCCCTCAACTTCCTGATTACAAATACGGTTTCGACAGGTGGCCCCGAAACCCAGACAGACTTCCCCGAAAATGCGTTTCTTTTTTGGTGTTTTTAGACTTTTGGGAAAACAGCTGAAATTGGTCGTAACCAAAAGCACTTGACTCTCTGAGTGCGAATATGTACGTGACAGACGTCTAAGTGGCCCAAAACCCCCGACAGACGTCCCCGAAAACGCTATTTTTTTGGGGGGTTTGGGTCAAAAAGGAAATCTCTTGAAATGTATCTCACAAAAAAAAAAAAAAATGTAAGTGACAGACGTTTGAGTAGCCCCAAACTGATAACAGCCGCGATATAATTCGCGGATGTTATTTTTTTTTTTTGTAAATTGTATTCTAGTGGTAGCTTCTTTAAATATTTACCAATAAAAAGGTTTCGACTCAAGAAATTAAAAATGTTAGTTACGGACGTTTGAGTAACGCCAAACTGTTGAAAAGCGCGATAAAAGTCGCAGATGTAATTAATTTTTTTTTATATTTTGCGCGCACAAAACGGATTATGACTACCCTTAAAATGTTTTTAGTACAGCACGAGCAATAAGGTAAGTAGGACAGGATTTATAAGAAGATACCGATGCACATTGGTTTTAAATGTCTGCATATCGAAATGAGAGGGGAAAGTTGGGCCGGGTAAAGCATTCCACATTCGTGTGCTGCGACTGAAGAAATATTCTCTGGTACTTAACAGTACGTCTGAAGTTGGGCTCGATGGTAAACTGATGGGCATTCCTAGAAGCACGAGTATAATAGTTGAATTGTTTAAGGGGATGAATGCAACTGGCTATTTCAATAGAACACCGTTTATAAAAATAGCGGTAAAATGGAGAAAGATATGAAACATTAGCTATCATTTTAAAAGCTCTTTTTTGAATTCTGTCCAATACACTCAAGTGGGTTGTTGGTGCAACTGGCCAGATATGGGAATTGTACTCCAGTTTTGGACAAATAAAGGCTTTGCAGATAACAGCCAGATCAGAAGGGAAGACAAATTTCTAGCATGTTCGGAGAAAACCTAAACACTTAGCAGCGTTTTTGGCGACGTCGAATATGTGATTATTCCATAAAAGGTGTTCAGTGATACACATACCGAGGACTGGAAGCTTTTCGGTTTCCTCAACGCAAGTGCAGCTCATGGGGGTTCGGTTTTGCTTCAACGACAGGAGACAGCATTGAGTTCTTGAAGCATTAAATTCTTCGCGGTTTTTTATTCCCCAATGGACAATGCTGTCGAGATCAGAATTTAATGAGCTTATCATACGCTACATCCGAAGGACATGGTTGTGAATCTGAAAACGAATATGAAAAGCTGAGGGTAACTGTAGTCAGCGAAACAGTTTAATGGATTAGAAGTTTCCGACAAAAGATCATTTATGAATATAAGGAAGAGAGTCGGAGATAAAACGAAGCCTTGAGGCACACCAGCATTCATTTTGTGCATTTCAAACTTGAAACCGTCCAATACAACTTGTATTGAACAGTCCGAAAGGTAATTTCTAATCCAACGAAGAAAAAAAAAATGAAGATTTTGACTAGCTGAAAAAGAATGAAAACAGCCGAATATACAATATTTTATTTCCTGAACAGAACTTCAATTTTGCTGTACTTTCACTATGGTTTGATTTATTTTTCATTTGAAATGTATAACTTTATTATTTAATAATGTACCTATATCTACATGTAAAAAAATGTGATTTTATTAAAATACACGTTTTCTGCTATGACGTTCTTTTCTGAATGGGGTGTCTGTCGAACAAAATCAAAATTTTATTAAATGAAAGATATAATTATTTGTGAAGGAAACGTTGTAAGGGTCTGCAAGTGTCTTACTAAAATTGAAAGTAAAAAATGTTTACATTTTGGTCACAAGGTGAACCTTAGACTTTTCTTATAACATCAAAAGCACATTAAGTATCTACATATAAACATATACCTATTTACAAGTAGATTTATAAATATTATTTGCACAAAATAAACACTGTACTAATTAAGATCTAAAAATAAAACATGATAAAGAGTATAAAATAAAATTAAAAATAAAAAGAAAAAAAAACGATGAGAGAGTGTGTATCGATCGAAAATTGTATTTTCTGTGTGCTTAGTTTCAGGCTTACACACAAAATTCCTCAGACAAATTAAATCATGAACTGTCATAGATATCTTATTAGTGTTTTTATTATAGTACATAAAGTAGTACATTATGCATATATTAAATAAACGTATATAAATGTATGTACATAAATACAAGACGAAATAGAATAGACGAATACATACAAAGACATTCCAATATATACAAGTGTAGCTTGATTGAGCGAATAAAAACAAGGAGAGATTATTCACGTAAGCAATTAATATACGCTTTTGTGGTTTGGTTTTGCTTGTTATAAATAAAAACAACTCACCAATAAAACAGAGCAACAAAACATGGACAAACGGAACGAGATACATTGGAGGTAACAGTATCAAAGGTAGATGGGGAGAGGGGGGTTGGTGGCAGTTTTAATTTTAAGCACAGCTTTGGGTCGCACAATAATGGTATTCAAATTATTGTATATTTGTGTAACGAACGCAGGCGACACTCAGAAAAACAACTTTACGCCTTTTCGATATAAATGTATGACAAGTTTGCTTTTGCTATTGTGTTATGTATGTACCTACCTCAAAATAATTTTGTTTATCGATTTAAATATACATACAAACGAATAGAGTATATTAATTTGGTGCAAGTACCTCCCAGAAAACAGCCAAATGTGTCACTTAGTATGGGCTTTGCATTCAGACAACACAACTGCACTGAAAAGTTGTCTGACTATAATCGTAACCATATATTAATACATGCACACATACATATGTACATAGAATTAAAACCAGGCACTTGGAGAATCCTTTTTTGTTGTTGTTGTAACTTCTGATTTTACAATTTAATTTTCACTTCTAAAAATGCTTATTGGCAAAAAAGTGCACATTAAAAGTACTTTACAATTTAAAAACTGCTTCAGATTTAATAGAGTGGGGATTTGACGTGGAAGACACAAAATTTAATTTTTGTTTTTATTTTGTCAATTTTTTTTATGAAGTGTCCAAACAAACAGTTTGCGCATGGGTTGCCTAGAAACAAGTAGGCAAAGTATAGGATTGCCACGCCTTAAAGGTCAATTTTTGCGTTTGTAAATATGAGTTGAAAAAAGGATGTGAATAAGAAAAACTAACTCAAAGTTGCATTATGACATTTAAACTTTGAGTAAACAGGTTTTCCAAACTTATACAGTTCGCGACGGATCTACAATTCAATAGTCCAGTCAAATTCGATTTTGACCCAGTAATTTATTTAAGAGGTGTATGTTTATTGGTGGTCATATTCAGAACAGTGTCCTTATTCATATGTGAAAAGTCCCAATCAATCCATGTTGGAAAAAGACCACAATCTCGAAAAAAAACGGAACCATCTTGCAATTTTCATTTGCTTCAAGTGTCAAATGGATAGGCTTAGATTCACAAAATCAGGGAATCAAACACAAATTAGTTACAGGTATTAAGTGGGTACTTTTTTGAATTAAATGAATTTAACAGAGTAAATTGCAATGCAAATTCGAACAAAATTACCTTCATATGTCTCATAAATATTTATGAAAAAGCTGAAAATTAGTTGACATGTTCAGAACAGTACCAATAATTTTATGTGTAAGTTCCCAAAAAATCAGCTAACACCGCTTTCACACAAGGAAACTGAGTTGCCAGAAACTAGCTAGTTTGTAGGAGAGAAGGGTGAGAGGGGAGTTTTTTTCTTCCTCTTACGCCCTTCGCGCCTACAAACTCCCAGTTGCCGGCAACTCAGTTTCCTTGTATGAAAGGGGTCTAAGCACAAACAAAATTATAGTGGAGGCAGTGATACCATGCGTCAGTTTAGTAAAACTCGCAATGACGGAATCGCCGCACTTATTGGTATTTGGCAATTCGAAGTGTTTTAATTCATAACAACTGTCGACGAGAGTACACAAGCCGCCGACCTAAATCTTTATTAAATGCTGCGCATGAAGAGCCTGCCAACAGAAGGTCGCGTTTGTCGTTCCATAGTTTTGATTTCAAACGCCCATCCGTGTTTTGTGAGCTTGAGGTAATCGGTCAGGCACATTCAGACCGGTAAATAACGTGTGGTGGCTTCTTGTGACTTCATTGATTCTGTTCGTTCTATGGCCTCAAGGTATCCGTTTACCCGCAACTCTGTGGAATTGGGCATTCAAAAATGGACGCTTTATACCAGTTCTTTCTATGGCTGATCTTCCTGCAGTATAGATATTCTCAAAATTATATCATGAACTGCAAATATGTAGATGCGTGCTTGCCTTCAAAGTGATCTTAGCTGCACGGCAATGTGTTGTTACTGCGCCGGCCAATCATGGGTGTGCTAATCGACCAGAAGGCAATCAAAATATTTTTCAAAAACTCGGAACAAATTTTCATCGAACAGACATCTGATGAAATGTAAAACGAATCTCCTTGGAAATCTATTCCCAACTATGCAGATACAGATTCAAGGTGTTTATTTTGTCAAATGCCACAAAAATGATACTTTCATCAAAATTACTGGGCCGGCTCGGCTGGTCCTTCCTCTTGCAGATATGTGTGACTCTGTCACGGCATCTCTGTTTACTCTCCACAGCGCACCAGGGCGCCACGGCTACTACGAGCTTCTTTATGACGTCATAAGCTCATTCAAAGTATTTTTTTTTGTATTAAAGGAGCGATTGAAGATACTCAAATAAAGTTAAGTTTTGTTAGTAACCGAACGCACCACGGGTGGACCAACTGCTTTCAAACTCGTTCAATAAACAGTTTAGATGATTTTTATTTTAAGTATTTATTTTTTTTCGTTAGTGCGAAACTGGAACAAAATTTTTTAGCATAAATAAATAAATAGCAAAATAAAAATAAATAAATATTAGTTAATTTTAAATAATTTTAAAATAAAATCTACATTGAGTATTCAATTAACTTCTGTTTTTTGTACCTATATATGACACTTATTTTAATGAAACGGGGTCACTTATGTACGTATGTAAGATATTTGTTTAATTAGTTTAATGCTAAGCAGCGTGGGCCTTCAGCAAAATTTTCAAGGACTTTTTTACAATTTCCATCTCATTTTTCCTTACCACTTCCCTGTGAACACTCAGCATACATAACCCTGTAAATTCAAACATTCAATAATCTATGTTTTGTTAGTTTTTCGATGATTAAATTACCATTTAAACGATTTTCGACGATGGTTGAACTCGGAAAAACTCTTTGATTTTTCTTTAAAAACATGTATGCACATTTTTAACATATTCACTGGATGTAACATAAATATCGAATAAGCTGGTAAGTTTTCGTCTGGGAATTAAGCTTCAAGTGCTGCAATTAAGGAATCTAAGTAAGGAATCAGGAGCGATCTCTTCCAAAATTCATCTGCATTTGACGAAGGATGCTTGGAGCGATGTGTCTGGCGGTTTACTATACGAGGCATTAGAAGTCTTACTTCAATTTCTTCTGAAATAGATTTCAAATCAGCCAGATTCAGATTGCGAAGAGTCCACATTTGCTCTATGATGTTTTGCAAGTGCTATAATTTGTTGCACATGTTTCGTGCATATGAGGAGATCCAACTTGTTTGACTGGAGAATTTTTATAACTGGCTCAAGATAAGCTGAGTATTTTTCTATTAGGACAAGACTTTATAATTGCAATGCAGCTGAAAAGCTGTTGTTTTCGTTGTAGAGTTTCCTTAAATAGAAAGCTCCCCACAAATTAATTTTTGTTTTGCAATATTAATTATGAAATATATGTAGGTACATAATGTGCATACCTATGTATATGTATATTTATGTACTTTATTGCTCTCATGCATTGTGATAAAAATAATAGGATTTACACAAAAGATCGATATTTTTTTCAAACTAGTTTAAAAATTTAGGGGAGGGGGTCAAATGCCTCCCCCTGTTCCCCCCTGCATATGCCCTTGTTGGCTTAGCTAAATTTTCAGGACTCGATGCTGTTTTATTTAATATGATATTTGTAAGCTGGCCCTTTTTTTTTTTTTTTTTTTTTGTTTTTTTTTTAAATCTTTTCGACTCTTAATCTCTAAGTATATCTACGCTTTTAATTTAAATTCCCATCGAATTCGACAGTCCTTAGAGCAAAACAGTCCCAATATTTCTCTAGACTAAGTATTTTAGGAAATATTTACTGTTGCAAATTGTGTATAAATTGTTTAGTCCCGACCACAGTTTTTTTTTTAATTCTATTCCAGCTTTGGCCCCGAGTTCGTTTTTTTTTTCGAAGAACGTCATGCCGAAAATCACCTTTTTTGTTTACTTATTTCTTATTATAATTTTAGTTTGATAAAAACCTCGAAATGAGTATTTGCCAAGAAACCAATAGATACCACTTGTCCTATAGAGTAATTAAAAAATATACATAACATTAAATATTCCTGACCTCGTTATTTTCATGGTTCCCATCGAACTCAATTTTCAAATGTTTCAGACGAATGTAGGACTCTACACATACACCATGTAATGTAAAGCTTTCTATAATTCTATTTTAGCAACTGGATGTTGGGAGGCCCCTCCTGGATCCGCTTCTGTGCAGTTACAACATAAACTATAAGGCTAAGCGCGAACATGCAACTTTCAATCACGGTTGTTAAAAAGTATCCCATGCTCTTATATGAGAGTGCGCGCACATGCAAAAACTATTCAGTCACCGATTGGAGCAACTAAATAGTTTCAGCCGTATTAATAAAAACAGCTTGTTCCACCTTTATTCCATGAGTTTACAAAACCATGGAATGAGAATTTCTCCATGGAATAAAATTTCCTATTAATAAAAACAAAACGAAAATCTACTACAATAAGTAGATCACGTTACCGAACACACCTAATAATTCTGGCAAAGTTATTATCATTTGTTTGACACGTCTGATTTGTATACCTTCGCTAAAAAAAAAAAATTATAAAATTATAAACCACCATGTTCGGTGGTTTAACTAAGTAAACGTCACTTAGTCGAAATTTTGTTTTTTAAATAACATTTTAACCCTTCCCTAATCCACGTTGATAAATTTTGCTGTTTGTGTTTTGACACAAACTAAACGATCACCCCAAATGAGTTGTTCTGCTTGTGTGGTAGATATTCATCGCCGCAGACGAGCTTTAGTGAGGAAAAAAATAATTTTTCAACCGAGATGGCTTCATTCAAAAAATTATAACTTCGATTATAACGATCAGATCTTCAATTTTAAGGTCTTTAAATAAAGATGAAATGCCAGGCTACAAATTATTGGGAGCGGTCAACAAATTTTATACCAAAATGGTGTTAAAAGACCTCATCAATTTGATTTTTCATTAAATTTGAAACCTTGCCAATTTAGGAGGCTTAGACGGCTTTTACACAAGGAAACTGAGTTGCCAGAAACTGGCTAGTTTGTTGGCGAGAAGGGTGTGAGGGGAAATTTTGTGTCTTCCTAGAAACTAGAAATCGCCGGCAACTCAGTTTTCTTGTGTGAAAGGGGTCTTATAACTTGAGTTTTATTTGTCGGATATTTAAAAATGAAGTACTCAAATAAAGCTAAAATGTCAGACTACATTTGTGTGTAAAAATAATTGAAAAATTATGCAGAAAATCATACTAAAAAGGTGATTAATGAAAAATCAATTCGCTTCTTGGCATTATAAGTTGGTAAAAAAAGTTGCTTATGTGCGCGGGAATCCATCAACTAGTGATTAAACTATTTAATTTCGGTAAGAATTGCATGTGCGCGCTTTTCCAGTAAGAATATTCTTTATATTTGTTTGACAGGAAGGGTGCCCAAATGGTGTGTGAGAAATATGTACAAAAATCGATGAAAATGTTTTATATTTATAAATCAAAAAAAGAAAAAAAAACAAAGAAACCTTTTTTTTAAGGTATTCAAAACACAATTTATGAAATAACAATTATATACCTACCAAGGTATCTGCGCAATTACAAATTATCTTTATCACATTTCAAATCTTAAAGTGCGTCATTCCAATGGCGCCACTTGTGCATAGGCTACAATACAAGCTATTTCTGATCTCATTCCATAAAAAAATAATTTAATACCTATTTTGTAAATTAATTTTGTATTCTTTTTTATTTTTATTAATTTTAAAATCCGCAACAACAAACGACAGCCATCTTGATTATTTTTTTGACTTAAAATCGATTTGCATTCATGTTTTATAAGCAAAGGTTATACCTACTCTTCGTTCGCCTTCTTTATTTTTCATTTCTTCTTTTTTCGTTATTTTTAAGCCATTTTTCTTTCTTTCATTCATTCTTTTTTTTTTTAATTTCCATTTTTCGCGTTTAAATTAATGTCGTGGCCGCCATAGTTTGCTAGTTGTTTTTGTTGTTGTTGATTTTGTTATTGGCGGCAGTAGTTGTCTATCTGTGCATTTTCGTTTCGTGGTGCGCGCACTATTGTTGCTTATCTTATACGACGCATACGTACTTACATCTTAAAATGTGCATGTAAAGCTGTAGAATGCACAACTGTCTGTACATATTTGCAACTAAGAATGTAGAATTTGTTCGTAGATATACATTATGTAGGTTTGTATCTTCGTTGGATGCTTTGCTTTCTAATAATTTCCATCATCATGGAACTGGCAGAAGAGCACCCTTTTTTTGCAGTGAGTGCTCGTTTTTGCCTCCTCTTCCTCCGCACCGCATTCACCACGCGCTATTGATGGTACATATACATTATACCTAGTGGTTTCGATACTCCTTTTTTTCTTTTTTTGTATTCATTTGCTGAAGTATAGTTGTCCCCGACAGCTTCGCCTCCTCCTTCTGCTGCTTCTGCTGCTGCTGCTCCACCAAACCATCTTCTGGATCTCCATCGCTCATGCTTATTTAAAATTCACATCTTGTTCTAGTTATAGCGAAGCGCTTGTTTGTACTATGCGAATAGCTATATAGCGATATTGAGCGAGCAGTGCGCATTGTGTGCATTATTATTATTATTTTATTTTTTCCTATTTGCTTTATTATTATTTTTATTATTATTTCCATTATTTTCGTATCATTCGCAAGGTAGTATGAGTGCATGGGGGGATATCAGTCTATCTATCTTTCAGTAAACAGATTTGTGTCCAAGCCCAACCATATATGAACGGAAAATTGAAGCGAAAATTTATCCGCATTTGGTGCGGTGCGGTGCTGCTGGTTTGCTACTATATTTACTGTTGCTGGTGAAACTTTTGTCGATATGTTTATCTCTGTAGCTACATGTACCTACTTGTTCATGTACAAACATTTAATGTACATATGTGTAAATATTCATTTATATTTTAGAAGGAAATAAAGCGAAAAACTGTGTGTATCTCGTGTTTTACAAAATGTATGTATGTATATTTATGCATACATCCATATAAAATGGTAAAAACAATTTTTGTATATGTACTATTTATAAGCTTAGTTTCTTTTGTGCTATATGCGAAAAATAAAACTACCTACTTGTTATGCGTATCAGGTTTTTGTTTACACATGCTAAACTTTGAAAAGTATTAATTAAAGCGATATTCATAAATGGTCGGATATTAAAAAAACAATTTTATTATTTCAGGTTCATTAAGCTAAATGATTTATGTTTTAAAAGCGTTCAACAACTTTTTCTATCTTAAATTTGTATATAAGAGAAGAAAAAACAATTGATAAGACAATTTTTCTTAACCTAATTGAAACTGAATGTCCTTGAATGACTTTGACAAGATTACTTTAAAAGGTTCCCGATACCGACCTGTAAATAGTTACGACGGCAACTTTCCCTTCTTTACAATCTCGAGCTAACTTCTTTCAGTCTTACATACCAAACGCTCTGGCACCGGGTAAGCGCCCCATATAATAGGGCTTATACTACGTTTCCATCGACTACTTTCCCTAGATTGAATGTGATTTGCCGTAATCTTCTTGAAATCTTGAAGATTTACTATTAAAATTAAATTTTTTATACTCATAGATTAAAAATAAAAATTCTTTAATCTTCATGGGACCAATAGTTTCACAGTTCGAACTAGCGTTTTCTCTTTCCTCGCTGGACATTCATTCGAGACTCGAATTTGATTTTCATCTCCAGCTGGGAAAATGCAAAGTTGCCAAGTCCAAATACTTGACAAGCCCTTTCTGGATTTCAGTACCACAAATTTAGATGAGGGAAACTTTTCAAACACTCGTGAGGCCCTCCCTAGTAAAAACTTGTTGGTTATGTTTCGGTATCCCATCAGGAATGTCACTTGTACACCAAAAACACTCAAAAAGACACCGTTTCTCTCTTTCCTCTATCTATTATTTTGTTATATCACACTTCTTACTAAGGGTGTGCGACATCTGTATATTAAAGGTTTGCCCCCTGAGGAAAACGTCAGATCAAAATAGAACAGCAAAGATTTTTGAAAAACGTCAGACAATTTAGAACCGAAAGCCTGTTCAATTTTCATAGAATCCGATTATCGCAATACAGAGCTTTCAGACGGCAAATCCTTGGCAGTGGCTGCCAGCAAGACCATAAGTTGGTCCGTTGTGATACCTCGTGAATCTAGAGATATTTTTTTCCCACTCGTTAAAACCAGTTGGAGCTTCTAACACCACGACTCCACAGGCCATGAACGATGTCCATAATCGAATCTACAATCCAGTCCACAATCTGATTTGTATGGATATGTCACTGCTTAGACATGGACTTTTGCGACTCAATTGGATTTTTTTAGACATGTTCCATAGTCCGGCCATCGTTCATGGCCTGTGTAGGCGGCATGTAATGAAGCGTGCAAGACTACACATGTCTATGTATGTCAGATCACTAGGCTCATTGAAGAAGAAGTTTCCGAGATGGAGCCTACGTCTTAGGGATAGGGCAGGGCATGTGCAGAGAAGATAAGGAACAGATTCTTCCTCCTCTTCGTCCATACAGCTTCTGCAAAAGTCGTTTGCGAAAACTCCAAGCCGCTTTGCGTGCTTGCCTGTAAGACAGTGCCCGGTTATGACACCAATTACGGAACTGATATGAAATCTGTTCACAGATAACAAACACTTAGAGCGCCTCACATCTAGAGCAGGCCAGATCTGTTTTGTCGCCAGGCAAGTGGTTACGTTGTTCCACCTAAGGTTTGTTCTCCTTAATGCATCTTGCTTCAGCAAAAATTTGCATGTAGCTATAGGCATACCGATATTTACCTTTTCAGGTGAAATAGGTAGTCTTGTTCCACCTTTGGCGAGTTCATCAGCTTTACAATTACCCGGAATGTCTCTATGGCCCGTCACCCAACAAAGGAGAATATTGAACTGCTGTGCCATCTCTAAAAGAGATGATGGACAGTTTAGGGCTGTTATAGAGTTTGTAGAGACACAGTCGAGAGATTTTATGGCAGCTTGGCTATCTGAGAAGATGCGGATATCAGAAGTCGATATCACGTTTTTCTTCAGTTAAGATAAAACTTCCTTTATCGCCAAAAGTTCCGCATGGAACACGCTACAATGGTCTGGAAGACGAAATGAGAGACTTAAAGGAGAATGCCCAAAAATGTATGGGCGAAAAACCCAGAGTCGATTAAGAAAAGTCATAAATGGTTTGAAAGGGCATTAGTAATATGGAATTATTTTCTTAAAAAGTTATCCCCGGGACTGGTTATGACCATTTCTATTTTTTTTTTTAACAAAGTGTTTCTTCATGTAAAAAAGTAAACAGTGACATATTATCATATTGTGGTTGATCCATGCTATTACATAGGTTAGCTATAAGTCACTAAAATCTGCAGCCATAAGATGATGCTGTCCAAAATGGCGGTTGTAACACATATTGGAACCCAAAAGTTTAATTATATAAATAATGAATGAAAAATCTTAAATGATAAGAATTCGAATCAGTGTTCGTTATAAGAAGTAGGTAGGTAGTCGTAAGTCGCTATATGAGTTTGCATTTACCTGTATATAAATGCATATGTCTTTATTTCGCAAAGCATACCGCTTTTTAATCACAAGAAACTCGTTGCTCGCAAAAGTGCTACTTTGTGTAACAGTTGGTCGCTATGGAGTTTATTTTGTGAGAGTAAAAATTCACATTTGATGCATAAGAGTTTGATACTAAGAATGTGCAACTAAATAGTTTCGAAAGATAAAGTTACCAAAAGACAATGCTCCCAAAGACAAGGTTTCGAAAAAAAATTACAACAACGGACAACAGTTGGAGGAAGAAGTATTCGTGAGAATTAAGTGCACCTTAAATTATTCGCATACTGTCATGATAATCAATAGTTAAGACCTTTATTTGTTTACTTCATATGTTGCTGTAAAATTCTGAAATAAAAACGGTAAAACTAAGAGCTTTTCAACGACAATGGTAGAAGTCCGAAATGTTTTGTTTTCATAATTTTCTTTTTTCACTGGTTTCTTGGACAAGAGTACTTTCCATATATTGCAACCTCAAATTCCAAAATAAAATATAACATCCGCCACGCTTGTAACAATTTTTTTTTAAACTTGTGTTGTGAAACTTTGCCTTTTTGAAAGTTTTTTTTTTTTTCAAAACTTTATTTTGAAGCTTCGTATTTCGGAACTTCGAAGCTTCGTATTTCGGAACTTTGTTTTTCGAAACCTTTTTGAACTTCCATGTGTCCAGTAGATATGGAGGTATGTTATTTTATTCGACAACATTTTTTCTGTATTGCCCTTACCGAGTTTGTAGACATGCAAAAACACCTTGCTATTAAAAATAAATAAATTCTCGTAGCTTGTCCCGGGGATAACTTTTTAAGAAAATAATTTCATATTTGTTATCTACAAACAAAGCCCTTTCAATCCATATATGATTTTTTTCAATCGACGCTGGGTTTTTTTGGGCATTCTCCTTTAGCCTTTCTGAGTACACGCCCCCACCAACCCCATCATCGATTTTTGAACCGTCCGTGTAGAAATGAATCGATTCGTCTTCCAAAAATGTCACGTCCTCCCATGTGGATCTGGAAGGTATGGCAACTTGAAAATTTTTATCGAAACGCAATTGTGGGATGGTGTAGTCAATTATACTTGGAAGTGATCTGTATGAGTTCAGAATAGCTGAGTGGCCTATTTCATTATTGGTCCACTGTGAAGAGGCTTTAAGATGGATTGCTGTACTTGCTGCCGTTTGTTTAATAAATTTATCGAGGGGTGTCAGATGAAGTAGAGTGCTCAGTGCCGCGGAGGGAGTAGAACGAAGTGCTCCACTTATACACATACAAGCTGATCTTTGGAATTCACAAAGTTTATCGCGGTTAACCGCTTTATCTATAGCTGTCCACCATACTGCCACCGCGTATGTTAAAATTGGTCTAACTACCGAGATGTACAGCCAGTTTGTAATACGGGGTTGGTGTCCCCATTTACTACCAATGGCTTTCTTGCAAGAGAAGAGGCTACTGTGGCCTTCTTGACTCTTTCTTCTATTATATTAGGTTTCCAACTTAACTTATTATATAAAATAAGACCCACATATTTAGCTTTGTCGGAGAATGTTAGTGGAATTCATTTAATGGTGGGAGGATCTATGTGTGGAATTTTATATTTCCTGGAGAAGAGGATGAGTTCAGTTTTGTGGGGGTTGACACCCAGTCCACACCGTTCTGCCCAGTTTATTTGCTTGTTTAAGGTATTCTGTAAGAGATCCTTTAAGACAATAGGATGCTTACCTGATACGGCGATAGCAACTTCGTCCTCATAGGCAATCACTTTGTAGCTCTCCGCTTCCAGGCTTGTTAACACTTCGTTTACTACCAAGTTCCAGAGAAGGGGAGATAGAACACCGCCTAGCGGCATACCTCTACTGGCCGATCTTTTTGCAGAAAAGTCGCCCAGTTTTGAATTGATAATCCTGCTTGTCAGCATTTGATTGATCAATTCACGAAGCGAACCGTCTAACTTCAGACATGACAGTGCAGATGCGATTGCAGATGTGTCGACATTGTTAAAAGCAGCTTCTTTATCTTGGAAAGCAAGCATTGTATATTCTTTATGGTAGAAGGAATGTTCGATGGTGCGTAAAGTATGTAGTCCCGTTTCCCCTAGCAATACGCGTGTTGAGCCTAAGACAAGAGTCTCGTATCAATAATAGCACGTAAATGGATATCAATCAGTCGTTCAAAAGTTTTTAGTAGGAATGATGATAGACTAATAGGTCTGAGATCTTTCGGATTAACATGGTCGGATTAACATGCTTTCGGTGTAAAAACAACTTTTTCTTCTCTCCATGAACTAGGAACATGAGCCAAGTGTAAGCAGCTATTAAAGCTTATTTCTAAAATAGGTAGCATTATGCATGAGCTCATTTGAAGTTCGGCTGGTATATTATACCGTCTGGTCCTGGAGACTTGTAGGGTTTGAAGCTGTTGATAGCCCATAGCAATTTTTCCCTTGTTATCAAACCTTGTGGAAAAATTAGATAATTAGATCTAATGTGATCAGTACTGTTTATAGTTTGGGAGCTACCTGGGAAATGAGTATCTAATAGCAGTTTGAGCGATTTTTCGCAATTATTGGTCCAAGAGCTGTCAGCATTTTTCAAACAGCTGGGCATTAATGGACTAGTTGAGAGGATTTTCTTAAGTCTTGATGCTTCGGAGTTTTCTTCTACTCTACCACAGAAGGCCCTCCAAGAAGCGCGTTTAGATTTCCTCAATTCTTTCTTTGTATGAATTGAGGGCCTGTTTATAGGATTCCCAGTCTGAAACTGCTCTTGTGTTTTATGCTCTATTGAAGATCTTCCTGCAGTTTTTTCTGAGAGGCTCAAGCCCTGAGACCCACCAATGTGGTTTTCCTTTTCCTCTTATTTGAATAAGTGGACAGAAGATGTCCATTGACTTGTTCAAGGCTAATGTGAGATCATTGACTTAGGACTAAGAAGTTCAGGTCTAATTAAACTATCAAGTGTTTTCCTATATTTGGACCAATCAGTTTTCCTATAATCTCGAGATACTGGGCGGGTAGTGGGAACTTCAACATTCAGACTAAACTTAATGTATCTGTGATCGGAGAACGAATGTTCTTTGGTAACTTTTCAATTCATTATAGATTGATGCAAATGCTTCCATATGCGACTTTCCAATCGGTGGTGAGTCTCAAATTAATATTTTCTACGATTTGAGAAGCCCCTATTTACCCTGATACTTGCTGATATATGACTCGATAGTTCTGAAAAGATATAGGATTACCTTTTTTTGTGTTGGATACATTAGACTGATATATTGAATTCGTCGGGAATGCTTCCTTTGATACATAAGACTGATATATTGAATTCGTCGGGAATGCTTCCCTGCATACTTATTTGGTGATTTGAATATTTGATGGATGCACCCTGTTAACACATCACCTTAGTGATTGAAGTGCGTAGCTGGTAAGCCACCAAAACCAGCGTTCAAGCTTTTTAATACCTTAAGCGACGAGAAGTTTTAAATAAAAGAAATTTCTGAGAATTGGGAGCATTTTAGTTTCAGCGAGTTTTTTGGTTTCACCTAAGGACGAAAATCTTTTAAATTCTGAAGAATTATAAAAAATAATGACTCCAAGTGAATGCAATCCAAATATAAACAATAAATGTGTCTAACAGACGGCTTTTGTACACAAAACGTCACGAAAAAATAAATATTTGCTAATCCTTACAAAAACATAGTTATGAGAGCCTTGATTCTCTTTAAAATGAATTTTCTCTTTAAATGGCGCCCAATGTGAGAAAACTAGAAACTAGAAAACTATATTTTCCAATAGGGATTAATAGTTTTTAATTTTTGGCTCTAAGCTTAATAACTTTAAATATACACACAGGAAATTTACACAACATACTTATATCTATAAAGAAATTTGCTGTTATTTTGAAGAAAATCGGTATCTATGCAGATATAAAATCACTCCTTACAAAAATAAATTAACTCAAGTTCCCACTTTTCTCTTTCATAGGTAGGAACTTAGCACGTAGATTCTATCTAAATTTTTTTTTAGTTACGTAAGAAAAGTAAGGCAAAAATCCACCCCATGAAGAATTAAAAAAAAAAAAAAATAAATGCAAACTGCATCAAAAACTTTTTCTTCCAACAAATACAAAAATATCTTAGACTAAACAAAAAAAAAAAACAACCAATGTATGTATGTACTGTACATAATCTGAGTTTCGTGGCAAAAATCATGTAATCACATAGCTCTAAGCTGCTCTGTGTGTTATTAAAGTCATCATCATGTGGGCTTTTCTTGCACTTTCAAAATTCCCCAAAAGCTTTTTTGCCACTCCTCATTTATTATTATACGAACTCACCCTATAACTATCTACATACAAATATGTGTAATGTGTATACTTCTTAAATGACAAGTCTCATTTATAAGCCCTCCTTCCCCCCCTCCCCGACCAGGTAATTCAAATTTTCTCACGCACTTGTCCTATACTTTCCTATACTCCCTGTTCCCTGCTCTATATCAAACTTATTTTATATCTCACCGCTTTGCCACCCTTTTTTACTGCACACACAAATACACAACTTTTTGTCCCCGCGCAGCAAAGAAAAACGAATTATCATCATTCTCTTTAAATAATTTTCCACTGTCAAACTTATACTTAATCCCAATGCTCCGGAAAACCAGAGCCGGAGCAAAGCATATCGGTCGACCAGAGAAGTAAAGTGTTAAGAGGCCACACCACAGCAAAACAGACGAAGCTCCAATATCCAATTCAAGTCAAAATAATTTGTAAACTTCTCTCTTTCTCTTAATTGCAACTCATTCTCTTTTATTTTTCATAATAAAACAGTCGCTGCCGCCATCGTATAAATTTTATTTGCCTGATTATAAAACATACTTTACTTTAGTACATATTTCCTTTCATGCGCATTATCCCCAATGACAGCTGCTGTCAAAAATTTAAATGCTCCAACAGTAGCGACAACGACAACCGAATACAACGGCGGCGTGCGGCAGCGGCGGCGGCGGCGACAGGCAGCTACGACTACGGCTACGACCTAAACCTAACCTATCCAACAAACATCAATGAAAAAGAGAAACCGCAAGAATAAAAAAGAGTATTTTTGCATGACACCGACACACTGTATACAAAAATAACGTGCAGTCCGATTCCGATCCAATTCCGGCAGCATGCACACAACACACTATACATTCGCAAAGCCGATAGGGAAAGCGAGAGCGAGACCACTTCAATTTGAATGCACATTTTTGTGACGCATTTCTACGGTTATCGGTTTTCTCTCTTTCAGTTTTTTTTTTTTTTTTATAAAACCGAAGCTCTCTCACTTGTGTGCCGTCAAAACGGACGGTAAAATACACTTTTTTCTGCCATACTGCTGGCTATAGTGTTGTTGCCTTGCCTGCCGCCACCCCCGCCGCCGTCGTTGTCGTCTATGATGCTGTCACTGTCGGCCATGGAGCTGCTCAGCTTTTCACACTGTTGAATTTCTGTTCCACATACATAAGCGTGTTGTATTTTAGGTCAGGTCAAATCCATGTAATACAAGCAAGTTCAATGAACTTGCAAAAAAAGCGCTTTTGTTATCAGTGGCAGCAGCAAGAGAGCCGATTGTTGACTCTTGTCTACAAGAGGGACGGAGATGGAAAGTGGTTTGTTCGACGAACGACGAGTCTTTATTTTAAGATTGTGAGTGTGTGATGTGTGTTCATTTATTTTTGTAGTCGTTTGTTGTTTTTGTTTTTGATATTTTTTGCAGCAAACGATAATGAGTTTAATTCGTATGTTTTTAGTTGGTATACGTTGCAAAGAGTTATTAATTGTATTATAATGTGGTTAGATTTTTTTTTGCTTTGCTTTGTTTTGTGTGTGTAGAAAAAGTTTAATTAGGCAGCAACTTTTACTACCGTTAAATGAAAGGTTAAATGAATTTTAATTAAAGGCCATATTTGTGCAGGGGTTGAGTTAATCGGATATAATTAAGTTGTCATTTTTGTTTGACTATCACTCAAAAAGATATTGGTACATATAAGTTAAAGAAAAAAAATTCAAATTGTTGAAAGCTTAAATATTTCCAGTCGTAGGTAGGTACCTCCTTGTAAGCGTAGCTTTAGAATACTATTTTACAGTCGTTTCTAAGTTGATCAGTATATTTAAATACTTATTTGGACATGATTTAATCTTACACGTATTTATAAACGCAGTTTATCAGTTGTCCAAAGAATAATAGGCACATAAGTAAAATCACTGTAATATCTATCTGTTTAGTATAACCTCACAATCTTGAATGATAAAGTAACACTTTGTTAATTACTGAAGACGTTCAATTTACATATATTTTATCTCAGTATAAGTAACTAGTCAATCAGGGTTCCTAGTATTCATTGAACGTAGGTAATCTCTTAAGAAAAAGTGAAGACAACTAATTTCCGTGACTGACTTAAGACATTAATAACAAGTGTTTATTAATAAGCTTCCGGAAATAGACAGTGCTTTAAAGTAGTACTTGAAAGTATCCGGATATTTCGGATATACGGATCGGATCCGAAAATGCGAATCAGATCTGGATCCAGGATCCGATATCCGAAATATACGTATAATCCGGATATCCGGATCCAAATCTTGGACCCGATATCCAAAAATATCCAGATAGTGTCGGATCCTCGGATCCAGATCCAGTGTCAGATCCTCGAATCCAGATCCGAGGATCCTAAACTATCCGGATATTTTTGGATCTCGGATCCAAGATTAGAATTGGGATATCCGGATATTTCGGAAATCGGATCCTGGATCCGGATCTGATTCGCATTTTTGGATCCGATCCGGATAGTTTGAGAATCCGGATCTGATTTTAAGCTCTACTTTAAAGTAAGTAAACCTTTAAAATATGTATGTTTATAAATACTTCTATGTACTATAGACTACAGGAACAAGCGACAAGTATGCAAAAACCGCATTTTTTCACCTACTGTCCTCGGGAAAATAAAATTCAAATAATGGATAAGGATATGTTTGTAAGGTTTGCATTAAGATTTTTTATAGGGCTGATGTAAGCTCTTTCGGTCCACGGTGAAATTAAGCTCTTATTTATCATTGCTAAGATGCTTTAACTTGACAGCAAATTCCAATCCTGCTTTGGTATTTGTGGAGTAAACAGATACAAAATACACGTCACTAAGACAAAAATTGCCTGCCTCCTAAAGAAGACGGAATTAATTAGTAATTTGTCGGTGGTTTTGGCACAGCGTGATTTTCTGCGTGTTGAGTTTGAACGGGGTCCTAGGAACACCTATGACTATGATGCACAAAAATACTAATTTAATCCTTTAATTTGTCTTGCAAAACCGAAAAGTGAAATATCAGATAAAAGCAGACAAAACCGGTGGGGGCGCGAATGATCATGGAGAAACAAGGCCTAACGACTTAATAATCTCAACCATTTCTAAGAGCGTCTTGTTAGCCGACAGGAATAGAGGGGCCTTTAAGAAGAATCCAAACGGCTAAGATGAGAGGAACTCTTCATGACAAGTCTAACCCACAAACCTTTACGTCCGTCGCACGTACAGTATGACACTGTAAAATTGGTAGATTCTAGAATTTACCGAAAAGAACTCGGAGTTTTTAAGGAATATTGGTAAAAGACTGATTTGTTTTGTTTTCATGCATTTGGTAAGCGGGCCAACCAAGGTACTTTTGTTCAAGAAAACTGTTGACATTGGCAACTGCCTAGCGCCTGAATATATCCTAAGCGGCGAGCAACGGATTTGCGTGAGGAGTACAGAGAGGCCAAAAAGGGATTGAATGAATAATAAATATGGGGTTTTGCACTGCAACCTAAGGATCTATTGTGCCCCCTAGTGGAGTTGCATGAGGGTAAACATCTTACAACTCTTCCCCCAAAACAAAAGGGACTTAAAATCTTTGAAAGCCACGAAAAGGATCACTCAAGGCACAGTTATCTAAAAAAAGATATATATTAGAGAGTGAATAACAATTTTGACGCCAAACATTTTGGTCTTTCGAGCCGGATTTCATCAGTGAAGTTTATTGAATACCCTTCATATAACCTTTAGTTGATTATTGGCATTTATTGTGAGTGGTATAAATACAGGAAAAATGTGCTCTGAATTTGTGACAATGGCCAAGTTCACAGTGAGTTGATGACGTAATATGAGAAGCAGTTCCAACAGCAACTGATTGAACAAATAATGAAGTGTCATCGGAAAATGAAAAGTTGTTTTGGAATTAATCACAATTCATTCAAGGTATAAGAATGCAAGGAATTAGTGAATTCAAAAAAAAAACAAGGATATCAGTGATTTTTTTGCGGTGAGAAGCTGATCAAGTGAATAAAATTTTTTTTTCTCAGTGTTTTGACAGTCAAACTATGATTTTTTGCTGAGAAATCCTGTTTAGGCAATATTCCTGAAGGCTTCTGAGAACTCCTTTTCCTGAACTACTTTTTATATACTGGAACCTGAGTGACTTTATTAAATGATTGCATCCGGGTACCTACATTGGTAAAAATAAAACTTGGTCATGACTCATGAACTAATCAATTTTTAAATTTAAGACTTTCGAGATTATAAAAAGAAAATATTAAATATGGAGGACAAGTAATAAACAAATTAATTTTTAAAAAGTATTACCACGCTAATTAACTTTCTATTTATAATAAATATCAAACAAAAAGCTCAGTTGTCTAAAACTGCCTTCAAATCGAGAATGCAAAAATGTTATGTAGGTACATACCCATGTATTTTTATTGTAAATTTAGTTCTATATTATTGTCATAAGAAGTCTACTACAAAATCAATGCACACAAAAAACCACTTACCCTTACCAATGCTTAGTCAACTGTTCATATACCTACATACATATGTATGTATGTATAGGTAGATCTAGCTAAGTAGGCAACTAACTATAGTTTCTAATAATTCTATCAAGTCAGTTTTTGCTCAATAATTACTAAAACATCAATACGGATATACTATATTGCTCTCTTTCTAAAGAAAAAATGGTAGCCAGGTAGATACAAAAAAATAAATTTATTTTAAACAACAGCAATGAAAAAAATAATAAACACGGAAAAACTAACCTTAAATCGGTTCATTCTTCTTTCGTTGTAAAGCTTATTCGCAGCATCGTTTCGCTTTGCTCTCTCCCTCATTACTCAGCTATTCGTTTGAACGATTTCTTTTTTTCTCTTTCCTTCCAAAATCCAATAAGAACTTCAATTCAATTCACTATAGTATCTATACACACTTTTAAACATTTCAAATAGTGCAAACATGGTTTCAATAAGAAGAAAAAAAAAATCTAGAATCTTTTTGTTTTGGCACTAAAAATTACAATATTTTTTTTTGTACACACTTCTACGAAACAACACAAGCAAGAAAATTCAATTAAGTATCTAATTGTCAATATAATTATTTTTAACATTCACAAAACATACACACACATTCAAGTCTAATATATCTATAAACGTTCCAACAACACTATAGATATAATCTTGGTTGACAGCGATAAAAATTGTTCCAAGAAGAGCAGAAAATGTCCTCATAACAGGTTAGCTCAAGTAAAACTGAGAAGGAAGATTTATTTTTTTCTCTCACAAGTCTCACAATATTATTTTATTCATGGAAACAAAACAACAGCAACAACAAAAAAAAAGTGTATTTTAATACTTTTTGGCACCCCGAATGCAGTCGGCAAAACGTACAATTATATATTGCAACGCGCACAAACGCGGCAGGAGCAGAGCGTGTGCATTTAACATCCTTCTATTTGTTGCTCCAATCTACTACTACTACTACCACAGTGAAAACTACTAGCTGAATACCTTCTAATCGCAATCAAAACGTATGTACATAACCAACGACACCATGCGCCGTGCTTTTGCTCAAAAATCTGAAAACTCCACAACACTAAGTAGACATAGTGGTCGCAGTCATGTCAGCCGCCATCCGACCGACCGACCGATGAAACCTGATATAAGCAAAACACAAGGAGACACAACAAGCTGAAAAAGAAAAATAAAGAACCAGAAATATCTACCTAGTTGCTGCTAACCATTCGCACTTGTTATCAAAGCTAAACAACAAAAAAAAAAAGAGTAAATAAATAGGTAACCCAAGAATTGGAGAGAAAGAGAACCATCATCATCATCGGTGCCCAATGAGCAACTCCTCAATGCAGCATGCATCCAGTCAAACAACAACGAACACTCCAAAACTATCAGGCAACAGCAGCCGCAGCCCCAGCCACCCTAAGGCCTTAACACAAGAACAAAAGACTACACGACGAGATGGATGAAAACTATTGCCTCGTTTTACCATCCACTATATCTACCACAAAGACCCAAAACCCCACTCTCCCATGCATAATTCAACAGTACAAGCTTAACTCCAACGCCCTAGCATTATCCATATCCCCAATCCATGCATCCACCAAGAACCAAGAACCAAGAACGGTGGCCCAAGAATTGAGACTTAAAACAAGTGTCATGATATACGGGCGGGTGAGAACATAGTGAGTAGGTAGGTGGGTATCCTATACAACAAAAGTCAACAATTTTATGTTACGAAACACACATGGATCACCAGCAATTTCTTCACTAACTCAAAAATTGAGCGAGCACCAACAACGTCGTTCCAAACCATTTAAAAACCATCAATCTTGCAACTTAAAGAGGTTTGAGCCAAATTCAAAGTTTCTTTCGGTTTCGGCCGACATCGGCACCGACACAGCTCAACAACTATAGTTTTCCTCTTAAGATCTTAAGAGTTTATCGCGTCGTCGTCGGAAGTCTCTAGCATCTGGTTCTCCCTTTCAAACATAAATATATGCTTCTTTTCTTTGTCAACCATACCATCATCGTCATTGTGCAAAAAATAAATTAAAATAAAAAGCAAACCAAACCAAAAGACCAAATGAAAACAGAAAGCTGGCAATAACTACCAATTCTCTACTCGACACAACAACACACAAAGTGGGAAATGCCGTTTTATCTGTTCCGCGCACTCGTTCCGGTGTGTGCGGTTGTGGGTTGCCGCTTTTGTCGATTTTATTATTATTATTACTATAATCACCACCAGTGCACGATTATCCACCACAGTAAGCAATGTCATTCGCCGTACGCCATAACCGTCACCAACGACGACTCTCTCACGAGCGCCCTTGCTTCAAATCTCGCTCTTTTTTCCTAATATGCCAGAAGCCAGACACCAGTACTTGTTTCACTTATTTCTCTGATACTGATACTTTATTATTTTCTCCCATTCAGGCTCCAACAAAACAAACCGAAAGACACCAAAAACTAACTCCCTATCCCCACAGTCTCTTTTGCATCTAACGAAAAACAACAACAACAAACAACACAATCTGCCTGTCACTCTACAACCGACCTACGACTACGATACGCTACCGAAATCCAATCGGCCAACAACCAGAGAAGGTCCCCCCAATTCAACCTATCCACAGTACACATCAAACAACAGGCAACACCAGTTCTGTTGGAATCTCTGGAATTTTATGAATGCAGTCCTTGCCTTACACAAACAGAAAACAAACACATACACACCATTCTCCAACAACAAATGCACACATTTGAAAATGTGTAGTTCATGCAACTCACTTACTCGCGTATCTTTAACCTAGTCTTGTGCACTGTTGCTCTCTCGCGTCTCATCTGCTTCGCCCTCGTTTTGGCTCAATTATTATTATCGGGGCCTCGAGTCGCGGGGTACAAGAACAAGGCTAATGTGCATCAACACACATTACTATCTCTTTTTCACACGTAGAATATAAAACAAAAAACAGAAATGACAGAAATAAACACCAGCTGTGTAGTGTAGCTGTAGATAGACTGCTCTCGGCTCGGGTGGTTGCGATGGTAATCTAGTACAAATTTTAAAGGCGATAAATGTTTTTCACTTTATTTGTGTCCTTCTTCTTCTTCTTTAGCTGATGGTGTTTTAAAGAGCTAGTGTTTTATAGCTTGCCGTGGGTCGGTCGGTCGGTTGCCACTTGCCACCAGGGATGACAGTGCGCTCCGAACGGAGTATATTTTTTGTATGGGTAATCAATTGTTGTTTTAACGATTTGAAAATAGAGGACTTTATTATTTTTTTTACATTTTTCTTATAGTAATTAAGTGAGTTTATTTCATAATTTATTAATTAGTCTTAAAAGGTTTGATAAAAGTCGGCAGTCTCGGTTTGTTAATCGTTTAGTTTAAAGTATTTCAAATTGAGTTATAAAGTTCATCCGAAAGCACTTGCTTGGTTGCAATAAATCAAAAAGTCATCATCAGCAAATAGTTCGAAGAAAGAATACATCACACTTGGAGCATTTTATTAACATACATTCTAAATAACAGAGTACCTAAGACAGATCCTTACGGAACACTCAAATTTATATTTATGTAAATATTTAGAAACAGCAAAAGTTTCTCTGATATTTTGTGTTGTTCTTTTCATATTTTTTTCTGACTCTCACTGCTTTAAACTAATATATAGACCCAGTCCTACCGAACCGAAAGCACTCTGATCCTTGTAGGAGGACGTCTCGATTTTAAATGAGTCGCCTTTCAATAGTTCTATGGCCGACGTGGTCGATTATAGGAACCGCTGTTCTATTCTCAACCGACTCTTGATTATCTAGATAAGTGCACAATCACATTGTTTTCATTGTTGGGGTAGTGAGCCACACAAATTATTTTATCTATTTTATTAATAATTGTGTTTTTGAACTCCAACTCTTGTCAAACAACAGAATATTTTCCATTTGAGATAGAGCAACTTGAAGCCGACTGTTATAAAACAAACGTTTTCTTAATGCAAAACGTCTGCTAGCCTGAGCAGCTGTATGTCTGTAGAAATTTAAACGCCGTGTGTACTTTAATTTAAGATTCCAGTTGGTTTGTATTATTATTTTTTACTTCTTCTTCTTTCTGAATCGTTCTCCCATGAAAAAAAAATAAAATCCAGCATAAGACATTCATGAATTATTAACATTAGGCACTTACCTACATTTCTTGTAAAATTTAATCTTTCTCGATTTGAGCTTTTTCTACAGCCTAGTATATATGGCTGCGCAATCTATTTGATGATAATGTTATAAACTATGCTCTTTATGAACATCGGGCAATGCAGGTTACATAGGTTTACTTTGAAAGTAGATCTGCCTTAATTAACGTAGATTCTTTTAAAGTTCGACATTTTAATAAATGCACCCATAATTAAATTGTTCCAAGTTTTAACATTGGCACTAACTGTTTTGCATTAAATTTTCTTCATTTAAAAGGCAGAGCTCATCTTTGGAAAGTGCAACCATCTTTTACTAACCTTTATACTTTTTCGTACAACTGGTCATTTTTCATTTAGATTTTTGGTAGTTTACATTTAAAACTTAGAAAATTTTTTGAATTTCACTTTTTCCCTTTATACTACGTTTTCATTAGAGCCGAAATGAGGTAATTTCGAAATTTGGCAAAAAAGTGTTTTCATTATCAAATTTGCTAATTTCATTTGACATCTCATTTCATTTTGAATTTGGAATGGCAGTTAGCCGTTTATTTTTGTTCTTTTCTCTTTCTATTTTATGTTGTTGGGTAAAGTGTATTGATATTTTCATGCAAAAGCTTTTAAGAGCTTTTGAAACTGATTCCCGCTGGATGCATTCACCTTATTTCCAACCTAATTTCGTGCAAATGAGATTGAAATTACCTCATTTCGAAATGGTATTTTGTATGGGAAATTAGGTAATTTCGGATCTCATTTGGAAATTTGCAACGAAATTACCTCATTTGGCCCAGTGAAAACGGCATATTATATCCTTTTTTCTCCACCGGATTTGTCGGTACATTTTTGAAAGTTAATTAAATTTCTTCACTACATCCCATTTTCGACAAACTGATTTCTTTCATCTTTATGTCAAGCATTATCATCCCTGGTCATGCATGCGGCCATCAATTCATTGTCATTTAAAGCATAAAATATTATAAGCGAGAAAGAGCTAACTAAGGCGCTTTTTTTTTAAATATTTTTTTGTATTAAAATTTGAGTGTGTAAAATTTATCTTGCTCACTTGTGCGCTGCGCATGAACGAAAAGAGAATAAAAATGAAATGACGGAAGAGTATATAAATGTATGTATGGCATGGGAAAATTCAAACACGATTACTGTCTGTTGACTCTGCAAATCAGTTTTATTAACATTATTATGCACTCAGTACGTTTTTTTTTTTTTTTATTATTATATTGTTTCGTTCTCAGCCGATTACTCATTCACGGTGTTATGAGAATGTAAACACAGATGGTGGACGCTGAGTTTAGTGTTGCTGTTGTTGAATAAAATAAGTACCAATTTCCTTTTTTGTATTTTGGAGGTTTGGTTGGCTTTGTTTATGTAGTTATTAAAAATTTAGGGAGCTATATTTATGATTATATTTGTTGGCATTAGGCTTACCAGATGTCCTCTTCTAGGAGTACAAGTCCTCTTTTTGAGCAAAAAATATGAGTTCTCTTTCTTTTTGGAAAATTTTTCATTTGTCCTCTTTTCTTTTTTTTTTTTTTTAAAAACGTATGTTTTTTAACAATTTCATAAAATCCACATTTCTTTGGCAATCTACATATGTATTATGAAAATCCGCGAAAGGTTTTATTTAAGCTTTTATAAGACTGTTTAAAGTAGTATATAAATCAATGAAAAATAATGGTGGAATTTGTTCAAGTTGGTTGACTTAACGAAGCTATCATATCGTAGACTGCTCGGTCAATTTTTATACTTCGTCATTGCCATAACGTTGTTGTTTTTTTTTTTTTTATCAGTACATCACACCATTGCGATGATGGATGGATGATGTCTTTATCTTCAAAATCGTATTATCGTTTTAGATTAGAGCAGCGTACAAAAATTTCTTCTAGAATGCGGTCTTAACAATTTATATTAAACTTCATACCAGTAACGAGCAGTGATTGTAAAAAAAACTGCGTTTCATAATATTGCCGAGAAGTTCGCGGAAATAAGGTTTTTTTTTGTCTTAACAAAAAAGTTCATTTCTTCAAATACATATTTTGTAACGTAACTTAAAACAAAAACTAATAAAATTTGCACAGTTTAACTAGCGAAAAATCAAATTTTTCTTTGCGTCCTCTTTTTGAAAGTTAAAGATTTTAGGGGGGATTCAAAATTACATAAGCTTTTTTCAGTGGTTAAACTGACAAAGTCGTTTTTAATACATGACCACTTCTCATTTAGGAATATACGTTTTCGAATAATTTTACTGTACAATATTAATTTTGGTCTAGGGAAAAAATGGAATTGGCTCAAACACCAAACTTTCGGTATGATTGCAGTACCATTTTGATGGTTTGTATAATAAAAAAGGGTGTTGAGTCCTAAAATGCCCTATACGCTTTTTGATAAGACTTCTAAAGGACTTTTGATAAAAAGGCGGCAATCGCTTACATTTATGGAAAAATTGAGTTTACATAATTTTGACACTAGAAAGGCAGATCGAGGCACTCAATTAAAAACAAATTGGGGAAGCGGTATAATGGGTAAGGGGACAAGGGGTGTCAATTAAGGAAAAATTCATTTTCTTGGAACAAGTTCTGGGCAGTGTTTCCATTGTTTTATTGTTCCATTGGTGGCGGGCTTGCTGAGATATTAAAAGAGAAGTATTTAGCAAAATGATGGCGGATATTCGACATCAAATTTTTCACAGCAACTTCTTGATGTTGTGGTGTCATGAATATCTACCTGCATACTTAAGATTCTATTATTTAGTGGTGCGCTACTCGAAACATTCGGACATTCAAGATACTGGAAGCATGCCTGATGGTTCTTGGATTAATGGACCGCCAGCTCTTCTTCTGCCGGTAAATCAGGGTATGAAAAACAAATTAGACCAAGAGCCTACAGCAAATTTTGGGAGCGGATTGATAACCAATATGAGTATGTGGGTTTGTAGGTACATATATCGTGGTATCGAAAACAAGTCTGGCAGGTTTTTTTGGTTTGTTTAGACTTAAATCATGGCATATATTTTTTTAATTTATTGAAGTGGTAATACCTCTGACAAAACAAATTGGTTTAAACCCCCATCATAGCCAAAGGCTGAAGAAAAAACCTGCCAGCCTTTTATTTTCGATACCACGGTATATTTAACTACAAACCCTCATTCTCATATTTTGGTTATCAATCAACTCTCAAAATTTGCTGTCGGCTCTTAGACTAAGTGCTTTTTATGTTGAAATTCCGGCCAGGGCAAAGTCTACTAATACTAACATGTGGCTTTCGATTATCTAGTAAAAGATGCATTTTGAAGTTTGATCTGGAAATCTTAATTCGAGAATTCTCTAGGAAGAGATTCAGTCGTCCTTTTCTTTGTCGGATTTGATAAGGTTGTGACCAGGTATTCGCTTACACTTCGAAAGTCCAAGACTTCCATCAATTATTTGATAGTTTTTGTTTTACGTGATGAAGCCTTAGTATTTAAATCTGTTCCCATTCGTTTCCTGTTTTATTGCATTTACATTTTCAGATTCTTCATTCCTGTAAAAATAATAAATAGAGTATCTTGCACAAATCATTTAAATATATTTTTAGTTACGTTTCTTGTAGAAATTAATCTATTTATCAATATTATTCGGTTTTATATTTTTATGGAGCCGAATACCTAAATATGGTTGCACAATTCGCCTTACCGACGCGACGTCTATCTTATAATGCCTAGGTTAGTTTGATTGCAGATTAACCTAAATGAATGTTAATAATTCAATTCTTTGTTAGTTTAAAGTTTATGAATGTTCACTTATTTTTCTGGTTTGAGATACTAAAAAAATGATCTGATGTTTTCGGAAAGTGTAAAAAAATTCTATCATGTTTATCTCATAAAATAAAATATGTAGATCGCAATCTTAGTTAGAATACTGATTAGGTGCTGATAATATCATAGCTCTATACGGTATTTTCAAAATTATGTTTAAGCTTCTGGATCGAGCAGCTGTCCGTATGTTTTTGTATGTTCCATCTTAAGCCATTTTGTCTAGATTTGGTGAATTTAAAAATGTCTACTTTATTCATTATTTACAAGTGAAAAAAAATGGTATATTATTCTTAGAATTTCCTGAGATCAATTTTCTAAAATTTTATTTATTACCTACAACAAAAATTAATTATAACTACATACTATTCAATTTTTATTTCACTACTTTTTTATTTATAAGAATACAGAACAAAAGTACTAAATAAAAAAGTACTATCAAAAAAGTACTAAACAACTTAAACCTGACACACAATCAATAATCTATTTTAAATTCCCATGCATGCATTCCATTTCCATGACCGACAAACCGATACAGAACACTAACTACACATCGTCGTAGTCGTCGTTGTCGGTGTAACGTGTTCGCAAGTCTCAACTCAGTGTGCGATGTGATGACGATATGAACGGCAATGCCATGAGCAACACACCAATTCCACTAATAGCAGGAGTAGCAGCAAAAGCAGCACCAGTCATAACCAAAGCAACCAGACTCGGCGCAGACGTCAGCTTAACCACACACAGCAGAAAATATCAAGCAAAACAGAAACCAATAATTAAAATCTTGATAAGGCTGCGCCGCACCGCGACCACATCGTGTCGTCCGTTGCTCCTCAGATCTGCACATAAAACATAACCTAACAACAGCAACCGGTCCGGTCGCTTAATTGACGCAAAATGGTGGATGGAGAACGAAAAACGAAAACTCGTCGAGCTCGAGCGGCCGACCGGCATGCAGCCAAAGTTGTAGTAGCGAAAACAAGCAACGAATCGAAGCAACATCCGCCAGGGCTGGCGAACGTCGTCGTCGCACCGCACCACGCCGCACCACACGAAAGTCATAACAAAAAGAGCTGTCGTCGTCATTCGCTTGTTTAGCGAAAATAGAACGAACCATGTGGTTTCAGTTGCTAATTTTATAGCGACACAAGACAACAACAACAACACCAGTGTTATGTTATTATTCGAAAGAGAGACAGAGAACAAGTAAGAGATAAAAAGGTAGTAGAGGGGAACAACAGCTGTTTGGCGTGATGTGCGCTTGAATGTTTTCATGGGGGATCGGGCCTTCTAAAGTATCCGAGATGACAGTGCAACATTCACACAACTCTGGTTCTTTTTGGTATGTTATTACAACTATCATAGTTGATGGGGCGGCAAATGCTAAGTTGAGTTCACGTTCATGTGAAATTTATATTCGTTCAGTCTGAATGTGAACAGTCCGAGTCCAGTCAGTCAGTGACTTGCTAGCTATGAGAACGCACGTGTGCGCCATTCGTCTGTTGTTATTTAGGGCGAGTGTGCACTTCTCGTTTCATATAATCTTTTGAATCGACCGTGTTTTGACATGTGTCACTGTCATTGTTGTCATTATTTTCAACAACTTCTGTGTTGTAGCCCTGGGACACCTTTTATGTGTTGTGTAGATGGTGGAAGTGGATAAAACTTTTTGCAGGCTGACAAATTTTCCCACATTAACATTAGCTGAACGTTGGAAGGTTTTGATCCGTTTAATTTTACCGACGGTGATTTTTATCTCTTGACTTTTCAAAGAAACAAAAGCAAACTTGCTGATATTTTGCTGCAGCAACAATGATTTCGAGTTACTTTCAAGCTAATGATAAAAGGACGAAACTTTCAAGAATGCTATTTGATTGGATGAAGGTGGAGGGAGCTTTACATTCGCAATCGCAACTCGCAGATTGCTGCTGTGTTGATATGATAATCAATTGCCCATGCTCCGCTGCCATTGCCACTCTTGTCGTTGTCGTTCTTGTCGTCGTCGTCCTGGTCAAAGCTGTTAGCAACTCGGTAAATTTTTGAGGTGGAGCCCTGCCCAGCAATATTGTACCTTATACGTCGTAGGTATACACGGTATACCTATAATTTGATGGGGCTCGGGGGAGGCGAGTTTTGGAATTTAATATACTAAATGATTGTGTTCGGAGAATGTGAGGACGGAGATTGATAAAGAAAAGAACGAAGAGTAAATTTAGAGTTAAACGGAAATCTGATACATAATATCATTCAAGCTGGTTTTCAGAGGAAACGAACGTGGGGCGGGCGGAAATTATGGATGGGGAGTCGACGAAGAAATGTAAAACGTTGGTTGTTATGTGTTCTATTGTAAATGCCAGTCTTGTGTGTACTCTTTCGGGTTATTATTTTTTCTTTAAATACATACATACCTACATGAATGTGTTTAAGTTTACATACATATACCTAAAATGTAGTACATGATTCATCGAATCGATTAAATTAGAAAAAGAAAAAACTTATATTGGTTTTTATTTCTTTTTTTTTTTAAGATGTTCAAATTAATTTCAAAGGCAAACTCTACAAAAAAAACTTCCAGCCTGGTTGTAGGGTAATAAAGCGGATTTTTAAGTCCAAACTTTTCGTTTGAAGTTATACGATTTTAAAGAAATTTTATATATTAGTACTTTTTTTAGAATCACCATTTTATAGGTGCATAACAAATGAAGAATCTAATACGAATTGCATGAACTTGCTCTTGTGGATCAAAGCTATAATATGGCTCACCTTTGAAGATATACCCATTGTTATGGTTTAAAGTAATGTTATAATATTGTGTACCAAGAAAATGTGCTAAGGCCCAAAAGAACAAAACAATGGAGTTGGTCTCTGACTTTTGTTTTCACTTGCACTTGTTTTCACTACTTGCTCTTATGTTCGAGTAGCTCATGTCAATAAATACAAAATTTATTTACGAGTAGTTAGATAATATAGGGTTAGAGCCCAGGGCCCCGAGACAAACCTACGTTATTTTATCAATGCGAAGATTTTTTCTGTGATCATAGACATTAAACAATGGTAGCTAATACAAAATAGATACAAAGAATCTTGAAGCTGCGGACAATAAGCGAATGTTAAGGTAGGATACAAATGTGTGATATTGTTTTTTTTAGGGGATGATGTCATTAAATTTATTTGACACGTGCCAAACATCAACAGTGGCCTTTCGTCAAGCAGAAAACTTAAATCTGTAAAAAAGTTCACAGCTTCAAAAGCATGAAATTAATATATTAAATTGCTTAGTTTGAGCTAAACAAATTTAAAAAATTGTTGCAGCGGTTTAACAAAAAAATATTTTTACATTTTTTAAAACAAAATTGATTTTTGTTTTATCAACGTCTATAGAGGCTATTCATGCGAGCGGCACCTGTTATTAGGAAACCGAAAAGCTTTCAGTGCTCGGTATGTGTATCACAGACCACCTTCTGTGGAACGACCACATATTCGATGTCGCCAAAAATGCTGCTAAGTGTTTAGGTTTTCTTCGGCGATGAAAGAAATTTGTCAACCTTTCTGATCTGGCTATTATCGTTATTTTTATAATTAGTGTTCTACTGAAAGAATGCAACTGCATTCTTCCCCTAAAAAAAAATCAACCGTAATACTTGTACTTCTAAGAAAGCGCATCAGTTTACCCTTGAGCCCAACTTCGGACATACTGTTAAGTATAAAGATATTCTTTCTTTAGTCGTACTTCAAGAATGTGGAATGCTTTACCCGGCTCAATCTTTCCCTCCCATTTCGGTTTGCAGAACTTCAAAACCAATGTACATCGGTATCTCCTCTTTAATTCTTCTTTATTTTCCAAACGCTCGCAAGGTGTTTATTCATCTTAAGGATATTAAAAGTCCTTTTAGTGCGCGCAAAATATAAAAAAAAAGAGTTCTTTAACAATTTTTTAATATTTGCGTAGTTGGCACCGTTATTTTTGAATCTAGCAACGAGGTTTTTTTTAAGAATTCTAGCAATTCACTGCATGCCAAGTTTCGAAAATATTACAAGGTCGCTTTTGTAATTTCGAGTTTTCAAAACAAACTTTTTTTTTTAACTTTTTTTTAATTTCAAAATATATTTTTTTATATATTTTCCATTAACCAATTTCAGGAAATGACAAAAACGAGAGCCTTTTCATATACATGGTAATTACCCGGCTGGAAAAATTTCAAGTTTCTGTCTAGACTGGGCAAGACCCTAGTTAGTTTCAGTAGTGAAAATTTAGACGAGGACAACTTGTCAGATACTTGGCAAGCCCTTGCTGGATTCAGTATCAACAATTTAGACAAGGGAAACTTTTCAAACACTAATCAGGCCATCCCTAGTAAAAACTTGTTGGACAAGTTTCGGTACCACATCAGGAATGTGTCTTGTACACTTAAAACAAACATTTTATAAACACCATGCAATTTCAGTATCATACGAAACTTTTTTCTCTCTTGCGTTTGTCTTTTTTTTTTTAATATCACACTTTTTACTATGGGTGTGAGACATCTGTATATTAAAGGATTATTCAGTGACGAAAAAGTCAGATCAGAAAAGAACAGATTTGTGAGAAACCTCAGATAATTTAGAACAGGCCTGTTCTAAGTTGTTATAATAAAAAGCAAGTTCATAAAATTCTGTTCTAGTTCGTTCGCTAGTTTTAAAGCTTGAACTTAAAACTTTAAATTAAGGGTAAAATCATAAAAATCCATTGGATAGTTTTTGCGCTATCCGCCCAAATAAAAAAAAATAACAAATTATACTTGTTAAATTTGGAAAGACTTTGAAACATTGATACGCAATGTCTTTACCCACTCATCTTTACGCACTCATCCGAGAACGCAAATTCTACTCGCAAAATCGTACTCGAATGAGTCGATGAGTTGCAGTTAATTTGGGTCCCGTGGCGGGACATTTTGGGGTAAGGTCGCCATCACGATAAATCAGTCATAACATCCGGTGGCACACAGATCCTGGCCTTTACACTAACCTACGAGTTTGTCTAAACCTTCCGTAGATCTTTGATTTGCAAGATTAGCTTAGAACGAGCTGACGGGACACAGTACATTGGTTTATTCCTTGTTGCAATAGTGTGACAACTTGACTAACTTTTACAGGCGTGGTTTCCATTATTTTCTAAGATTACAAGCCCAAATATGCCAAGGTATGTTGAAATTCACTTTTAACAGTACAATCAACACCAAAGACCAACTACGGGCGCATCAATGTTTCAAAGTCTTGCCAAATTTAACAAGTATAATTTGTTATTTTTATTATTATGGCGGATAGCGCAAAAACTATCCAATGGAGTTTTATGATTTTACCCTTAATTTAAAGTTTTAAGTTCAAGCTTTAAAACGAGCCCATTAATAGTTAATTAAAGATATTGCATCCATCGCGATTATTGTGAGCAAACTTGAGTGATTCCATTTTTTTGCTCGCGAGTGTAGATATTTGAATCCTTTGGTACAGAAAAATGTACAACAAAATGTTCAATAATATTCATATTAAAGTGTTTTATATATTCACAATCTTTCTAATCGTATATAAGATGCTCCAATATGGAATAAAGAAAATGTTCCTATAGCTTTTAAATCAGCTAATACTTTAAGAACATCTTTATTTTCAAAACTTAAAAGTAAACTATCAAAAGAAGATAAGTCTGATATTGTATATTTAAATATAAAATTTAGGTGATGGAATATTGAGTTGTCCTTCTGTATTTGTTGGAACAACAATGCAAAAACTAAAAAACCGTATATAAGATCATAAATTTGATATTAAACAACGGGCATTCACAAGAAACAGCTTTTGCTTTGCAATGTGTAAATGAAGGGCATAGACCTGATTTAATTAATGTAGACATATTATAAATAGAAAAGCATTATAACAAAAGAATGTTGATAGAAATAATTCACATTTTAAGTACAGATATAATATAATAGACAATCAGACTGCGAAGGAGTATATATGGGCAACTTATGGAAAGGTAATATCGGCCAAAATTAAGATTTAATGTTTAACTTGTTTTGTGTTAGAATCATATAAAATATTTTGAATTATTATTCAAAAGATAATAAAATTTAATTTGAAATATTTTTTATTATTGTCTTTTTCAAGACATTTAATAATATTAAAAGAATAATAATTGAAACAACAAAAAAAAAAACTAATAGATAAATAAAAGAACATTAAACCATTGCTTAAGATTTGTTATACAGCCCTATTCTGCTATTCCCGTGAACCGTAGATCCGGTTCACCAATTTGATTCCCTTTCGCCCTGTATTTCCATTCTGCTATCCGTCGGGTGAACTACATTATCCCAAGTAAATTTGACATTCACTCAAACAGCTGTTCTATGTGCATGTCAAAATCTTAAGAAGTTTCAATAAATTGTTTTGGTTGGTTATTTTATTAAAACAGAAATAAAAACAAAAATGGACAGTTTTAGGTTTTTTTCCCACTTGCAAATAAAACAAATATTCAAAATTAAGTAAAAAATTTGTTTCTACTCACATTTTTCCAAGCACTAAGCAGACACACAACTAACAATTGAAAACCCGCAACATTTTATATGGGGATCTGATTTGTATAGAATGTGTATCATTTGTTAATTTATTTTTTGCTTGCGGTATTGACTTTTTTACCAGCTGAAAAGATCTGAACTCTATAAACCCATCTTTTTTAACTTTTAAGCATTTATAAAAATGTCAAAACGGGAATGTTTGTCAAATTTTTGTCTGCACGAGTTGTAATTTTTTTTTAAGCTGTGTTCGGCTTGAGTTTATCAAGAAAATTGTTGCCTATATGACACTACCCGGCTGGAAAAATTCCAAGTTTCTGTCGAGTCTGCCCTAGTAAGTTTTCAGTAGGGAAAATCTGGGCAAGGAAAACTTGTCAGATACTTGGCAAGCCCTTGCTGGATTTCAGTACCAAAAATTTAGACGGGGCAAACCTTTCAGACACTCGTGAGGCACTCCCTAGTAAAAACTAGTTGGACATGTGTCGGTACACCATCAGGAATGTCTCTTGTACACCAAAAACACACATTTTATAAGCACCATGCAATTTCAGCACCATACGACACTTTTTTCTCTCTTTGTTTTGTCTTCCTTTTCGTATCACACTTTTTACTATATGTGTGAGACATCTGTATAGGATTGTTCCATGTAGAAAAAAACTGTTCTAAGTTGTTCTACCTAAAAAGAATGTAGGTACATATAATCCGGTTCTATTCTGTATGTATTTATTATGCAATATGGAATAGACATTGAATTTTTTTATAGCGGGTTAGCCCAGTGGGTAGCACATTGAACTGACAATCTGAAGATCGCGGAATCAAGTCCTCCATAAGCCAGCTATTCCTTTTTTTGTGCCTGACGACGAGGCAAAAGGGTTCATAACCGCCAAGTCCCGTGTTCTAGCCTTTGCTGAAACTGGCTAGTGCCTTGCCAGAATCTATGTAAAACTCTATAGTTCCTTGTCGAAAACTAGACTGTTTTTCTGCGCGGGTATAGTTAAAAAAAAATTATATTTGGATGTTTAAAAGTGTCCAATATTTATGCTGATTCCATTTATATGAGATCCCCTTTTAAGTCTAGTACTTTTTAATTGATGAGGTCAGTAATAGATGAAAAATAATAGGTGTTTTCTTTTTGATATAGAGGTACTCTAATAACTTCTGCATAAACTATCTACTAGTAGTGCACTGGTAAAAAAAAAAAAAACAATTTAGAAAAATGAACAAAAAATTTACGAATACAAAAGAAAGTGCAAAACTAGGTTAATAAGCAAAATGTAGAAAACAAAACTTAGGTAGGTACTCGCATAACTAGATTAAAATATTGAGAAAAAGAGACATACACAAGCTCCTACCACTGCGAAAACAAAAACAGGTACCTTCATTATATTTACTTCATACTGCAATAGATTCTGTCAAAAATGTTCAGCAAACCTATTCAATAAATTACTTACTTTTTTTTCTAACAATTCAATTAAAATGAATAATAATGCATTAACTTAAATAATTGTGTTATTTTGTAATCTTTTTCATATATCATCACTCACATATTGATAGTAGTAGTAAAATTGCTCGTCAGGTGACCCATTTGCATAATAGTTTTGCAATTCACTGCACATTTCTCTCCGACAAAAATTTTAAGAAAAAAAAAATGAACTTTAAATCGATAAACGTTTTAATACACGAGTACCAAAATCACTTTTTGTACACAGATAAAACAAAAAAACTGTTTGTTCAGTTTTATATTCTGTGTTCGTAGCTGTATATTTGAATCTCAAAAATAACTTAATCAAGTAGGTATCTATTATAAGTGTTATCTCAGCACTGGCAACAGATTTAAGTGAAACCGCGAGGCACTTGCACTTTGCACTAACACTTCACTTTGCATCTCAATAACCACAAACCAATAGATACAAAATATACTTTAAAATCAACTATAGTTAGGTCTATAGATACATGGGAGATATAGTATGTACAAATGCAGTTTAGCTCTGATCGGTTTTTGGTGTTTTTATTGTTTTATTATTTTTGTTAAGTTTCTTGAATTTAAAATTATAATTAATTGATTGGAGGGCCGGATTTATGGAGGGGGTGGTAGAAGGTGACAAACTGCACAAATATATGAGGCAAATCAAACAATAATTCACAGAAAAAATATGAAAAAAATGCTATAAGTAAGTAGGTAGGTATAGGTATTTAATTTTTGTTTTATTGTTGTTCTTGTTTTTGTGCCTTTCCTAACATTGTCCAAGTGTTTTCTAAATACTAAAAGAATTCTATAATTGTATGTGAGAGATTTGAATGAGAAGACAAAAAAAAAACTAAAACCACATCGAAAACCCGCTGACTGACGAACCGAGTCAAACAGTTATCCAAGTAGCACTAACACATTCAACAACGCTATTGGCTGCCATCGTCGTCGAAGCCGCCGAAAAAAAAAAGAAAAACAAACCCGAAGGAACGACATACAAAATATAAAAAGAAAAAAATAAGTAAAATAAAATACAAAAAAAAAACGACAAGAAAAAATTAAATAATAAATTGTGTGTATGTAGAAAAGTATATAATATACTTTTGGGGTAGGCAACAGTGCGACAACAAGAAAAAGATACATTTTTCCTCCTACAGCTACTCTTTTTTTATTCACACAGATACTTTTTATCTGTTGTTTTATTTAATGCCACCAAACCAACACCACCTCTACCACCTCCACCACAGCCACCTCACCACCAATTCCACCATATAAAAGAATTCGTTCCTTGTCTTCTTAATTTGCAAAAAAAACACAGAGTTTCTTGGAAATAGAATAATGGAATAAACACGGCTAAGAGATTGGCTTATATATTAATCTACGGTTTTGCTGGACAAAACGCCGCGTCACCATCGCGCGACAACACCGATGAAGAGAGAACTATGCTGCTGCTTGCTTGCTGGCTGATGGCTGGCTAGCTGCCCACTGCGGCGGTTTGGGTGTGAGTGCGCTTTAGATCTCTAAAGTTCAATCCCAAAGTTCGAGATATTGAACTGTGTGTATAGAGTACAGTTCCACTGGGTTGTAGTATAGCATGTCCTGTCCTAATCACATCGTCAACACACACACTCAGCAGGCAGCAGCAGCGTCAGCTTTAGCTCCAGCTCCAGCACACTTGGCATAGAAAATACAAAAGAGAGGAAATGCGAAAAATGTTCGACCTTCTCATTCTCCTGTTTGGGTGCTATGCTCCCCTATCCCAGTTCATCTCCTTCTGCTGCTGGTGCTGCTCCTTCCCGTTCCCACTTCCAACAACCAACATGCCCATGCCATCCATGAACCATCATGGTGCTCACTGCTTTGCTTTGCTCCTCTTCTTTTTCCGCCACATCCACATCCCCCTCCCCCTAATCAAATTGGGTGCTGCCGCATCTAAATGTGTACACTATTCTAGAAATCTTTTTTTGCACCTCCCTGGAGTTCCCATCCCAGCTGGGCTCATGTGGAGCAGAATGAGCAGCACCCCTGCCTTCGTTCGCCCTAGTTATAGGTGCACAATGCACTGTACACATTATACGCAAGAGGTGGTGGTGGTCGATGGTGCGATGAATGCCTGATGGGTGGACGGACGGAGGCAGGTGGGCGGACTGCATTTTGCATTTTATTAATGTGCAACCGAATACAGATAGGTATGTACACACATATACATAAAGGAACGGGAAAAAATCATATTTTCTTCGTTTTTTTTAAGTCTTTTTTTTCGGTATCCCACAATCCACCAAAGCCAAATGGAAGGGGGATAGCGTAAAGGGGTTTCCTTCTGTTCGCGTGTTTTTTTTTTTATTTGTGCGATGCAGAGATGAAGAGATTGAAATGAAAAGAGATTATTGTAATAAATATAAAATGGTAAATTCAAAATTGCACCGCAAATGGATGATGACTGTTGTATGTATAATGTATGTATGTATACGTAAGTATGAGTTGTTATAAATGTATTTGACATACTATGCTGCTGAAGAAGAGGAAATTGCAATAACCACAACAGAAATGCAACTCTATAATCTACACATAAGCTTATGTGCAATTACAAAAAGCCTCTTTTAAATTATTCCTAGGTATACCTACATACATATATGTATACCTAACTAAAACTGAGCAAACCGACCCTGAGTCAGTATAAATTTCAAATTAGAAAAAAAAACTCAATGATAATGGTTTTTAAGTAGTTTATGGCTGCCATTTTGTATATCTTTTTATATACCTAAATAATAATTAGCTGTTAGATTTTAATAATATTTTTTTTCAAATGATCATTCCGTTAAAGGTTGTTAAATATTATAAATATCAAAGCAAGGGGAAGGAGTTATTTGAGTTGACAAAATTAGGACGACAAATCATTCAGTATTCAAATGATCAATTTTCAACAAACCTAACGCAACTACAACATAGAATTTGACCGATGGCTTTTGAATTTTGAACGACAAGAAACGAATTGATTTTTCACTCAATTAAATCTTTAGGCCGAGTGTCAATTGCGTTAAAATGTTGGTTAAATTTTATCCCAGTTAAATTTGATCCGTTTTTGTAAATAAAAAAAAAATAAATCGGGTGGCACAACGGCTCATGAAGAACCAAGGCCTAGTGACTAACAACTCGCAACCATTCCCGTGTGCGCCTTTCGACAGGAATGGGAGGGACCTACAATTTTATGCCGAATCCGAACGGCTAGACGAGAAGCACTTATTCGTGACAAGTGATACTCTTGGAGGATTTGTCAATTCCTCGCAAGAGGCAGTAGCCCTGAAAAAAAACTTTTTAGTTTTTAGGTGGACGAGGCTGGGAAGCGATCCCAGACCTCCAGCGTGACAGTCGAACGCACTAACCATTACGCTACGGGCTACTACGTTTTTGTAGGGGTGAATAAAATTGGAGGGTTTTGCTGTGTCAATTGCATTAAATGGAATTTTTTTAAACATACATTTCCCATTGACGTTTCTTGCATTAGAAACCTATCCGAGACGGTATCAACCTATCCAAAAATGTTCATATACCTTGATTTGTTGTTGCAATAGCTTTTTTTAGAAGGAATTACAACACAAATCTATCTAATTCGCTTTGGATACGATCTTGAACTTGCAATTTGGCAGTGGCAATCATGGACCTAGTATACCTGGACTGCTAGTCGATCGTACAAAAGTTGCATTGAAGATGGTTTTATCGATTAAAAGCGACAACAGTACATATTGTGCCACGCCGAATGTTTCGCATTGGTTTGGGAGAGTCTTTAAGGTTAGACCGCACCTAGGCGGAACTGCACTGCAGTGGAACTGCGATTCAAAACAATTTGTATGAAATTTTATGAAGTTCATTTGCCGCTTAGTGCGATGTAGCCTCATACAATTACATACAAATAATGTTTTGCCGCGTCGTGGAGTGTAGTTCCGCTGCAGTTGTGTGCCGTCTAACCTTTCAGGTGAAACTTTCGCTAGTCAAATCTTATTTGCATGGAGATAAATAAGAGTGGCCAAGCCAACGCCGAATGTTTCTCCGCCGCACCGAATGTTTGAAGTTGGTTTGGAAGAGCCTTAAAGCGGGGTACTCATTATCAAACCTGTTTGACAAATCTGTTCACGTTTGATAGTGTGTACTCTCTGTTTGACAAACACGTTCTTTGTTCACAAATTTTGTTGATACTGTTGAGTGTTTGACATCAAACAGATTTGTCAAACAGGTTTGATATGCACCCTACTTTAATCAATGATTATTGAAACTGAGAAATCGTCGAATGTGTTTATTGTTGATCAAATTGTTTTCGAAAAATCCAAAGTATGAGTTCCTAATCCTGGATAGGGCTAATTAGCCAATTTTGGTTGATAAGCGATAGTTAATTAGAGCGTGTGCAAGTCACATACTAAATTTAACCCTCTGGGACATATTTATAGTCGCTGATAAACCCAGGTTTTACTAAACTACAGTTTAAGACAATTTTGGTGCAATGAATACAGACAAATTTTATTTACAAATTGTTGGTTTTATATTTTTATAAGATTATTAATTTGTTATACTATACAAATAGCTTCAAATATGTATTTTGAAATGATAAACTTAAAAAAATAGAAAAAACGTCAAAAAATTCAACTTAACCTAGGTTTAACTTAAACACAGTTTAAAAATGACTATGAATACGCCCCACTGTGAACAAACTAAGTCGTTTTCAAATTGCCGCTATTGTATCGATTTTTTTTTAATGAAGGGAACTATCATGATGTTGGCTCCTAGCAGTCCAGGTATAATAGGGCGATGGTGTAAGTAATGTGCAAGAAGTTTAATACAAACGTCAAAATTTATCCACTAGTTAAAATTTAAACGAGCTCCTGAGCAGGTTAAATTTTGACGACTGTATTCATCTCAGTAATGTCAAAATTTAGCCATGGGATCATATTTAACGCACTTTTAATGCAATTGACAAACGGCCTTAGTAAGTATAATTTGTTGCAGACCTAGGTAGCTTTGCAATAATTGTTACACGCAAATTTAGCCATTTACGCTTTAATTAAATATACATCCTTCAATCTTAAGGGTCAGACAATTAAATGTTATGAGCATACCTACTTATCGAACATTTTATCTTGTTAAGATCACAATGTTATTTTTTTTTTTTTTAATTAAAATCAATTTGTTTTGTGAAAGGTCGATTTAAATTCCCCTTCTATTCTTTCCTCTGATGCATTTATTAGTAGCTACAAATGACACCCCAGTATATTTTTTTTTTTTTTTGTTTTAGGTGAAAAAATTTTGTATCAACATTTTAAAATAGCGAAAATCGATGACGGACGAAGTCACAAGTCTATCGAATATTTTGACCATCTTCAATAATTTGTACACACAAATGTTACTTGGCATTTCAACTTTGTTTATAAAAACCCTAAGTTTAGACACATTTTTGATGGATAAATTAATAACGGGACGATTCTCCACTGGTCGGTTGGTGACGAACACCTATTACATTTTATTGGCTCAAGCAAGTATTGATTTTCATGTCAACAAAAAAAAAGAATTTTTTAATTAAATCCAAATTTACGACGATGGGGAATGCAAGCGCCCAAAAAACCCGGCTGGAAAAATTCCTAGTTTCTATTAAGTTTGGGCAAGGCCCTATTAATTTTTAGTAGGGGAAATCTATACGAGGAAAACTTGTCAGATACTTGGCAAGCCCTTGCTGGATTTCGGTGACAAAAATTTAGAGGAGGGAAACTCGTGAAGCTCTCTCTGTATAGTAAAAATAGTTATGCAATATGAAATGAAACTGATTCACTTTCGACATTGAATTTTTGTACAGCGAGTTACCCCAGTGGGCAGCGCATTGGACTGACAAACAAAAGATCGCTGACGAGGCAAAAGGGTTCATAATCGCAAGGCCCATGCTCTAGTCTTTGCTAATTCGTGCTAGTGCCTTGCCAGAATCTTTGTTAAACTCTCAAGTACCTTGTCGAAAACAAGATTGTTTTTCTGTGCGGGAAATATTCTTCATGACGTCCGTTTGTCTGTGCGTATGTGCGTCTGTACGTCATCGTCATCGGGCTTGAGCCTAAACGGGTGGACCGATTTGCTTATAGTTTGCTATATAATAATTATGTTTTATTATGTTTAATTATGTCAGCTCATCTAGAACAGCTAGCTACAGTCTTTTCAAGGTACTTTTAACAACTTGCTAATTAAATTAATCTTTTTTTGCCATATTAAAATATAAAAAAATTAAATTAATCTTTTTGCAAATCAAATCAAATCAAATATGTGAATTAAATCCGCAAAAGAATGAATTTAATTTCTAAAAGGGTGCGAGTTCAATTTCCAAAAGGATTAATTCAATTTGCAAAAACTTGAACTTGATGAATAAAGACTATACAACGATTTTATCTTCTTTTTTTTTAATTTCTCGAAAACAGCTCAAACAATCTTTATTACACTTTGCCTTATGTATGCCAAAAAATTCTCTTAACGGGCAGTGCTCTGACGTTTAAAAAAAATATCTCGTATCTAGTAGCGCTAATTTTATTCAATTTTCGTACCTGCTCCTAAAAGCAAAAACACAAATAATATTACGTTCCAGAATTTATAAAAAACAAGTATGATTACAAAAAATAAAAGAATAATAATAGTATTTAAGCTCTACCGACTTTTTACACTTTACCACAACTAAAAATTAATACGTCTTTATAGACTAGGAGCCAGCAGCAATTTTTCGATCTGAGTCTTGCATGAAGGGGTTTGAGCCTTTGCAGGATGCAGCAGCATTCATTTTAAATGCAGTGTAGGAGCTTCAAAATTATATTTAACATAAGAGCTGAGTGCCCTAGACATGCCCATGGGGTCCAAGATATTTTCCGTAGAGCCAAATGGCTGCAAGACGCACTCAAAGCTTTAATCTTTCAATGCGTCTTGCAGACATTTGGCCCCACAGAAAATGTCTTGAACCCCATATTCACATCAAGGGTGATCAGCTCTTTAATTTAATACAGTTTCCTACACTTGGTAACTGGACTTTAAGAAAGAAATGCATTTTGAATGCAGACTTTCATATTTGCATATAAATAGTATGACTCTGTATTAAAATAGCAGGCATTTCTGCTTTTGCTCACATACAAAATTAGCTGTGGGCTCAAGGTCTCGGTCTATTATGTCTTGAACGCTTTTCCATATTATAGCTTTGAATTACAAGAGCAAGTTCGTGCGATCTAGTCGTGAACTTTATATTCAAAAATGACAAAAATGTTTGTCCGATTATCTATATATTTTTATTTAACGCATATTTAATTAAAAACAAACTGTTTTACCTACCGACATAAATCTGATGTTTTACATCCTTAAATTGTGTAGGCCAATAAAAATTTAAGTCATCCATTAAACTTACCTAAAAAGATATAAAAAAAAGAGTTACAAAATGTACAAGTTGAAATTTATATAGGTAATACAAGTTAAATAAACTGCGCCACGAGCACGACGCACGGGGACAGGGAACAAGAACAAGTACTTTTTTCAAGTCGTCATTATCTTCTGACACATTTTCCTAAAATTCTAAGAGCCATGCCAATTCTCTGGAATTAGTCCCTAAGAAGATAGAGAGTGGCGAACTTCTCAAAAATCATTCAGTTCAAAACATGAAAACTGACGGTTGCAAATATTACTGACCTCCATATTTAGACTAGAGGAACAATAAAACCTAGTTTCACTATAGGTACTATTTTTTGTTTTTCATTTTTCGCACTTAGGCTTTATTATATTTATTAAATTAGTTTGCCTTTCGGTGTTAAACACGTATTTTCAAAATAAAAAAAGTTGAGGACTTTGGAAAAACAAAATTTCTAGGCAGGGAAATAAGTCCCCAGGAACTAAATCCACTGAAGGACTTTTTTCTCATTTAGTGGCAACTTAATTCACTATAGCGTAGTGGACTTGGTTCCCATGCAATGGGGGAAATAAGGGCCACTTTTGACTTCTTGTTATATTAACTAATTGCACACTTAAAAGAAAATAAAACCACTCAATTTTTTAGGAACTAAAATAATACATTGCATGGGAACTAAGTCCAGTCTTCTAAAGTGTATTTAGTTCCCAATAAGTGAGAACTAACTAACCCTCAGTGGATTTAGTTCTCAAGGACTTATTTCCATGCACCCAAAAATACTGCCCCCAATTCAACACAATATTGAAACAATGTTTTTATTATTTATATTTCAGTACCTGGAGTACGAGATTTGATAACAGCCATATTTTTGACTTTTTTTAAAACTATTTTTATAGAGGTTTCAATTTGCAAGTTTTGCACAAACGGTATTATTTAGCAAAGTTTATATATCCCAGTTTCAATACTTTTGGAGTTTAACATACCAAAAATTTCGTGAATAATACCAATTTATCCAAAACTTGAGACTCGAAACTTTTAATGAACTAGTTTTGTCGTAAAACTAGTTTTGAATAATATGGCTGGCATCTTTCGACTTTGTAGTGAGTATAGAAATACATATGTATACATATAACTTCCGATAAGAAAAACTGCTTGCATCCGTATGAATAATAAACCATATCTATATAAAGAGTTTCAAAGCTCTGAACTTAGATGGTATAAAATAGCTACATACAAATATATAGATTTACCATAGCACCCCTATGTAAACTTAATCGATATAGCCCTTTTTGATAAACAAAGAACAAATAAAACTGGGCGTGGCAGTGGGCGGATTATACTTTAATCAATTTCTAAATTTTGTTCTCATTTCTAAAAACAAACTCTGAAAATTTCAACCAAATCGTTTGATACATATCCGTGAAAACAAAGAAATAACAAAAGTGAGCGTGGCAGTGGGCGGATTTTACTAAAATCATTTTTTAAATTTTTGACTTGCTCATAAGAATAAATTCTAAAAATTTTATCCAAATTGTTAGAGCCTTCTGAGAAACAAAATCAAATAAAAGTGAACAAATCAGTAGGCTCATGAGAGACCACAAGAACCAACTCTTAAAATTAAAATTTTTATCCAAATCGATAGTCGTTTCTCAGAAACCAAAGAATTGCTTTTTTTAATAAATAAGATGGGATAAAAATTTCTTCAAATTTCATATCAATCAGCCCTATTGTGAGTTTCACCCGGAAAACATTTCGCCCGAAAATGGTTTGTTCGCCCGGATTTTTAAAAGCTATTGTCAGTTTCACCCTCCATTTTACAACAAGTGTGTCCTCAATCACCACCAAAAATTAAAATGGAATCCTTTCCGCCCGAAACTTTTTCGACTGAAACTCACAATAAGGAAAGAGTGAAATGTCATTTTCCGGGCGGATTTTCTTTCACGCGGAACTCACAATAGTGCCGAATAAGTAGGAGCAAAATAAGTGAACAATTTGTGTCACATACCTTGAGGATTTTAAATGTTTTCTTGATTAAATTTCTATTCAGTTTAGTAAAAGGAAACACAATATTTTTTTTTTTTGTAATTTAAAGAATAAATTAACTTAACTCTAGTTCGAATGATAAAGTTCTTAGTTATAGACTAAGAGCCCAGGGCCGCCACACATACGTCATTTTATCAAAGCTGAGGTTTTTTCTGCGAACAGATACTACGGTAGCTAAGAACAAATGGATACTCAGAATCTTCAATCCAGGTGCAATAAAGAGGTAGCGAGTGTTAAAGTTGCATACAAATGTTGCAACATTGCGTTATTTTATCAAAGCTGAATTTTTAATATGTGTTAGGGGATGGTGTCATTTAATTTATTTGACACTTGTCAGGCATCTACAGTGGGACCTAACGTAAACGAGACACTTATAATCTGTCAAACTAATCGTGCCTTTTACATAACAGAATCAAATCAAGATTTTATGTTTCTTTGGGCAAATATTCTACAATATTTTCTAATCAGCAAGACACTTACAGCGGGGCCTTACATAACCTTAAAACTGTCAAAATAATAATTCTTTGTTACTAAAACGTGATTTTTTCGCTTATTTTAGCTGTTTTTAAATGTCTGGGTGATGTATAGCTGATGGGGAATTATTTTTAAACAGTTATAAATATTAGCTTTAAAACTACAACGTAAATGGCACGATTAATTTGACATATTTTAAGTGTCTGGCTCACGTAAGGCCCCACTGAAGATGTCTGGCAAGTGTCCAATAAAGTAAATGACATCATCCCCTAAGACATATCAAAAATTCAGCTTTGATAAAATAACGCAATGTTGCATCTTTCTTATGCAACTTTAACACTCGCTACATCTTAATTGCACCCCGATTGAAGATTTGTTCTTAGCTACCATAGTATCTGTTCGCAGAAAAAATCTTAGCTTTGATAAAATGACGTATGTCTGGCGGCCCTGGGCTCTTACTCTATTATATTTAAATAAAATTTTAAATAATTTTGTTAGGTATAGGTATACCTAATAAAAAATAGATGGAGTTAATAAATCAAGAAACCTTTAAAATAAAACAAACGCTTAGTTATAATTACAACAGCCATTCATTTATTATCAAGTAATAAAAAAAATACAAATTTACATTTTTTCTTCCTTTAATGCCACATTTGGAATACCGGAAACTGTAATTGTATTTAAAGTATCGACTCCACCTGTCGCTCCTCGACCATACACACCCATTATCAAATTGAAAGCTACATTATCAATATGATGTTGGGCAATGTGAATTTCCATTTTACTTCTTCCACTGTTGCGTAGTTTATCGGCGACATAATCACCATAAACTGAAAATTCATCACGTTTAGTAACGACATCTATCAGCGTCTTCATACACTCCAAAGTTCCTTTGCCAAGTTCGCTGGGTTCTATTTTCACAATAGATTTGTCAGTAGTTGCAGTTTGAGATTGGGAATCCATGCTGTAGGTAAAGTCCATTTCACTGTTTTCCACGCTTTCATCAGGTTCTACTGAATTCTCTGATATCTGTTAAATCACAAAAACAAAAAATTCAAATGGGTACCTACCTATATAAATATAGAATCAACTGGATTACAAAAAATACTTACATCAGATTTAATTTTAACACCCGTAGTGTCATACACACTTTTCTCGTTTACTTCTTCGATTTGATTAAGTAGAAATAACAATGGCGTATATCCGAACCAATTGCATTTGGTCCTCATTTTGTTTTCGCTTTCTTTTATCTTTTTGTGTTCTCTTCGGAATTGAGATTTGAGGCTTTGTACTTTCTTTTCAACTTCTGATGCATTGATAGAATATTTTTTGGCCAATTCATCGTAAACTTCAAATTTCTTATTACAGAATCGGTATTGTGGTGAACTCGCATCCCACAAACAAGGGTTGTTGCGGAGATCTTCGATTAAACTTAACGTCAGTTCCATGTTCCACATCGACATCTTGACGCTGAGAGAATTGTCTTAAAACTAAAATTTCAAGCATAATACATAACAACGAAAAGGCGCAAACAACGAATATACATACGAAATACAAGTTTCTGTTTGATATAAATTCACCAACACTTGAACAGATTAACATCATTGAATTCACCAACAATTAAACAGATTTCCACCATAGCAGCTGTAGCCATCTACTTTTTTTGTTTGATTAAAGAATACATTTCTCTCTTTCGCATGTACGAATATATTTATTAATTTGTATGTGTAGGTAAATGTAGCTTTTGTTTTCATACTGTTCGCATACAAAAATGAACACCTTTATACATTCTTAAATTCTAATGTAGGTAGGTATACATGAAGTATGATTTTTAAAGCCGTTCGTTGCAAGTTGCAACGCGAACGCGAAAACATAGAACGTACTGTAAAATGTTATACTGCAAGCAAATGTCAACAGTAAGCGTCAAAGTTGAGTGTATACTTCAACTTAACAAAAATACGCAACTTAACATTTTTTTATTTTTTATAATTTTTCCGGTTTATGAAGTTGGTAGTTCATAAATTTGCAGTATAAATGTCAAATTCATTTTCTCTTAATTTTTTAACAAGTTCCTTTATTGGCAACAGATGTTTTTTATTATTTTATTAAAAGAACAAAATAACTTTAGAGACTCGTACAAAAAAACTTAAATTTTTATATTACAGTGTATAATTATATTATTACTATTATAACTATTCACAAACCAATTAAACTAGATAAGTTATTTGAATTGTTACATTGGCCGTTGCATTTAAGGGCGAAAAAGATTTATTTTTGATAAGAGGTTTGTGCGAGTATAAATTTTTTTTTCGGAGTTGAGGTCCCCTTAATTAAAATGTATGTCTTAACCCAATTTTCTTATTTTGAAAATAAAAAGTTATAATTACAAATACGATTTTTTTGTTTTCAAAAAAGAAATAGAAAGGGAGTTATAATTCTTCAAAATGATATTGTCCTAAAAATGTTTTCTACAGGTTTTCAAAAGAGTGTGTAGGTTGTTTTGAGACGATAAAAAACTATTTATTCCCATGCTTAGTCGGGACGGACAATTTTCCAAACAACACATACTTTAAACAGAACCCCGCTGGAAAAATTCCAAGTTTCTGTCTAGTTTGGGCAAGGCCCTAGTAAGTTTTCTGTAGGGAAAATCTAGGCAAGGAAAACTTGTCAGATACTTGGCAAGCCCTTGTTGGATTTTAGTATACAAAAAATTTTGCCCAGGCAAACTTTTAAAACAGTCGTGAGGCCCTCCCTAGTAAAAACTCGTTGGACATGTATCGGTACCCCATTAGGAATGTCTCTTGTACACCAAAACCACACATTTTATAAGCACCATTTTTCTATCTTTCTTTTGTCTTCTTTTTTAGTATCACACTTTATAATATGGTTGTGAGACATCTGTTTAGGACTGTTCAATGAGGAAAAACCTGTTCTAAGTTGTTCCACATAAAAAGACATAAAATCCGGTTCTATTCTGTATGAATTTGTTATGCAAGATGGAATGAAACGTATTCACTTCCGATGTTGAATTTTTGTATAGCGAGTTAGCCCAGTGGGTAGCGCATTGGACTGACAAATAGATGAACGCGAGATCAAGTCCCACATAAGTAATTTTTTTTTGCCCGACGAGGCAAAAGGGTTCATAATCACCAAGGCCCTTGTTCTAGCCTCTGCTGACCCTTGCCAGAATCTATGTAAAATTCTCTAGTGCCTTGTCGAAAACACTAACATGGGTAGATATGTGGTATGAATGATATGTGTACTTATTTTAAAATTACTGCTTAAAAAAAAAAAGAAAATCAAGGACAAAGATTCATAACGAACAAAGTTATTAGGAGTTTTGCAAAGGCATAGTGGCATTATTTCATCGATTAGCATTACCTACTCTCAAAAAATAATTTTAGTGAAACAAACAGAAAAACAAATAAAAAATAGATACGCCTACAATTTTAATTAATTGCTGCTTACCATTATCACTTGAATTATCTTATCAAACATAATATGTAGGTACAATGTCGGCCAAAACTATAGCAACTATTTGCTTAAGAAAATGTTTACAGGTTTACTTCGTATTTGTCACTTGTCAGCCAGAATTTTAAAATGTTTTTTTTTTTCTAATTGCTATGAATGTTGTTTATTTATTTTGTAAAGTCCATAAGCTCTGATCAGTTGTTCATAGGAAAATTAAGTTGGCCAAAACTAAAAGCCTTTTATTTCTATAAAGAACGGAAGGGAACGATTGAAATTTGCCAGAGATCCTATCAATTAGACAGTATCAAAATGGAAGACGGTGTTATTTTCCGATGAGTCTAAATTTAATTTGAAAGGATCGGACGGACACCAACGTGCTCGCCGCCCAATCAACCAAGCCTTATATACTCGCACCCTTATTCATAAAGAAAAAATTGTTATTTTAGCTCCCGTGTTTAGGAAAACTACACCATGGAATAAGAATGTTCCGGAATCAAATTGAGCAGTAAGCAATTGACTATAATTTGAGCCCAGAAAATTCTTATGCCATGGTGTGTTTTCCTAAACACGGGAGCTAAAATAACTGTTTTTGCTTTATGAATACGGGTGTCGGTATACAAAAGGGTCTCTAAGACACGGAGGAGGGAATATAATGGTCTGGCGATGTTTCTCTGGGCATGGAGTGGGACCCATACATAAAATTGATGGCATCATGGATCGATTCATGTACCTAAACATCTTGGAGAACGTTATGCTTCCATATACTGAGGAGGATGTTCCGCTCATATGGACATTCCAACACGACAGTGACCCGAAACATACTTCTAAAATAGTCAAGAAATTGTTCGAAGTTAAAAAGAATTGATGTCATAAAATCGCCGGCCCAGTCTCCAGATCTCAACCCCATAGCCCATAGAAAATCTATGGGAGATCGTAGATCGGAGAATTGTCAGAGAACATTCTAGAAATGTGAACGACCTCTTTATCCAGGTCAAAGAGGCTTGGAACTGGAGATGCAGAGCTGTTATAAAAAACAAAGGTTTTGCAACAAAATCATTTATATTATTTCTGTTGTCAAACTCCTTCTTTCTCATTTATCAAATAGTCAAATCCACTAAAATAGGTATCACTGAATAGGAATTTACACATACTCATGACATTGCACAAAAACTTTATGTTATCTTATACCACACTATTTTCTATAAATTTCGGAAATTTCAAATAATTCAATAAATGAAAAATTTGACATAAAGAATACCTCACTTTTAACCCATTGAAGGAGTGAAAGAGAAAAACATGTATTACTTCTGTAATTTAAAATTCTCTTTTTTTTTTGCTGCACCTTGAGTGAGTGCGGGAGAAACATTCTTTAGTTACACCATGCATGAATGAAAAAAAAACATATTTATCACTTTTGTAATGTATAATCCCCTTTTTTCGCTTGCACATTGAGTGAGTGGTGGAGAAACATATTTGTTACCTACTTCTGTTGTTCTTGATTGTAATCTTTTTTCTCATTATAAAAAGCCGAATGCATTTATTAGGTATCACTAGATTGCATGAATGAAAGAAACATATTTATTAATTATTTAATTTAAAATATTAGAAGAAGAAATAGAGGAACGGGCATATCGAGGAAAAAGTAGGGCTTTTTTCAAAACAGTGCGAGTTCCACAAACACAAATGCATTCACACAGGGTCGGAATGCACTGAGATAGCTAAATGCTGGGGCCCCCAAAAGAATTTGTAGCTGTGTTTTTGAGAGATGTATGCATGTAAAAAGCTTATTAAACTAAATAAAAAGTGAAAACAACATATACATACATATGTATGTGTATGTATCTATTAAAAAAAATGATAAACAAAAAATTCAAAAAGATTTCATTCTTACGTCAAATATTGTGCACATAGAGGTTTTGTAAAACTAATATGTTCATATCAATAATAAAAGGAGTTTATTTATTTTGTTCAAACATTCTATTTGAAAATTTAAAGCCTAATTGAATGTGCGAAATTTTCGCACGAGTCTTCTGGTATTGATTATTTTGATAGAAATTATTAAGTTTTAAAGAAGTTGCTTTAGTTTTGGCCATGTCAAAAGATATAATTTATCGTTGTTATTTTTTTTATTTTATTTTTTAGTTATGAAATATGTATTGTTTTTGTTCTTATGTCTATCATGTGGACAGTCTAAAAAATATCAATTAATACAAATATAATACAATTTGTTCAAATTTAATCATTTGCACACACAATTTCTTGTTTATTCAATAAGTTGCTTTAGTTTTGGCCGACACTGTATAACTAAGCTCAGTCACAAAATTCAAAAATAATTTCATTAAACAAGGGGGTGTACCTGTAGTATACTTGTTTGGTTAAATATACTTGTTTGGTTAAAAATCAGTTTTACTTTAATTCTTTTATTTTTGTCTATTAAAAATCTGCATCTTCCTAGTACCTTTGTCAATTGTAAATCATTTGGTTGGTAGTCTTATGCTTTCTAGATTCTAGAGAAACACACAAAACCAAACATTAAAACTAGAAAATCGTAGAAAAACGTTGAAAAACAATGAAAGGGGTCAGCAGATGATGGAGTCAATGACATTGCTTCTTAGTACGACAACCACAATGCCGATTGCGCTTGTGATTTGCAAAAACAAGTTTTACAATGTGAACGATGGCATTGCTATTTTTGTTGCTATTTTTTTTTTATTTTTATTTTTTTTTTTTATTTTTGTATTAAATGCAGCCGAAAGCAACTGAACAAAACAAATTGAAATGGACGGTTACTAAACATATGATTAAACAATAAAATTGATTTGCTATTTGGTAATGTTTGCAGAACTCTATTGTACATAAATTTTCTTAATGAATTAATGTGAACCAATATATTATTTTTAGGTACATATGTATGTATGTACATATATGTATGTATAAATTGCGTATGCTAAATTTGCATGTGAATATTTTATTAAATGCGTTAAAGACTAACGTTAAAATTTACAATATTTTCTTAGATATGTATGTACAATTCAACAGGGACGCTACAAAAGTAGAGCAACAGGGACAGCAAACGACGCCATATTTCTTGCCGCTCTTTTGACATTTCTCTTCAGTAAGCCATTTCATGATGGAAAGATAAACGAGCCAACAACGAGTCGAAATTATTAAAATTTACTACCGAAATTCGGAGTCAGTGGCATCAACGTTAAGAGCGCTACGTCCAATTTATGGTCGTCATAATCGTCCTAGCAGAACAATTGAGCGTCTAGTGGACAAATTTGAATCCACAGGCACAGTACAAAATGTTCCCGTGCCAGTGTGTCGAGAATATTGCTTCAGTTGCAGAAAGCCCAAATGTGTCTCTCACACGGCGTTCTCAAGCGTTGGGCATCTCTGTGACGTCGTTGTGTCGAATTTTGCGAAAAGATCTTGGCCTACATCCTTACAAGATTAAATTGACGCAAGAACTGAAGCCACTTGACCACCAGAAAAGTCGTATGTTCGTGAAATGGGCTGAGCAACAACTTGAAAATGATTCGGATTATCATCGAAAAATCATCTTCAGCGATGAGGCTCATTTCTGGCTGAATGGCTTCGTCAATAAACAAAATATGCGGTATTGGTCAGGCAGCAATCCACAAGTACTCCAAGAGTCATCATTGCATCCCGAAAAAATTACGGTTTGGTGTGGTTTATGGGCCGGCGGCGTTATTGGGCCGTACTTCTTCCGTGATGATCAAGACCGGCACGTTACTGTGAATGGGGATCACTACCGTCCAAAGATAACCGAATATTTTTGGCCCCAATTGTATGATATGGACTTGGAGGACATGTGGTTCCAACAGGACGGCGCCACAAGCCACACAGCGAATGTCACAATCAATTTATTGGAAACCAAGTTTGGAGAACGTGTTATATCACGAAATGGTCCAGTCGCTTGGGCGCCTCGGTCGTGCGATTTGACGCCGTTAGACTATTTCCTGTGGGACTACGTCAAGTCTATGGTCTATGCCAACAAGCCAGCGACGATTGATGAACTTCGTACGAATATCGAACGTGAAATTGCAGCAGTATCGGCCGATTTATGCTTGAAAACCGTCGAAAATTGGGTTCAGCGTCTGGACTTCTGCAAGCGTGCCCGTGGTGGCCATGCAAAAGAAATCGAGTTTCGTACATAATGGCATCGAACGTACTTTCACAAAAATAAAGAATTTCATTGATATCCAAAACCGTTTTTGTTTTGTAGCGCTCTTATTGAAAAACCCGATATTATGTTATACTACTATTGAAAAAGTTAATTTTAAATTTAATGGCGCAAAATTTTAAACAACCTATTGTTAAGGGCTTAACGTTTTACTAGTTAACAATTTCCTAAGTATTTACTATCCATTCGAAAATTTTAACCTTTAGCTAACTAGTAAATTGCATTTGTAGGGTTTGAATTTGATTAACATAATTTTTGTTTTTATGCGTTGTAAATTAATTATATGTTAACGGAAACCCATCATGTGCTTGAAATAAGTATTCGATATTTATATTTTATAATTTTAACTTCATTGTTTACAAAAAAAAAAATGAAAAAAAGTTGGGCACCAGCAGGACTCGAACCTGGAACATTTGGGTCTTCTCATATGGATTTAGTACGATACTAAAAAGATAAAATAGCCAGTTGGTGATTTTAACTTTAGTAAAATGTAAGGGGATAGTACGATGCTAAACTCGTTTAAAATTAGCAAAACACAATTTTTGACTTAGTATCATACTAAAAATGATTTATCATCGTACTAAATCGTCTAAAATTTTGCGCCTATACTTTTAAAATTGTCATTTACTGAAAAAATCATGAAGTAATATTTATTAAACACTGAAATCAATTGATTTAAGGGACTATTCATACCATAGTTAGTTCTACTGAATATTGGACATAAAGGTATTTGTCTTCTTATGCTATTCTGGCTAAAATTAAAATTTAAGCGACCCAAAGCTGATGGTGATGCAATCGAACCACTAATTTACACAGCACAGCTGTAAGTATTCTCTATGCTTTGAGAGGAGTGGAAGATTCAATAGCCTAAATCTTTGAACATAGGGGAGTAGTGACACTCTGGGGGACCAAGGGAGAAAGCGAAGACAAAAACGCATAAATCTTCTCTGAATACCTTCCATTCTATTAATGTGAATTGAATAGTATGGTGACCATACAACACATCCGTATTCAAGGACAGGCCTAACAAACGATATAAATAGAAGTTTCAAGACGTATGGATCGTGGACATCACGGGAGAATCGTTTAATGAATCCCAAAGTTCTATTGGCCTTTTTTAAAATGAAATCATAGTGGTCAGTGAACACAAGTTTTGGGTCGAGGATAATCCCCAAGTCACCCGGGGGTTAGACAAGCGAGTAGAAATAGTAGCATTTGTATCATAGTGTTAGTTTTATGAATGTTTGTGTGACTAGTAGCTCTGTGCGCGTTTTGTCAACTAGTATGATTTTTTAAAAATATTTCATGTACTCCGTTTACATGACAGGATTCGACGATCGAATCGCATCGGATTTATAGTTCGATCTAGGTATACGACCTCACTGAATCCAATTCAAATAGAATCGAAGTACGCTTGAAGTGACACTTTAACTTTACTGTGTGCGTGCGGAAATAAGTTTATGAATATGGTTCACTACGAGAACAAAAAAACAACAAAACAAAACAAAGCAAATTGAAATACACACACTTAAAACTCGATTCTTTAATTTTTCAATCCAGGTGTACTTGTATTTTTCGGATCGAGAAATCCTGTTTGAATCCGATCCAGGTCTATATGGAATTGAATCCGACTTCAAGTCTGATTCAATTCTCCATGTAAACGAAGTAATAGAGAAAAATACAAAAAATATCGAAACTATGGAAACAAAACAATAACTGAAAATAAATACACTTCACTAGCAGGATAACTGGCAGGATACTCTCAGGCACAAATATTATACTATTTGGGCTACTAGTTGGCTCTCTCGTGTTCAGATACACTAACACACATAAACGCTACTAGTTCTACTCGCTTGTCTGAACCCCGGGTCAGAAAAAACATATGGTCTAGTTAAAGGACTTGTGTCAAACATGTAGTCATACGTAATAATTATCTTTTTGCGTGTAAAACTCATTGTTTTACATTTGTCTATATTTAAAAATAAGATCTATATCTATATTTAAGATGAAGATCTTCTTGCAGCTGTAGACAGTCATTAATAGAGGATATTTTTTTGAAAATTTTCATGTCGGCATAAATTAGAACAGATGAGTTATTAATGATTGAGGTCACATCATTTATATACATATAAAGTGAATAACAAAGGTCCTAAATGGCTTCCTTGTGGAACACCAGAATTTACATAAAATTGTTCGGAAGGCTCATTACGGAAAATAACAGCATAACTTCTATTAGCTGAGTAAGAAGCGATTCACATTAAAAAACGTTCCCTGACACCCAAGGCCTTTAGTTTAGTTAGGAGAGTTTTGTGACATAATTTGTCAAAAGCCTTGCTAAAGTCAGTAAACACACAGTCCACTTGCTTCCGCTCTTCATATGAATCTATACAAAAAGATGTGAAATGGAACATATTTGTAACGGTAGACTTATTTTGCACGAAACCATGTTGACTATCACTAATAATAGATCTACAATTGAACGATAAGACGTAACATATAAGAGACTCAAACATTTTCGGAATAACAGAAAGTTTAGCTATGGGGCGGTAGTTGGAAATATCATTTTTTGGTCCATTTTTGTAAATCGGTGTTATAAAAGCACATTTTCACATGGCGGGAAAGACTGAGTATTTAAGAGATTCATTAAATAATAAACAAAGAGGGTAAGATAATTGGGAAGCACATTTTTTTAAAACACATGACGGTACACCATCAGGCCCAGGGCTAAAACAGTTTTCAAGCTCATAGATTTTTTGGACTATTGAATCTTCATGAATAGTAAAATTTAACACATTAAGGTGTAAATAATTTTGTTGCGGACAAGATTTTTCTATGGGTCCATCGTCGCTGCTGATCAAATATGCATCTTTGAAAAAGGTTGCAAACATGTTTGCAATTTCGCGGGAATCATGACTTGTTACATTATTGAATGACATAGAGTTGGGGTAGCCATCAGTAATCTTTTTGCTACTAACAAAGTTCCAAAAGTGTTTTGGGCTGAGTTTTAATTCGCTCACAATTTTTGATATATAAATAGTTAGAATATAAAGCGTTCGAATGTTCTGCAAACATATTTTTCAGTTCAGAGTAAATTCTATAATCCTCATCAGCTCTGGATTTGCTTAAAATTAGCCAAGCTTTATTTCTTTTATTTTTTAGATTTTGTATGTGCTGATCACCTGCAGGCAGTTTACCAAATCATCGAAAAGAGTGGAGAATACCGATTACCTGTTTATTTCATTTTTATTGATTTTAAAAAGCCCTTCGATACTATCAACCAAGACTTCATGTGGAATGCACTTCTTAACCAAGGTATAAATCGTCGTTGGGTAAAAATTTTCAAAAAAATTTATGAGTCTTCCACTGCACAAATAAAAACAGAAATCTTTGGAGAACCATATAAGCTACAAAGCGGAACTAAGCAAGGGGACCCAATTTCACCACCTTTCTTCGCAGCTACTCTAGAAGAATGTTTCAGAAAACTAGATTGGGAACACATTGGCATTCAAATCAATGGAAAATATCTTTCAAATTTGCGGTTTGCTGATGATATTATTTTGATGAGTGATAATCCTGAAGATCTTGAAAAGTTGATTAACGAACTTATTCTCGAATGCTCTAAGGCAGGTCTTCAGGCAAACGGAAACAAAAGTCATGACAAATGCAACCAGATCACCTATACATATAAATGGAGAGCTGATAGAATATGTAGAGGACTTCATATATCTAGGACAGTTAGTTTCGTTTAATAGAAGAGAGGAGAAGGAGATATCTCGAAAAATAACAAACGGATGGATGCAATTTTGGGACGTGAAACCTATGTTGGACTCGAATATCTCAAATGCTACCAAAAAATACATTTTCGACTCAACAATTTTACCAGTGCTTACATATGGCTCCCAAACTTGGACGAACAACGTTGCGTTTAAAAGTAAGCTTTCAACAACTCAAAGGGCAATGGAAAGGGCAATGTAAAGAATAAGATCTCAGCGAATAAGAAACGTCAACATACGCTCATGGACAGGATTCGAAGATGTTGTTTGGAAGACAAGGAAGCTGAAATGGGACTGGGCAGGGCATTTTATGCGGAAGTCGGATGACAGGTGGTCAAAAGAATGCACTGAGTGGACACCATTTAGTGGTACCAGACGAGTCGGACGTCAACCAAAAAGATGGAGAGATGAGCTACATGCTTTTGACAGACTTTGGTTTCAAAAAACGTACAACAGAAATGAATGGAAATCAATGGGGGAGGCTTTTGCCCGTGCATAAGTATATTTTTATTTATTTTAAATATTTTGTTAAAACAAATAAATTAAGTTTATATAAATATTAATATAAACATAAAATGAAAAAGAAATTGTAATTTAATATTAAGGCAGAATAGCTAATAAATAATAATAAATAATGTGCTGATCAAACCATGGAGGGTTACTAGATTTATTTATATTATTCCGTAAGGGAGTTGTTTTATATAAGCATTCGAAGAGTAGGCTATACAATTTTCGACACATTTCATTTACTGTACAGTTAAGAAGCAATTGATTCCAGTTTACGGCACCCATTATGAATAGCGAATCGAACTTAAAACTTTGCGAATTCTCTAGTTACGTATTAAGAATAGCGATCCGCTTATATTAAGTTCGCTCCAAATGTCAAAACTTTAGCGAATTAAGTTATCGATGAATTACAAATAGCGAGAGTTCGCTAATTTAACCGCCCTAAGTGTCAAATCCTATCGAATCAAAATATTTAGTGATAACGCTAGCGAATTACAAATTGGCGTGTCTGTGTTATTATTTGTTTTTATTAAAAATGTGTGATAAAAGAAAAAGGTAGTTTGTGAATTATTATAAAAAACGAAAATAATAATGTTATATTTCAAGGACAAATACAAATCAGTTTGTAAAGCTTGTGGAACTGATGGAAAGGAATCCCGATATTGCTATAGGCATAGGAGCTTTTGGGTCATCCAAAAGAAACCTGAAAGATTATTGGGAGCAATTTGCAGTAGAATTAAATTCTCTTGTTCATCCGTCACGTGAGGGAAAAGATTGGCATAAGGTGCGTTCACAAATTTTTTTTAGTTACATTTAAGGAAAATTTTTTTTGTACCTAAGTTTGGTTGGACTACAAGCTAAAACTTAAGCAAACAATTTCATCGAACAAAAAAAATGTCACAGCCACTGGGGTAGGACCATACAGCCAAATTTCTTTGTCTCCTTTGGAGCAAGCTGTGGACGACCTTTTTTTAGTCTGAACCAAGCAGTAAATCCACTTGGCAACCTAGCCCGATCATTTTAGACATAATTTCACCATATATCAAAGTTAAATGAAGTACAAAATGTTTTGATGCAGTAAGGTTGCAATGATGGAGTAGAACATGAAACCACCGTTTTACACCATAATTTGATATGGCGTGTGCCCGGAATTTTGGATTTTGTGTTTTGTCGACTTGCAGGCTTATTTTGCATTTATCGCTTAAAATGGTTATAACCAAACTTATAGATAATTAAATTTTCTACCTTTTTTATTTTGCCAATTTTTTTGTGAAATAATTATTTGTGGCTTAAAATAAGCAAAAAGTGATAAAATTAAGATATTTTTTTAACTTTTTGACCATTTTTTATTAAAAATAAGTGAGACATTCAAATAGAAGAGTTGTAGAAGACTGAATTCCCTACAACTTTTGAAAAGACAACATTTTCGTATGACGAATAGATCACGAAAGTACAAAATGTTTTGATGCAGTTAGGTTGCAATGATGGAGTAGAACATAAAACTACCGTTTTAGACCATAATTTGATATGGCGTGTGCCCGGAATTTTGGATTTTGTGTTTTAACGACTTGCAGGCTTATTTTGCATTTATCGCTTAAAATGGTTATAACCAAACTTATAGATAATTAAATTTTCTACCTTTTTTATTTAGCCAATTTTTTTGTGAAATAATTATTTGTTGCTTAAAATAAGCAAAAAGTGATAAAATTAAGATATTTTTTTAACTTTTGGACCATTTTTATTGAAAATAAGTGAGACATTCAAATAAAAGAGTTGTAGAAGACTGAATTCCCTACAACTTTTGGAAAGACAACATTTTCGTACGACGAATAGATCACGGCCGGGAACTCGATCAACACAAAGACATGCCGGAAGCGATTCAACACATTTCCACACCACCGTAGATGTAGAGTTTTCGCTGCGTTTTTTTAACGTGGTTTCCCCAGTAGGCCTAATCCACAGACAAATATTTGTTTTCAATGTTTATTGAACCTTACTGCATTTTCAATCTTTTTGGTGGACATTCAACGTGAGTATTTACTGAAGATTGCTTTTCTCTCTGAGAAAAGTTGCACCGAGGGAACTGGGACTGAAGACACACTTCAATCTCAGTTTCTTGGGTGCAACTTTTCTCGAACTGCACAGATAAATTGTCTAAAATTTCCTCGTCGATTAGTATGTTTAAGGCATTTGTGCACGAATTAACACCACAAATTTCACAAATTTGCGTGCATTGAAGCTCAGGTTTTCGACAGCCGCAAGCTATTCCACAGCCCGTCTTGCATTTGCAAGAAATTGACCGTAAAAGGGACATGTAATCCTTTCTGGTGCAGGAGATACGTCATTATCGATAAGTTGAAGACACCGTGGTGTTGTTTTGCACCCCCATTCTGTTGGTTCCAGCTCAACTCCCAGCCATTTTTGGACTTGATAAAAAACCAGCAATGAATGCTGACGTGCGGATGATTCAGATGGTGGTAATTTCGATAAATTATTTTTGTTTTTAACGGCAGATTTCAAGAAAGATTCGCATAGAGATGATTGAGGGATTTTTCTGTCTTCTTACCACCGTAAAGGAATATGAAAATAACGGCAACAAACTGAATGGAATCCTTTCAGTTCCTCTTGGCGATCTTTCTCACCTCTTTCGATACTTGCTGATAACAGCTTTTTTATGCCCCTTTCCTTAACTGTAGAAATTTCGCCAATATTCAATGAACTTTATATTTAAAGCATTCTGCCATGATACACATTTTGTTCTGATGCTACTGCAACAAATACTAGAGAACAAATGAATTCGAATTCTTTAATTTAAGAACAAATGCCCCGAATAAAAAAAATCGACGAGGAAAAGGACGAGGAAATTTTAGACGATATCTCTGTGCAGTTCGAGAAAAGTTACTCAGCGAGAAACGCAATATTCAATAAATACTGACGCTGAATGTCCACCAAAAAGAATGAGAATGCAGTAAAGTCGTAAACAAACATTGAATACAAATTGTTTGCTGTGGATAAGATTGCTTTTGCCATGTCTCTGTGTTGATCGAGTTCCCGGTCGTGATGTATTCGTCGTACGAAAATGTTGTATTTTCAAAAGTTTTAGGGAATTCAGTCTTCTACAACTCATTCATTTGAATGTCTCACTTATTTTTAATAAAAATGGTCCAAACGTTGAAAAAACGGGGGAAATATCCTAATTTTATCACTTTTTGCTTATTTTAAGCAACAAATAATTATTTCACAAACAAATTGGCTAAATAAAAAAGGTAGAAAATTTAATTATCTATAAGTTTGATTATAACCATTTTTAGCGAGAAATGCAAAATAAGCCTGCAAATCGACAAAACACAAAATCCAAAACTCCGGGCACACGCCATATCAAATTATGGTCTAAAACGGTGGTTTCATGTTCTACTCCATCATTGCAACCTAACTGCATCAAAACATTTTTGTACTTCATTTAACTTTGATAGAATTGCTAAATTGATCGGGCTAACCGGTTTGGTGCAAACATACAGACTACGCTTCCTGAAACAGAGTTGATCCAAAAAAATAATTCGCAATAGGACGAATTTGAGGAAATACAAAAACAATTAAAAGAAATTTTCCAGGAAGACATTTCAACAGAAGGGGAACGAACTCAAAGGGGTCAAGTATCTGTTCACAACAATTCAAATGCAATTGAGGGTGAACACGGTCAAGGAGCATCCTTAAATCAGAGTTCCTTGCAAAGTCGGAAAAAGGTGATGAATTTGAATTAAAGGGAATCCGAGCGACTGGAGTTATTAAAAGGACAGACTGACAGACACCCAGGCAGATCTGTTAGTGGTAGCCAGATCTATCGAAAAAAATATTTCAGAAATTGCTAGGTATACAAGAAAAAAGTATGAAATTCAAAAAGAAAAACGAAATATTATGAAAGAAAAAGAACAAAGAAAAGAAAAAGAAAATATCGAAAAAAGTAGACGACACAAAGAAAAAATTGAAATAAAATAATAATTGAATAATAATAATAAAATTGTCATTTCCGTTTTTATCCACACCGGACAGTTTTGTTTCTAATACTCGAAGAACTTCGTTCAAAATGTTTGACACAGTCGGTTAGGAAAGCCCTAAGTCAAAATCATTACCAACACAGTTTTGGTAGATACCACTTCCAAGAAATCGTAATGTACAAAGCAATTTGACAATAGGAGGAGTTGCACGTGTACTGGTTGATTGGATTGTATTACCAATTTCACTTAAAACATACATAAATGCATCCTTGTTCAGTCGAAAATATAAAATAAACCTGGGAAATGGAAATTTGTGAATATTATATCCCGAATGCTGCTTCTTAGTCTGCACATCCTTATCCTTTCTTCCCTCTTCCTTTCATAACATTTTCTTCAAAAAATAATTCAACGTTGCTCAACATTATTTATTATTTATATTTTAAAAGTAAACAAAACACAATCTGGAATAATAAATTTCAAAATACTAATTAAAAAAAAGTCATTATTTGACGTTTGACATTTGTTGTTTCAATGAAATAATGTTGTCAGCATTGATATTTGAAGCTCGCTAACGATAATACCAAATGAAAAGAGATTCGCTTAAACATTCGCAACTTAACGAACGTTCGCTTCGCTATTCATAATGAGGGCCTACATTACACAATAAGTTAGCAAGAAGATCAAAATTACATTTTTTGAAATATTTTTAACGGCAATTAATACTCCTCCACCAACTGTCTCCAAATCGTTTGAATGGTGTATGTCACGTCTGAAAACTTGATATGTAGAATCAAAAAGCTCAGTGCTTAGAAAAGAACTATTTAACCATGTTTCAGTCAGAGCAATAAGGTTATTTATATTTTTATAGACCGTATTGATCTCTGTCCGTAATCCATTTACATTTTGGAGGTAAATTAGTAACTGATGAAGCTACGTTTTTTGGTAGTTTTGTATTGTCTGAATCTCTCGAAAAGGGTTTGTTTTGAGGTTGAAGTGTTTGTTTTAAATTCATGAACTACTATTCCATTAGACCCTGTTTAGGAGCCTTAAAATGCATTGAAACACCAACAACATCCACATTGAAAGAACAACAAAGCAGGCTCACGAGTCCGGTTTTTATATTTTATATATGCCTCACGAGACCTCTTACCTCGAACTTCTCTTTCCTACAAACTGGCGTGAGTCCATACACAAACTTCCCAATCTAAATAGGGTCTTATAGCCTTTTCAAACCAAACCCAAAACCCGGTTTTCGCGAAAATATCGGTTTTGGCTGAAAACCTAGATCGAAAACACAAGTTTTCCCATACATTTATGCTAAACCACAAGTTTTGATAAAACACAAGTTTTGATAAAACACAAGTCTTAAATAAAACCTGTCAAAAACATGTTGGATTTGCAGGATGAACTAAACAAACACACCTTGTGAAACATTCAGCGCTCAATTAAATGTCATATAAAAAGCTGATGGGTTGCTGCCAGGAAAAAATATTTTTTCTGCTGGAACACAAGAGAGCGCGACGCAGTGTCGCGCATCCTAACTACTACGTGAAATTGATCGGTTAAGAAATAAATTAATTATAACGAATAAGGATTGATTGTATTTCCATTATTAAATTCCACTATTAATAAATTGTCTTTTAATTAAACATAAAACATTTGATTTTTCCCTTTTCTGTGGCACTGACAATTTTCAAAGCGGCGCGACCCTTCCTCGAAACCATTGTGTTTAAGCAAAACTAATGAAATGTCAAATGAAAACTTGTAAATTTTCGGTGTGAACGCATTTCATGTTTTCGTAAACCAATTGCCGAAAACCTGGTTTTGGGTTTGGTGTGAAAAGGCTATTAGGCCATAATGATGATGAGTTAAGTATCGTATATATTGAATCTGGTACTCTTATTTTGAAAGATGCATATTTTGCGTAGTTCCGATGTATCATTTTCTCAACTTTAATTAATGAGGCGGTTTTAATCTTCGTGGAGAAACCATTCAAATGCCCTCTTTGGAAACCCAGAAACACCTTTTTTTTATTTTTAAATAAAGTTCTTCTAATGAACAGTTTATGAAAAAATAATGTTTCAAACTCAAAACTATACGTAATTTAGTATTATTTTTGTTTTCAAAATCTATCAATTCTTACTATGATCTTTAGGAATGGCGGTAGGTATTCAGCTGGAAAAAAATTATTTTCGCCATGAGTTTAGTACTGCGCCAATATCCACAATATTTAAATTAAGAGGTGAACTCATGTTTCTCAACTTCCAACCACACCGGGAAGACTTACCGATATTGTGTAATCTGCGCGTTAGAGAGGATATCCTTCATTTTGTGGGAATATGCCCAATGCTGAATGAAATTAGGATCTCATACTTTGGAAAAGATCTATTGAGTGAAAAGGAAATGGTTGATATTTTAAATGGCTCAAATTGGGACCTTCTCTGTAAATATGCAATCAAGGCACAAAAATATAGGACACAAATAATTAACGAAGAATTTTGAAAGATATATAATATATATCGAAAAAATCACAATATGTATGTATGTATTTTATTTTTACTTTTATTGAGAAAAAAACATTATAACACGAAACCTGGCAGACGGCTATTATGCCATGCTTTGCTGATTTAGGAAATAACAATGCAAAAATAAAAAAAACAAATTGGTATACAAAATAAATCTACTTATCTATCTATCAATTCAGTCAAACAAAATTAGTTTTTAAAAACTTATAATCAATTCTTAGTCAAACCCTGAAAATCAGATGTTTCTAGGACTCCCATTGTTCTGAAGAGGTGTTCTTCAACGCTGGAAACAACACTGCGTAAGCTTTTCCATCTGTCCTACTCTACTGGTCTCTTTCCGAGTGGATGGAAAACAGCATTTGTCCAGCCTGTCCCCAAAAATGGCGTATCTTCTTGACGCTCAAACTACCGACCAATTGCACTTACGTCCCTTCTTTCCAAGGTCATGGAAACGCTGATTAACTTTCAGCTCAAGAAATATCTCGAGGAACGAAAGCTTCTTAATCACCGGCAGTACGGCTTTCGTAGTAATAGGTCCAATGGTGATCTGATGGTATATCTCACCGAACAATGAAACAAATCTTTACATCGTTTTTGAGAAAGTAAGATTATTGCACTTGATATTTCAAAAGCGTTTGATAGAGTTTGGCACCAAGCTCTCTTATCGAAAATACGCGCATTAGGTTTCGTTGAATCTCTTCTTCGTTGAATTAGAAATTACCTTTCGGACCGTTCAATTCAAGTTGTTTTGGACGGTTTCAAGTCTGAAATCCACAAAATATTTCGTTATTTTTATAAATTATCTTTTGTCTGAATCTTCTAATCCATTAAACTGTTTCGCTGACGACAGTACCCTCAGCTTTTCATATTCGTTTACAGATTCACATCTATGTCCTAAGGATGTGGAACTTGAACGGCAACGTTTGATTAGCTCAATGAATTCTGATCTCGACAGCATTGTCCAATGCGAAACCCACCCCAATGCCGCTATACATGGACGGCACTTGCAACGAGGAAACCGAACAGCTCTCAATTCTCGGTATGAATGTCACAGACCACCTTTTGTGGAATGACCACATATTTGACGACCCAAAAACGCTGCTAAATGTTTAGGATTTCTCCGCAGATGCAAGAAATTTGTCTCCCCTTCTGATCTGGCTATGTTCTACAAAGCCTTTGTTCGTCCAAAACTTGAGTACAGTTCTCATGTTTGGGCAGGAGCTCCAAAAATCACTGAAGTTTATAAGACCGAGAGAGCTTTAAAAATTATAGGTGAAAGATCTATAACGGAAAGAATTACAACTCTCGAACACCGCCGTAATGTTTCATGACTTTCTCTATTTCTCTATTTTACCGCTATTTTTATAGTCAGTGTTCTTGTGAAATAGCCAGTTGCAGTCATCCCCTTAAACAATTCAACCGTAATACTCGCGCTTCTAGGAATGGCCATCAGTTTACCCTCGAGCCCAACTTCGGACGTACTGTAAAATACAGAGATTATTTCTTCAGTCGCATCACACGAATGTGGAATGCTTAACCCGGGCCAACTTTCCCTTCTGATTTCGATGTGCAAACATTCAAAACCAATGTACATCGGTATCTCCTTCTAAATCCTCTCCTACTTACCTAATCGCTCAAAAAATTTTACTAGTTAACCATTTCCTAAGTATTTAGTAATTTACTTTCTATTCCAAAATTTTAAACCTTTTGCTAACTAGTAAATTGCATTTGAAGGGTTTGAATTTGAGGAACACAATTATTGTTTTTATGCGTTGTAAATTAATTATATGTTGATGGAAACCCATCATGTGCTTGAAATAAGTATTCGATATTTATATTTTTATCATTTTAACTTCATTATTTACAAAAAAAAAAAGAAACAAAAGTTGAGTACCAGCAGGACTCGAACCTGGAACATTCGGGTCCATTTTATACCTGGGCCCTGTTTCACAGAACATACATCACATACAACATACATTCATTCCTCAATCATACATCACATACAATTTTCTGTTTCACAGATTCCATTGGAAGGATTGTATGATGTTTATAATTGTTGTATGTGATGTATGATTTGACAATTGACATAAAGTTAGCAAGCAAACTTGGGATTTTTCTTCATTTCTGTCTATTCATTCATGCTGTTCAGTTCTCGACCGATCACCGAAATCAACCATCGTCGTATGAGTTAGTGCTAAGATGGAGGACCGCATTAGTTTTTTGGTTTCATATTTTTTTTTATAATTGAAATTTGTTTATAAAATGGTGCCTTTCCCTCACCAAAAACTAGAACATGTGTACAATTTCAATAAACAGATCACTTCAGCATTGTGTTCCATGTTATGTACGGAATGATTTGCTAGTCTTGTGATGTTTAAGTAGTGGGCGACGATTTCGCCGGACAAGTGTAAAAACATGTGTAAAAACACTGTGCGTTTTGTCTCTATAGATTATGGTAAGAAGAAAAAATATTGTTATAATAATAGTAGAGTAGATTAAAAATAATAATTGTTTGATCAAAGAAAAAATGGACCGCAGAAAACCATTACATCCTGCAGAAAAAGCCAAAATAGAAGTACATTCGGAAAACAAGCTTCACCTACGCACAATTGCGTACATCTACACAAATTTCATCGAAGATCTCATTGACCATAAGTGTCAGTTCGGAAAAGACCAATCCAAGTGGAAATTTTTGTCAATGAACTGACAAAGGCATCTGTCAAAAATTATTTGTCTTTGAAAAGACAAACTAATTTGTGTCAATTAAAGACACAAGTGGAAATGAAAACTGGCATTCGTGTCGTTCAAAGATTAAGTTGACAGCTGTCAAACTGTGTCAATTCAACGACAAGTGCAAACCTAGCATTATATCTCGTGAACCACTGATGCTAAGGAATTGAAATTTGGTGAGTTGTCTTAACCTGGTGAGTTAAGCAAATGCTGCGAGTTTGAAGTATCTGACTTTATTGGTACTGATATTAGGGGGGGGGGGTCAAAAATCGCCTGAGTTTGATCCTGTAAAAAGGGTGTAGTGCCAAAACTTGGCTGGGGACTACCGTGCCCTTTGATTAAATACTAAATGCAATGTTAAAATTTTTTTTTCTTGCATCCTTTCAACACACACTCACACAAAAAACTCAACACATAGTATGTTAAAAGAGTAAAAGCACCAAATATACTACATAAAGAATAAAACAAAAATTATAGTTTGGGCGTATCCTTCACATACGAATCATTTCTTTGAACAAAAAAATATTTAACGGTGTGGAGTGAAGTTCGCGAAACATAATTTGCTAAAGAAATAACAAAACAAAAAAAAACACAGAAGAGAAATAAGAGTACCTACCTAGTGAGATATAAAAATACACTGTTCGATGGGCCCTACCAGAAAAGTCGACATAAAAAATCTTTAAAAAAAAAAAAAAAAACCTTTTTAGCTTAAATGTACAAGTATAGGTACTTCTACATCCTCCAAGGGTGTCCATCCCATCATAGCAATCACCCATAAATTTTTTCCAGCAGTCTTTTGTGCAACCAAACCTTCCCTTTATCCACAGCTAGTATCAGATATGTGTATAGAGGCATAAAGAAAAACTCAACACATACATTTATACATACATATACATCAACAATTTAAGTAGGTTTTGCTACACCATTTTCATGTCCTCGCTAAAAAGAAAATATCTAAAAAAAAACAAATCTCATATTCACTCTTCATCTGTCAAGGACTTTGAAAAAGTAAAGTATAGACCAATTGGTGTAAACGAGAAGGGGGAAAGGTTAGTCCTGCTTGCACTATGGTGATTTCATGTGAGTATCTATCCTAGTTCATAATAAATATAAATCAATTTTGCGAGTTGGAAGGTATAAAGCTCGACATGATTCCCTTGAACCGACCCACACTGCACGAGCACACAACGAGCATCGGGTATACCGAGTACCACGCCATTGTCGCAGTTACCAAGTCGAAACGAAATCACATTCTGTGAAATCGATCCATTCGCTCTTAGCCTCTATACCTTGGTGGAGTGCCACCCAATTAATGCCAGAAATACCACAACACTTTACTACATACAGCCGACAGCACAAACGAGAGAATATGCGCCATCCATTCAATGGACCAAGATATTTCATGTCCTGGTCCTGGGAAATAATTTTCGGACGGAATACACCAGATGGTTCAGATGGTTTGCTCGAGTTGCTATACGAACGGTTGGTCGTTCGGCCGTGTCGGGTTGGTGGTGGATTGGCCACACTTCTAATATTGTCGCTCTTTTTATAGCATTGCAGACGCATATCCTTTATCTTTTTCATACTGCTGGCTATCTAAATTTTGTGATACGCACAGCACACCAAGGCTCTGTTATGTATGTAGGAACCTGCCTTTAAAATGACGACCACGACGACGACAAGAGCAATATTTTGCTTTTCCTTCGTCGGTGTCGTTTGGTCCTGGAACAGCCCATATTTAAAGACTGACTTTTCGCAGAAAGCGGAAGAGAACCTCATCCCTCAAAAAGTATAGAACCAAACGAGTGCACTATTTCCACAGTTCCGCCTGGCAACAGAATGAGTCTGTTGTCGGCCTAAGAAGATGTGTAGGTGTTGTTTTAGTGCCACGCGAAAAATACTTGCTGGGATACTTTTGGTCTGAAATGTGTACATGCAACTGAAAACAGAATAGAATATTATTATAATTCTTTGTAGTAGCTTTTAAATTGTTGTTGAAAGCTTTTCATATTGTAGCTTTACTATTTAAAAAAAATGTGTGTAGTTCTTACTTGATTTCGACTTTGCACTACACTAGTTAATAGTCTAAGTAAGGCTTACGAAAAAGTTGGTAGCAACCACTGCATACTGCAGCCAGGGGGTAGGCGAAATGCGACGAATTAGATCAAGGATGGACTTCGGTTTCCCTTGCACCATATTCCTCCTCGAACTCCTATGACTGTAAGCTAGCACACCATTACTGGTTTTTGAAGGATGCTCATGGTGCGCGAGGGCCGGTTGGGTCGATTTTCGCTTCAATTACCAGTCAACAAGCTGCCTATAGCTGGCACAGTGTAGATGGTTTTTTAGATGCGACCTTTGATCCTATTGACTGTTTTCATATGCCCTTATCCAAGAAAAATGTATGGTCCTACGAGCGATTGGTATTTGCTCTGGTGAACACAAGTAATGCTCAGTAAGCAGAGGGAGGTTTACAGAGATTGCCACATCCGAACGTGAGACTAGATGATCACACTAAGGGATCAGATCGTATGCGTCTTGGGCAAATTACTTAGCTTAGCTACTTCAGCCGAACTCAGGACGTAGGCGATGATCCACGGGGAGGTCCGTCACTAAATCCCCTTCTTTTCTTTTATATTTTTTCAAAAACCTTTTATATATAGTGGCCTGATTAGGGAATAGGAAGCGAATCGTTTTCAGTTTCATACCTCCTTTTCGACTCGCTTCGTTTTGATCAATTATCGAATTTGAAGCGAGTCATAATTCATACTTCCAAGATTTTTTTTTTTATTGGAACCACGCATTGTGAGAATTCAACTTGTTTTTTTGTCTTGGACTTTGGAATTAAATAAAAATACAAAATTGAATGAGGAATAGTGTATTTTCATTTTTTGTACAAAACGCTTAGCTTACGAAAATATAAAATCCTTGAATCTGCGAGTTAAAAGAAAATTGTTGCAAAGTTCTGTTCTTCAACGCTTGTGTTTTGTTTGTGTTTATTTTGTTGGTCCATTCGTTCACTTAAGTTCTTTCGGCTTTCATTTATTTTACAAACAAAAATATTATAATTTATAGGACCAATTAACACCGCAGTGATACTTTCTCATAGTAGCGATGTGTGGGATTTGTATTCAGGCGCATTGAGTGCTCCTTTGGCCATCCCTTAATTTTCCCTTATAAATTCAATGATCGCTGAAAATTGTTGTTGTTTGGACTTCTACACGTTTATGTAAAAAAAAACTATTGTTTATTTCTTTAGTTTGTTTTATAAACAAAAATAGTTAAACTCACATTTTTATTTATTTTAATGAAAAAAAAAATAAAGTACCTACCACTTTCGACCGTGTCGATACACCAATCCGTAAAAAAAACATCGGAAATTTAAAAATTGAAATTTAATTTCGATTTCGAAAATAGAGCGAATGTAAAACGATAGCGAAAGCAGTAATACCAAAGCTCATTTTCGCCACCTAAAACGATTCGCTTCGTATTCCCTATAATCAGGCCACAGGTCAAAGGAGTTATGGTAACCTGGGCCACCGAGCGAGGATGCTTGTGGCCGCCATCTCTACCTACCTCCAATGTAAGACACTTATTAACTTAGATCCTTGACCCCTCCAAGGGGCACAGGGCGTCAACTACCACTACACGCCATCTCGTTCGGTTTCTGGAAATATATTTTAGCTCTCCGCAACTTTTACCGAGCTTTAGTGATTCCTTGTCGACTGTTCTGCGCCAAGATTTTCTCTGGCCTCCAGGTCTTCTGCCATCTTGGATGAGTGGATCCCACTCCATTGCATGTCTTGCAATAGAGTCTGCACCACGACGCGTATCTTAATGTATCTTCCGTTCCGTTCCCCGATACCGTGGTTACCCAGAACGTGCTTCAGCGCTGTGTTGTCCTGACCAACCTTAGCATTAAGATCTCCCATTACGATAGTGATGTCTCCATTCGGCGAGCTTCTGAAAACCGCGCTAAGTTGGCTGTAAAATTCGTCCTTCTCGGCGTCCGACGCTTCCTCAGTTGGGGCATAGCACTGGATGATGGTGATTTTTCTTAATTTACTCTGGAACCTGGCTGTCAATATCCTGTCGTTGATGGGTTTCCAGGTTATAAGAAAATTTAGCTTTCAATGCTTATGAAGTTCAGAAAGCTAAGTCACCAATTACACATGATTTTTTGTATAAACGACTTGTTAGATGTTTATTCATGCTAAATAATTTAATAAGAAGATGAAGAAATTTAAATATTAAAATATTGAAATTACTTCTGTTTTAAGTGGAGTGAATGAATATAATTCAATTAAAAAGTACAAGTGACCTCAACTCCAGAAATTATTGTGTTTCGCCCAAGGTATAACAGTGGGCTCTTCAGTCAGTCTGTTATACCCTACTGACTGAAGAGCCCACTGTTATACCTTGGGCGAAACACAATAATTTCTGGAGTTGAGGTCACTTGTACTTTTTAATTGAATTTTATTCATTCACTCCACTTAAAACAGAAGTAATTTCAATATTTTAATATTTAAATTTCTTCATCTTCTTATTATAAAAAACCTGACCACGGGTATTTATTTTCTAGGTGCACGAATTTAAACAAATTCCCCTAGAATAATAAAATTCACAGTATCTTTTTGCTGTGATTTTTATAAGAGTCGGTAAACATCGACCAAAATTTGTGTCTTAGTAGGGTATAACAGACTGACTGAAGAGCCCACTGTTATACCTTGGGCGAAACACAATAATTTCTGGAGTTGAGGTCACTTGTACTTTTTAATTGAATTTTATTCATTCACTCCACTTAAAACAGAAGTAATTTCAATATTTTAATATTTAAATTTCTTCATCTTCTTATTATAAAAAACCTGACCACGGGTATTTATTTTCTAGGTGCACGAATTTAAACAAATTCCCCTAGAATAATAAAATTCACAGTATCTTTTTGCTGTGATTTTTATAAGAGTCGGTAAACATCGACCAAAATTTGTGTCTTAGTAGGGTATAACAGACTGACTGAAGAGCCCACTGTTATACCTTGGGCGAAACACAATAATTTCTGGAGTTGAGGTCACTTGTACTTTTTAATTGAATTTTATTCATTCACTCCACTTAAAACAGAAGTAATTTCAATATTTTAATATTTAAATTTCTTCATCTTCTTATTATAAAAAACCTGACCACGGGTATTTATTTTCTAGGTGCACGAATTTAAACAAATTCCCCTAGAATAATAAAATTCACAGTATCTTTTTGCTGTGATTTTTATAAGAGTCGGTAAACATCGACCAAAATTTGTGTCTTAGTAGGGTATAACAGACTGACTGAAGAGCCCACTGTTATACCTTGGGCGAAACACAATAATTTCTGGAGTTGAGGTCACTTGTACTTTTTAATTGAATTTTATTCATTCACTCCACTTAAAACAGAAGTAATTTCAATATTTTAATATTTAAATTTCTTCATCTTCTTATTATAAAAAACCTGACCACGGGTATTTATTTTCTAGGTGCACGAATTTAAACAAATTCCCCTAGAATAATAAAATTCACAGTATCTTTTTGCTGTGATTTTTATAAGAGTCGGTAAACATCGACCAAAATTTGTGTCTTAGTAGGGTATAACAGACTGACTGAAGAGCCCACTGTTATACCTTGGGCGAAACACAATAATTTCTGGAGTTGAGGTCACTTGTACTTTTTAATTGAATTTTAACTAAATAATTTAATATCGATGTTCAAACATTAAAATGTTCAGAAAGGATAGACACAGTTTACAAAAGATTTTTCTTACCTACGACTTGTTAGATGTTCATTGATGAATAATAACTTAGGATCGATGTTCAAGCATTAAAATCATCGATGTTCAGAAAGCTCAGGCACCGTTTACATATGATTTTTTGTACATACGACTTGTTAGATGTTTATTTATGCTAAATAATTTAAGATCGATTTTCAAACATTAAAATCAGCGAAATAGAAGTAATCATGGCAACTTGTTCGATATATTTTTGTATAGAAAATTTGGCCTGGATCTTAATATTTTGAACTCATCGGTGTTATGAAAGAATATAACGTTCAAGAACATGGTTATATTTTTAAAACTTTGAATTTGTAATGTATTGCATTTTTATGTTGAAAACAATTTATTAAAAATATCGATTTAAAAAAAAAAATGCGTGTTTCTGATTTGATTATTTTTGACATCGAGATTGGTTCTTCGATGTTGACTTATCGATGTTTACATCGATGATTTTTCAATATCGCTCATCCCTAACACTACATCTTTTGATGATTCACCAATACAAATATAAAACGTCAGAATTGAGCAGAAGCTTTACAAACTGTTCCATTGGATTTCAGAATGAATGGAACCTTGAGTGAAACCAATGGAAAACGGCATTTTTTTAAAATTGTTATTTAGCATTGTGTATCCTTCGTTCTTTTTATCGTTGCAATGTTTCACAACTCTGATATCAAATTGATTTTGGAAGAGCCTTTTTTAAGGAACAGACAATCGTCTTGGCTCTTTTATTGCTCCAGCCAAACAACAACGGGACTGTAGTGTCAACATAATGGTTTGTTTTTTTTAAGCCCTGAAGTCACCATGCCTGGGGTCACCCAAAAGGCATTTTATTTTTTTTGGTGAAAACCCACTCACCTTGCAAAAAAATAATTGTTTTCTTTTTTAAACCACGTTTCGCCTGAAGTTGCTAAGAAATAGCTCTATGTTTTTTGCAAGACTTCTATAAAGCATTTGATTTGCTGTGGATTCGCGTTCTGCTTTTTTTAAAGTATAAATTTAAATTATCAATTACCTATTATTATTCTTTTTTCATTCACTACTAGTTTTTTATTAAAACTTCTATAATTCCAAACAAAATGATTTTTTGTCTTGCTTGTCAGTGGTCCATTTTGGAAACTGAATATTTTTAGACCATTATTTGCCATTTAAAATAACTTCAAGTGGTGCTAAACGAAACAAACACAATAGGCGTGTACCATCAACTGAACGCTCCGAGCGCTCAAGGATTTTGAAGTGAGACAAAAAATCTCAACTGAGCACTGATATTTTGTGCGGAGATTTGTGATCCAAAAATTTCTTGGATTCATTGCTCAATTTTTTTTTCTCAGTCGAAACAGCTGTTTGTTCGACAACCAAGTTATAATTTTTTGAGGGTGTGCAAATAAGAAAGTGGTAAATAAATACAAAATAAAGACGAAATGTTGATGAAAACTCAAATTAATTGAAAAAGCTGTATTCATCAATTTCAATCATTTTTTTGCTTTAACAATTAAATATTTAAAGAAAAGTTGAAATTTTATTTCTGAACTTGTATGAGAATAATAACACATGTTTTTTTTTTTTGAAAGAGAGCGGAGAATGTTGTCCCACCAAATGATTCTGCCTCCGTTAATCTGACATAGAGCGCTCATTGAGCGCTCAGTTTGTGGTACACGCCTAATACGTAGCCCTGGGCTAAATGGCTTTAATCTTTAATGACTTCAATCTTGTTGGATAGTAATTACATTCGATGTCTGTCAAAAAATCGATGCAAAGTAAACTGAACTCTACAAATAAAAAAAAAAATAGCCGGAAAGAAACGCCACTAAACAGTTATTTTGGATTAGTTTCGCTAAATAACCAAGAGCTAAAAGCAAAAAAAAAAAAACGATTTATACTTTGAATCATTTTCTAAATTTGAATAATTTCTTACTACCATTCAATAAACTTCGAAAAATACATTGATTATATATACATACATACCTACATTATGTAGATACTTAAAGAGTTGAGTTTTGCTCTCAGTTTTCAATACACACAAAACAATCTAAGCTTCAGAAAATAACTGACAAAAAAAAAAACAAACAAAAGAAACCTCTTTGAAATCCATAAATTCAAAATTGTCTTCTTGTATCTTTCTCCTGTTTGTATAATACATAAATAAAAGAAAAAGCTTTAATATTAAAGAAGAGACTACCTCAGAAGTCGGATAGCAAACGTCTCTTCTTAAAGTTTTTCGCCAGCATGTTTAATGGGTGCCATATAGTGGTGGTTGTTGAGTTTTCGATGGTGGTTGGTTAAATTCCAAATATTATTTGGGAAAATCAATAAATTCATGTATGTATACTTCGTCGATTTTTAGGGAGGATCTCATTCTCGTGCTGTATGCGGAACTAAAGGATTTTATTTGTTCACACTGCTTGAGCAGTTTCCGACCGGAACCACCCGCCGCCAGCCGCCCACCTACACCTACACGCCATGATGAGATAGTGTATGTAGGTAGCACAAAAAAATTTAAGCACACAAATGTACCTACACACTTTTCTTCTCATTTAATTTGTTTCAAGGAAGTATTAATAAAGAGGAATGACAGCTAAAGAGATGATATTATGTAATCGCGAACTTTAATAAGAAACATCTATAGGTTTTCTTTTCTTCATATTTTCAGGAACAAGGAAGAAAATTGATGTGATACTGAGGTACCAATTTTACGATTCCACCCAGATAAAAAGGACATAAAAGAATGGAATCGAAGTGCGTATGAAAGGTACCTATACGTGCGAGGGCGAGATTAAGTGCCTTATATGGTAGGTATACATATACAATGCACTTATTTATTATTTTTCTCACATGGACTTCGCATCAAAACCCAGGTGTGGAAAATTCTAGAGCTTGCACGAAGATGCAGCGAATATAATAGATACTGAGAGAATCGAATCCCAACAACATTGCAAAGTTTTAGGTAACAAACAAAAAGCATCAAAAACGCCTTAAAAGTGTGTGTATAGGTATGTGTGAGGATGCGTGGTGCGAGTGTGTGGTTGCTCGCTCGTGGCCGGAAGTTCAGGTTATTGTATAGCTAAGTTTATAGAAGTAGGTGGTACGTCCGTCCGGAAGAAAAGGACGTTATGGTGGCATACAAATGTCCTTCTGGCCACGATATTTGTAATACAGAGGAGATGCTTATACTGAATGTACCTAAAGGATAGATATGTTTTAAATGAGAGACATAAAACATTGGATTGAGGGTTGTTTTACTTAGGGCCAGGCGGTTAAATTATATTTTTACTAACAAAACAAAGTATGTATACATTTTTTGTCTGTACATGTCGTCGCATTTAATAACGCTTTATAATAATTTAGGTGTTTTACTAACGACTCCATAATCCATAGTTATGACTAAATACCTATGCATCGCTTATATGCTCATAATAAACTATACACATTAATTTACATACCTATGTATTATGTTCCATGTCCTTTTTAAAAATGCTCAGAAGATTAGATTAGGTAGGCATAAGTTTGGTATTGCTATGTTATTTGTAGGTACATATAGGTATTTAATAACTATATATACAAAAACGTAGTGACTGTTATTCAGTACCTACTATTATTAATAAAAAAAAATAATCCCCAGTGGAAATAAAATATTACATTTAAAAACGAAAGAATGTTCAACTTTCTTGAACTAAACGGTGAACCCAAAAACAATCAAAATAATTTCAAGTCAAGTTTGTATAGATAAAAAACAATTTAAATAATTTTAATGTTATAGGTAGTTCAAAATTGATTGATGGTAGTAAAATTGATCTAAATTGAACTGACTTTAACAAATATTGCGTATTGACAAGACACTAACTAGTCAAGTGATAATTGGATGGAAAAATAAGTTGAACTGACTTTAACAAATATTGCGTATTGATTGGATGGAAAAATATTTTTTTTTTTACAAAATGTTTGTATCCGTTTGTTTTAACTACAAACATTAAATAACATATTCCAAAGTTCCAATCTCTTCCAAGGCATCATTCGCAAGTTAAAATTGACAGCAGTTTTGATAAAAAGCTTCAAGCAATTCAACAGTTGAACGTAATTCATGTCATAAATTAAAGCATCCGTTTGATTTCTGTACTTTTATTTTACTATACAAGGTATCGCACAGTGGCCGAAATTCAACCACCAAAAGAAAAAAATTAACACAAAATGAAAGTTAAAAAAAAAATCTCTAGGTCTGGTAAAACGCTGGCGGGGAAGTTGTACATTAAAAAGCCAACTTGAATAGAAAATGAAATGAATCTAAAGTACGACAACGCGGCATTTCAACACACACTAAACCTATGCAGCTAATTGAAAAATCATAATGTTAGCACAAAAAACAGTAGCAACTTTTGAATGATAGTACATATTCACTACTGTGCCTTTGGGTGGCTTGTTCAAATTGTGTCCTTTTGATGTAAATAAATCGGTTGAACACTTCTTGAGAAACTGGAAGTTTCGTAAAGGCAAATAAATTATAGGTAATTGAAAAATACTTACTTCAGTTTAAATTTTTATGGAATTCTATGACGGGTTTTCTTATGTAAAACAGTAGATACCTACCTAAAATAAGGGAACTCGCTTCGGGTTTTGGCGTTTTTGAAATTGTTTAAACTAATTGAAATTCCTCAAAACAATTTGATTGAAGCAAAAACCTTTTTTTTAATATGCAGTGATCTTAAGTGCAAAAACAAAAATGACCCACAGTGTCTAAATTCGTTTCTAAGGTATATTCTGCACATCTACGCACCTTATGGCTTTCCAACCATATAAAATTTATCGAAATCGGTTGTATACTTTTTGAGAAAATGGTACCACAAACTAAATTTATATATAGATTTTCTATTTTTTATACTTACTATACTAATTGAAAAAAAAGTTTGTGATCTATAGCCATTTACAATTTTTCATCTTGCAAGGGAAAGTTCCTTTCGCCTTATCCGGGCGGGCTGGGCAGAAAATTGTAAGTCCTCTCCATTCCTGCCAAACAAGACTTAAATAGAAAAGATTGAGAATTTTTTTTTAAGCCAATAGGCCTCTGGGCCTAGACAAATGTTAGGTTGCTTAGAAATAACATCACTTATTTATTTTTCCAAGGAAACGTTTTCAAGTTTTTTTTTTAAATGTGCATTTCAAGTTTTGTTATGTACCCTGAAGCCAGTCTGGGTTAGCTTCATAGAAAAAAAAAATTATCCTGGCGAGCGATATCTGTTTTTTAACGAATTGAGTTAACGAATGAGATAAATTGCCAAAAGTTTGTTTTGTCTTTCTTAACTACTGTACCTATAAACAAAAAGAGAAAATGGAAACATTTGAACGGTCAAATCTGTCCAACTCACATGCACTTCAGAGTGCGAGTGCTTGTTTGTTTTTTTGAGAACTGAAAACCTCAGATTTTGTTCAAAAACTCTTTGGATATCAAAAAAAAATTTGTTTCAACCCTAGGTAAAGTTCAACAAACGAACTTAACGAACCATCTCGTATAGTTTAAGATTGTCTTACAGTAATGAATCATCTACGCCTAGATTCGAAGTGTCTCATCAATACAAAACATTCAGAGCTATATTAATAAAAAAAAAAGTTAACTCCCCTGTATTTTTCGTGCTCAAGAGTAACTATGGGTTAAAAAAATAACACGCGAATTAAAACTTATATTTAATTTTTCGTATTTAACCCTTTGCTTAACTACGTTCATTGGTGGGGTAGCTAGCTCGTAACTAACCTCTTAACTTAACCTACGAGATAATCAGATCTATAATCGTTACCGATCGGAACAAAATTCTATCCGATTTGTAATTTTCTATCATCGTAACCGTTCGGATAGATAAATCGTAGAACATCTAATAAATAGTTGCGGAATTCGAAAGGAAACAAAAATTAAAACTAAGGAATTAAAAATTAATAATGGATTCTGCAGCTGCAAACAATTAAGTAGATAATACTTTTTTCATGTATTTGCTTCAATATTTGAATAAACATTTTTGTTTATCTCAGAAAAAAATCAAAAGTGAACGAAGTCCAGTACGACCGGCTGGTTGAGTTAATGTCAAATACACGCGTTAGTACACGTCTACTTTACTGTTAGGGGCCAGTTATAGCTATCATTGAAAAAGTTAGCTGTTGATTTTAAGACCCTTCGAAAGTTTAATCATTGATTATTTGTCCTCCAAAAAAAAATTCATTTTGACCCATATCTTCCCCATAACGTAACTAAATTTTTTCAATGATCATTGGTAAGATAGTTCATCGTTGAAAAAATAAAAGTAGTTTTATGAAAAGTTGTGCCAAATTCAATTGTGTTTTACCTAGAAATAATTATTATGTCAATTAGCTTTACTTTGGCATCAAAATAATCATTTATTTTGTCTCCAAAATCTCTCAAAATTGACAATTAATATTTTCAATTATGGTTTTCAATGATAGCTATAACTGGCCCCTTACGAAACAGAAATCATGTAGGAAATAAATGTTACGATCGGAACTTTTCTCCGATCGTAGGTTGCTCCGAACGGATACGATGATAGACCTGAATGATAAGTCGTCGCCAACTCTGTTTACTAATAAGTCAGTCATAATTTACAAATTTTGCAATTTATCTAGCATTATTTAACCAAAATGTTCAATTTATTTGTACATCGGTGACCAATACTTCTGTACGCCATGAGATTTGCTGTGACGCATAGGTGAACCTTGTACTTCACGCAAGAAGCAAACAGGCGTATTGCGTGTCTATGACGAGACGCTTCGTTTTCACAAGCCTTAAGTGTGATCTTAAAATAGACACTATGAAGTCGAACAAATTGTTGAACTAAATTGCACCTGGAATGCGGAGCTATTTCAAGTTTTTTTGTTCTATATAAAAAATGCAAGGTTTTCCAAAGAATCCATTTAATTTAATTAAAATAAATTTCGAATGAATAACTCTTTTTAAATTACTGGCGCCTTAAAGTATTAAGATTATCACTTATATACCTACTTTCATTTCTGCAACATCCGTCGCATCAATAGATTAAATTAAATAAGTTTGTTTTATGTTTTTATGTATATATATTTATTTGTGTATGTATATAGCTTATTTTAACAAATAATTTTAATTTTTATTTCTGAGTACAAATAATTTTTTTATTGAATTAAATAAGCATTGTCATAGTGTACGCCAATTTGTTAACAAACAAAATATTAATATGTATTAGAAAAATATTTGTAGATAATAATTGTGAAAAATATTTTTAGCAAAAGATATTTGTGCCGTAAGCCAAAGTTTTAATTAAAAAACGCATCTTAAATTTAAAATCATTAAAGTTTAGTTTAATTTTTAAATATTTTATGCTTAAATATAATTTAATGGCACATAAATATTTATCGTGCGTTTGAGTATTACATGTTATACAACTGAGACCAAAGTTTGTTTTTAATTTAGTTCAACTTAAATTTAAAATTGATTATTATTAATACATAGAAACGAGATCTTAGAAATTTTAAATAGAGAGTAATAAAAATTAATACTGAAAAATTATTTTGAAGTACAAAAGCAATGTATAAATTTGTTTGAATGACTTTTCATATTTTTTTTTATATCCATTGTAGAATTATTTTTTCCAATTATTCGGTTTTTGTAATTTGTAGGAATTCGCCATGTCGTCTCATATTATCAAGCAAATCTGAATGTTTTTGTGTCACATGAGTGGCCAATGATGTAGCATCTTGGTGAACACTGCCACATACTATGCAAAGCAGGGTTTGATCTTCTGTTTTGACTAATGACTGTGATGGTAGTGAACGTCTATAAGCATGCGAATGACTCAAGGTGGAGTGTACTTTCATGTGAACAGTAAGGCTTGATGCTTGAGTAAATGATTTGTCACATACTTTACATTGAAATGGCTTTTCGCCCGTATGGATGCGCATGTGAATGTTAAGGCTTCCGGATTGCGTGAATGATCTTTCACATATGGAACAGGTGAAGGGTTTCTCACCCATGTGGGCCTTCATATGCTGCACCAGCTCGCTGGAACTCTTATACGCTGTACGACAAATCGAACACTGATACACCAGATCGTAGGAATGAAGACGCATATGCTCCGACAGTAGACTTGAATGTTTGAAGACCTTATCACATTCAGAACAAGAATGTGTCTCATCGTCTGTATGTGACTTTATGTGCAAAAGTAAACTGCTAGAGTTGACGAAACCCTTATCGCATAGATTACATTGATGCGGTTTTTTAACTGAGTGTGATCTTATGTGGACCATTAGGCTACTGGACTGGGTGAATGCTTTCGGACACAGTTCACATTTGTAGGGCTTTTCTCCACTGTGAATGCGAATGTGGGTGTTAAGGCTGCCAATGTGAGTAAATGTCTTTTGACAAATTGAACATTGGAAAGGTTTATTGGTGATGTGAGATCGGACGTGTTTGGCTAGATCACCAGCGTTATCAAACGATGCTTCACAATGAGAACATTGGAATGACATACTTCCCATCTGTACCATCGAATAGTCAATATTGTTTCTACTTTCAGATTTGATTGTAATGGGTTTATTATTCAAAGGCATAGTTGTTTGAGAATTACTCGAATTGTCATCTTCCTCCATGGCAGATGGCTCTTCATCATCGTCTTCTTCGTCGTCGTCATCGTCATCATCGTCATCGTCGTCATCGTCGTCGTCATGGTCAGAATCATCATTTAAATCTATAAGATCACACACTGGTTCCATGGCTGTGGAATAGTCAAATGGCTCTTCCTCTTCATCGTCGGACATTGGTTCATCTTGATCTGTATGGTCTTCTGTTTTGAGTTCTACTCCCAGATGGCATGAGTTCATATGTTGATACAGATTGCCAGGATGAACAAAATAAGCCCGACAACACATACAATGAAATGTTAGATCAGGCTTAGTCCTTTGCAATGGCTCTTCTTTTTTGCCATTGATAACCGGAGTTATTGTAAGCGGAAGATTTAAATTGGGATTCTCCATTGTATTGTATGGTTTGTATTTTTGTATCTTATTCACTTTAAAACTTTAACTTTTTTTCTTACAATAACTCAATTAGACTACTTTTGTTATAATAAAACTTGTAATAGGATTAACTTTACTATTTTGCACACGGTTATAGGGTTAATTTATGAATCGCATGGTTTCAATTTTAAGTCTGGTGTATTCAGTGTTTGTCCCAACCCAAGAGAGTATGACGGCAAATTCACAAAGTCTGCGCAAAAGCCAAAGACAGTGAAAATATACACATATATTTATTTGTATTGTGAACTTACCCTTGCTCCAATGAAACGAGCCTCCAATAATTCCTGCTTACGGGGGTCTATTGCGGCTTGAAAATGATCCATTTTGTTCGCAATCGCAACTGAAAAGAGAAGACAAGACCAAACAAATTAGCAGCTTAATTAATATTACGAAAATTAAAATACATAAATAGATAGGATATGTCTGAGTGCCCGTACAATTTTTTTTGCTCCGCATTGTTTACTTAAGACAAAGACAAAGTATATTCTCATTTAAAAACAAATAAAGGGTGGTTAAATTTTAAGGACCGATGTTGAATGTGAACCACACCTAAACGTTTTTCTGCATTTCATTTGACATTTCTCAATTTCAGACTAACTCATGGAAAGATACTTGAACATTTCAAGCGTCGTCAATGGTCAGAATGGTGGCAAAAAATGGCAACAGTGGATGATCAATTTTCGAAGAAATTTCCACCTTAGTGGATTCGTCAATAAGCAGAATTGCCGCATTTGGGCGAATGATAATCCAAGAGTGATTGTCGAAAAACCAATGCACCCACAAAGAGTGACTGTTTGGTGCGGTTAATGGGCTGGCGGCATCATCGGGCCGTATTTTTTCCAAAATGAGGCCGGTCAGGCAGTTACTGTGGATGGTGTTCGCTATCGTGAGATGATAACGAACTTTTTATGGCCCGAATTGGAAGATATGGATGTGGACGATATGTGGTTTCAACAGAACGGTGCCACTTGCCACACAGCTGACGAAACAATGGCTCTTTTGCGCGACAAATTCAATGGCCGTGTTATCTCACGAGGTGGCGATGTCAATTGGCCGCCACTAAAATTGAAGAGAAAACCACTGAATCCAATACAAAGACACAATATAATAGATTTTTGCAGGAAGAATATGACGTGGAAGGAAAAATGACGACAAAAATTCAATTTAGATGGGCCAGGCGGATATAATTATTATTTTCATGTTATGAGGAAGGAACCAAGGTTTCTGCAGCGCCACCATAGCCGAGAAGGGAAGTGTAAGGTGTGGGGTGCTATATACTGATTTGGAACAATTGATCTGGAGTTTCCTACATTGCAAATGACGGCAAACTCCTACAAGGAAATATTGGAAGAAGATTTCCCTAAGTTTACCGGTGTCTTTGGACCAATACCATGGACATTTTAACAAGACAACGCCCCAATCCACAACGCATAGATCATTAACAGTTGGATATTCTAGAAAAATGTTACGTTTAGTTAAATAGCCACCGTATTATCCGGACCTAAATTTTATCGAAAACGTGAGGGGATTGATGAGGACAAAGAATCACTTACTGCTGCAATCAAAGAAGCATGAACAGCAATTTCTTAAATTATATAAAATAACTGTAGTAGTGTAAATTAGATTTATTTGTTTCAAATTTTACATTTTATATATCGAATCCGTGGCTTGCTGCTCATACCTAACCCTTGCCTGTTCATCAACACGTGTGATGAGTTGATACAAAGTGGACTTCCAGCTTACTAGTTCTCTCAAATCAAGATTTAATTCAAAATCATTTTGTAATGCTAGCTCCGTCCATTCCTTATACCAGCTACTTTTTTTAAGAATAGCTTGAAGCGGTACTTTTTTCGGCGGCCGATGATTAGGCATATTAACAACTTTGATGATATAATCCACTTGTAACTTTAAAGTTTTAACAAAAAGTGGCGACAGACCAGTTTCCAACATTACCATATAATTTGGAGAGTTAGGAGGTAGATGAAAAGTTTTTATGTAGAATCAAAGAAGCTTCTCTACTGTCTTATATTCTTTCCCACCCCAGACTTGTGCTCCGTAGAATAGTATTGATTCTGCTACTGCCTCAAAAAACTCTTGTACTTGCTGCTGTGGGCCACATTCTTATTGCTTAAGCACCTTGTACATGTTTTATTGATGGCTGTTTTAGCTTGCGAGATTAGATTTTTGGTGAATAGGATTCCCAGATATTTATTCTCCTTAATTAATTCCACCATTTCACCATTGAAAAACCATTTTTCGTTAGAGCAGGCTCTTCCTCCTGCTTTTTTAAATATTAGGACTTTCGACTTGATAAGATTAACGCTTAGGTTCCACAATCTACAGTAGTCAAATAGCCTGTTTATCATAAGCTGTAAAGACTGCGGTGAATATGCCAATATAACTATATCATCAGCAAAAAGTAACGCTTTAATCTGTGTTCCAGCGTACTCTGTACCTCCGGATAGACTGTCCACTAGATCCTCTATAAACAGTGCAAACAAGCTGGGACTGAGAGAACAACCTTTTTTAACTCCTGTCTGGGTTTGAAACCATTCCGAAACTTCTCTGCCATTCCACACTGCCGCTCGAGTGTCTCCATACAATCCCTGAATAAGTCTTCCAAACTTTAGTGACATACCCAGCCCGAAGAGTTTGTACATAAGCGCGTCACGGTCAACTGTATCGAATGCTGCTTTCAGGTCTACAAAGAAGGCATAGAGTTTTTTGTTTTGCGAAAGAAATGAATCCGCAATATTTTTAAGCACAAAGATTTTAAGCACTTAAGATTTATGTACATTATGTAATTATAATTAAATTTATATAATATGAATGTAAAATTTGAAACAAATAAATCTAATCTACTACTACTACTACTACTACTACTACTACTACTACTGCTACTACTACTACTACTACTACTACTACTACTACTACTACTACTACTACTACTACTACAATAAAAAAAAAATAAAATAACTGCATGATTACTTTCCAACAGGGTTTTTGAAGCTATTTCAAATAAAGGTAGCACACATTATTAAAATATGATTATAAATAAAAAAACTACCCTCTTTTACTGCATTCTTCCAATTTGTTTTTTTATTTAAGAGAATGTTTCTATTCAAGTGGCGCAAAAAAAAAAACAGTGGCGCAAAATTTTAAACAGCCTATTATTAAGGGTTTAGTATGATACTACATAACATTTTACTAATTCTTTAACAGTTTACTAAAATTTTCTTAATTTTAAATACTTTTTAACTAGTATCATACTAAACTAATTTCCTTCATAAAATTCAGCTGAACACGCCCAAAAAAGTGACAGCTCGTGCAAAAAATTCACAAACACTCCTGATTTTGACAATTTTAAACGTCAAAGTGTCATATGGATTTAGTACGATACTAAAAAGATAAAATAGCCATTTGGTGATTTTAAATTTAGTAAAATGTTAGGAGATAGTACGATGCTAAACTCGTTTAAAATTAGCAAAATACATTTTTTACCTAGATTAATACTAAAAACGATTTATCATCGTACTAAATCGACTAAAATTTTGCGCCAGTGTATTGAGTGAAGTTATTAGAAAAGTGGTATAAAATAACCTAATGGTATTTTCCTGAATTATTAGGCCTGTTTAATGAATCTGTTCGGAACAGAAAAGATCAGAAAAAGTACAAGATTGTGTGTTCCATGCTTTGAGTATACCTATATATAATATGGAGTGCTCGTTCCTATCCCTAATGCATTGTAGTACTTGAGCCTGTGATATGGGGCGTGATTTCAATACAGAGAGGGTTTTTTGACAGCTGCAGCTATGACGGTGTTGTTGTAAAAACCCTCTCTATATTGAAAATTGGATTACTGCATATATTACCGCGCCCCCTATGATAGTTACGTTTTTGGAATGTAAACGAGCACTCCATATTATATTTACTCAAAGGTTCCATGAGTAAAAACCTTGCACTAAACTGTTCTACCTTCTGTCACTTTGTATTCCATGAAGTTTTTTAGAACAGATTAGAAAAATATTTTCTGAACCTACTTTTTAAGTGGTGCAAGTGAGTGCAAGTAACAGCTGATTGATTTCTTTGAGCATAAAAAAAAAAAGTTTTAAATTTAGCTTATTGGAAGTGAAAATATTATCACTGGTGGACTCTTTCAATAGTGCGCGTGTAAAAATGTCGGAAATATCTGAAGAAATATCCATATAGGTATTTAAAAAAAAAAATAAAAATTCTTGATTTATTCAAACCAAATTAAATTCAATTTTCCACTCCTTCACAGCTGATCGGAAACTGTCAACCACATGCACCAAATATGCTGCATTTTTTTGTTCTATCTTGTTCTGACAATTTGTGCTGTTCTGCCCTGTTCTAATCTAGATATTTTTCATTAAACAAACCTATTCTGTCCCAGCAGTTTTATTCGCAAAGTGTTTCCTATAAAACTCTCAACAAGTTGACAATATTTGTTTAGAACTTGCCGATGTCACATTTTCGGTAATGAATTCGAAAAACACTTTTGAAAGGCTCAACTGATAGGTACAAAATTGACTAGATCTAGTAACAATGTGGATTCAAGTACTCTACTCTAGAGTATTACAAAATTTAATACCAAGACTCGATCCAAATCGGCCTGATATTTTGGCATTTCCACAAACAAAATCTAAAGCCCTACATTTTTGTATGGAGACGATGCTAAACCGACCGTTTTATTCCAACAATTCACAAGTCGTTTTTAGATTCAGGGCAAGATTTTTGACTCAGGAAATGTATTATCATACTAAAAACATAAATGTTAAAAAAGAAGCCAAGTTGTTGTATATATGTATGTACAAAAACATTTGCGTAACAAGTCAGCCGTAAAAAGTAATGAGATCTAAAAGTACACAAAGCTCTTAGTTTATTACTGTTAAACTACCCTACCCGTGCGAGACCTCTCTCACAAAATACTGAAAATTGAAATCCGTTATCTGCCAAAGTGCAATAGTGCAAATATCACATTCCGATAATGAAATTTCACCAGTGGCTTCAGGTTCCTACAGCAGCTTTTCTAAGCAACATTTGACAAATTGTCGAGTCATTTTTTAATTTTAAATATATTTTAATTTTTAAATTTTATTTCAATAAAAAAAAATAACAAAGTTTCTATGTAAAATGCATCTTTCTCTTCTTAATGCACGTTCCAGTGGTATTATGTCTGACAGTTAATTATAGTGAAATATAAGATCTTTTGTATCCTTCTGACTTATTTAATTTGAAAGAAAGATCTCCCGAGCCAGTGGGATTATTAAATAACAGTAACCCCGTTAATATTCATATAAAAGAAAGCCAAATTAGGGGAAGATTGTTAATTAGCAATATAATTTTATCATTCAACAAATATGCATTAAAATATTTGATTTTATTTTAAACATTCGAGCGGTCACGCACGGACGACCTATATACTGTTATTCACACCTAGCACTTGCAAGTTAGTGCAATAATAATTTTTATTTTTTGCTGCGCCGTTTAGTTCCGTCAACGTCAAGTGCGTTATCTTTATTTTCACCCACACAATACATCGAACAGACCTAATTTCCCGTTAGATGAAAATAGCTGCATTCAAGTATCTATGCGATAGCCTATCTAAGATAGATTAGTATCCATATATGTAGGTTTTTGAACGGATTTGTTGTTTTTGACATTTCGCTTGGGATACAAACGTATACCGAAATTTTTCGGATAGCTTCGATCCAACAGCAGAAGCTGTTTTGTCCTCAGCTGTTTTTTTACACAACACGAACATATCCGGATAGCTCTTCATAGGCCACATTCGGGTGGTAGGTAGACACGGTATTTGAGATAGGTATCTGATATGTTTTCGAACGACCAAAACCGGATGCGTAATCGAACCAAACGAAAACGACAAAGGAAAATGAACAGATAAGATGTCAGCTGTTCGTAAATCCAAGCAGATCCGAACATTTTTGTATTTATTTCGTTATAATTTTAAAGGTTTCTTATACCTCATAAATTGAGTTTTCTTTTTTATCGCGGTCTAGGGAAAATATAGAGCCTAGTCTCTGCAGCGCAGAGATAGGTACTCTTGGCTTAAGCCGAGATGGTTGCTGAAACTCTATTATTAGTATTTTTGGGATAGAATTATATTTGTTTTGACATCAGCTGTTCGTCGGCTGGTTTTTCCTTAGGCATTACAACAACACGAACAAATACAGATACCTTTGGTTACATACCCGAACGCGACCATAGTGTTTTGATCGCTGCCAATGAATTCGTTAAATAAACACATCCATTGCAATTGAAATGAATTGTCAAAATTTCTACTTTCCAATCGTATTGGACCACACTCTCTTATGGGTCCGTTCAATATGTGGAGAGATGAAATAATGGTAAGAACGCACTTGACTTCGACGGAACTTCCCTTAAGCGGAACTGCACGACGCAGTAAATTACAGCATTACAGTTTTGCTCACGAATGATAGTGGGTACACTCTGATTGGTGATTTGTCAGTCTGAACTGTTACCCGCGTGTGTACCACGCTTATAATGCACGATTTTTTCAGTGGCCACGTTCACGTTGCGCTGAGATATGCTATCTCGAATACTCGAGTATCCGTATACATATTTGTGAACGACCAGAACCGGATAAGTTATTAATGATGACATAATACTACGTTTTCACCAGACACTAAACCGAAATTTAAGTAAAGAGATTTATTTGGTGTTTCCACTGCACAAAAAATGATTATGACCAAACATATAAATGATTAAGTAATTATTTGAAGAACAATAACGATGACTCCTCTAGTATATTATGTTTTTTTAAAAAATATTTTAACACCATTAATTTGAGTCAACATAAAAAACAAAATATAATTTTTTTTTATTTTCTTATAATTTTATTAATTTGTTTGTTTACACACAGAATGCATTTCAACCAGTGTACTGGTCATCTTCAGCAACACGACTGAGAACTACAGCTGTCACTCATATTAACAACAAAAAATCGTTATAATAATCTATGTAAGATATATAATTATACAAAAGTTAAAACAGGAAAGCAGACAATGTTTATGCAAAAAAAATTGAAAATAAATAGAGTGACTATATTTACACTGATAATTTAATGAAATAAGAGTAAAAGAGAAAGTCATTAAAAATCATTAAAAACAATTAAACAAGTAAGATTCTATATTTCCATTATCTGCATTTAATGCGGTGGTGTCATTCTGAATATAAAAGCTTTCGGTCGCATCAAGCTTATTATTGTTTGAGGTGTTTGCAAGTAGTCGGACATCATTTAAAGTTAATGGTAAATGTTGTTCTTGTAGTGCATGTGCTGCAATCGCTGACTTTTTTGGATCGTTATTTTGTATATAATTTTGATGGTCTTTGAATCGTGTAGTGATTGATCTTTTAGTTTGGCAAGCGTCTCAAACAATAATAAGCTTGATGACTGGTTGAAATGCATTCTGTGTGTAAACAAACAAATTAATAAAATTATAAGAAAATAAAAAAAAATTAAATTATGTTTTTTATGTTGACTCAAATTAATGGTGTTAAAATATTTTTTAACAAAACATAATATAAATGGTGTTTCATTTTTTTGATATGAAGTGGAAGTGAGATAAAGTTTTTATTTACATTTTCATCTGTCAATAAACGAAAATGGTGTTAAAATGGGTCGTATCCACAATCATTCTCCAAAAAAGAAAGTTTGTTTGATTTGACAAACTAATGTTTCCAAGAAGATTTGAATGAGTTTTATTTGAAATCTTCATTTGAGGAGATAAAAATTTGTATATAATCTTTATAAATCTCGGTTCATTGTCTGGTGAAAACGTAGTAATATATACATTTATTCTATTTACATAAATAAATACGAACGTACTTCCTTTCGTTATTTTGACATTCATGGAATTTGGGGTTGTTTTGTGAAAAAATAATCAGTAAAAATAATTAAAAATGTTTTAAATCACTTATTTCTCAAATAAATATAAATATGTACACAACGTACCTATATGAAATTACGAAAACAAATTTCAATGCAATTATTTTTGTTTAAATCATTTTTTGCTACCACCGAGAAGCATTGTGGTGATTGCCAAATCAGAAACGTCAGAGTTCAACCAGAAAAAGTATTGATATTTTCTTTCCTGCTTTCGTTACTTCCTTCCCTCTACATTTCTACACCCTTCACCCAATCTGTAAAAAAAACGAAAGACGAAACAACCGAAAAAATGAATCGTGTAATCGTGGTCTTATTGTTATTCTGTCAACTTCCAGTGATTCCTTGCCTTTAATTCAATGCACACCACAATATATTGAACAGACCTAATTTGAACGATTGGAAATTGGAATGTTTGTTTTGAAAGTTCATTGGAATTTGAAGTGTTCATTTTCATTGGAATATTATAATATTTTTAAAGCTTGTTTTCAATTAAATTATAAATATTTATAAAATAAAACTATAACTCTCGAAGTCCTTGGGAAATTTCGATTGTTTTCACACCTCAACCATTAAAATCGGTTCAGTATGTTGGCTTAAAAACAGTCACGTACTACTTAAATAATATACACTCCTCGTCAACTGAATACGCACAAACATTTTTGAATATATTTTATCCATTTTTTCCAAACAGTGATGGTTAATATGCCATCTGTTGATGGTAAACATTTTCGTAACATATAAATAACAGAATTTCAAAGTTTTATCCAAAAACAACCGTGAGTTTTTCCTTCAACCACTTCCAAAGTGTAACTTATGCAAAGTAGAAGTTTTTTTTTGAGTCAACTGAATAGGTACAAAAATTAAAATTGGTATTGGAATGGAATGAAACAAGTTTTTGTTTAAGTTTAGTAGTGGGTACTTCCACCTTTATTTTTAATTACTTCGTAAATTCGATCCGGCATGGAATCGTATAGCTTTTTAATGTAATTTAACGAAATTTCGCTCCACGCTAATTTGATTGCAGAAATTAAGGTTTCTTTGTCTTCGAACTGACGACCACCCTCATAAACTTTGCGCACTAACCATCCCCAGACATTTTCTATGATGTTTAGATCAGGTGAGTACGGCGGCCATTGAAGCACTGCACTTGTTGCTCCTCTATCCATGTTTTTATTATGCGCGCTGAGTGAATAGGCGCATTATCATGTTGGTAGGTCCAGTTTATGGGTCCAAAGATGTTAGAAAATTTAGGAAAATTTCTTTCCAAAATTACTTTATACCCAGCTGCTGTCATTCTTGATGTTACAACCTCGAGCTCAACTGTTCCATAATAACTGACTGCTCCCCATATCATGACACCTCCTTCACGACTATGATGGCGCCTTAAAAATCTTTTTTCTTTTCTTAAGTCGTGAAAATAGAAGTTGAACCCATCAGGGCCATCGAAATTTAACTTTTTTTCATCTGAAAAAACCACGTGATACCATTCTTTTTTCCAACTCATGTGAAGTCTTGAAAAATCTAATCGCAACATTTTCCGTCTCTCGTCAAGTGGTGGTTTTTTCTTAAGTTTCATTCGTTTAAGATGGCTTGAGTTGTTGATTACTCTTAATACTGTTGAGCAACTTGCGTTTACGCCGACTTTTTGTTTTATTTTTGCCACAGAATCAGAAGAATTTGATGCACATCTTAAAATTCTTCGTCTATCAGCTGCTGTTGTTGCTGTTTTCTTACCTCCCTTCATGTTTTTGCCGTATGCATCTTTATTTTTCAAGTAAGAATAAACTACATTAAAACTTCGACCAACTTTATCAGCTATTGCACGTCCAGTTAGGCCTTGGTCTCTAAGTAAATCGATTTTAGCTTTTTCAACACTGTTAAGACACGTAGATCTACCCATTTTTCTTAAAATTTGAAATCAAGAATTAAATTTTACTAAAACACTAAAATCATTAATTTAAACTGTCAAGCACTCCAAAAAACTTATAAACAACGAAGAAAATGGCGTTGTACCTATTCAGTTGACTAAAAAAAAAAACTCCTACTTTGCATATAAAACACTTTGCAAGTGGTTGAAGAAAAACTCACGGTTGTTTTTGGATAATTCTTTCGGAATTATCTGCTAAACATCTTAAGGGAATAGTTAGCATCAACAGATCACTGTTTGGAAAAAATGGATAAAGTATATTAAAAAATGTTTGTGCGTATTCAGTTGACGAGGAGTGTATATGATATCAAATATTTTAAGTAGTGTAATATCGAAGAACCTCATAATTATCAAACAAATCTGTTTTTTAATAATTACTGACTTAAATTGGTTTGGTTTACAAGTCCAGTTTTCATTTCAAAATTGAGTTAGTAAAAAAAAAAAACTGTCAAATAAACCAACTCAATTTAAGTCAGTAATAATAGCCGTGTTCAGGAAAGGGATATATTGGAGGGCCTCAGCAATCTCAGTTGCCTGAACAGGATTCCTCAGCAAAAAATCTCAGTTTGGCTGTCAAAGTACTGAGGAAAAAAATTTTTGGAGTCGCTTGATTAGCTTTTGAAAATGGGTGGTTGCCATGCCCACTAAATCACCAAATGAAAAATCTCAAAGTTTTAACTTGGATTTTCTTGCATGGCAAGTCTTATAACTCTACCAAATTTCATTATTCTACGAAAGTCAAAAGTGCTCCACATAATAGATATCAATTCTGAGAAAATGGGTGAAAGCCACTCCCTCTGAATGTAAAATATTAAATTTTGCCTTTGAATGGAAAATCTTAAATTTACTATTTAACCTTTGTATAAACTACAAGGCCTACCGTTGTGCGAAATGACATAATTCTAGGATATCGGGAAGATCCCCATACTTTTGATGATCTGTCAGTGAGTAATTCAGTCAGTTACTGTTTTTAAGATTTTTGCAGTCCTATATCTCAGGAACGGCTTATGTTTAAAAAAATTCAAATTTGGCGAGACGTCTGTGTTTGATGAGCTTTCAAACTGCGAGTTTGAAGGTTCTGACTTTATTGGCACTGAAGTTAGTGGTTGGGGGGGTTGTCGAAAAACGCCTGAGTTTGATCTTGTAGAAAGGGTTTAGTGCTAGAACTTGGCTGGGTACTATCGTGTACCTACTTTGATTACTTGGCATTAAAACTATTTCATTAAATTTGATTTTGTATGCAAGCGTGACTTTTTTTTTTTTTGGCAAATTGCGACATCCGTTAAACCTTACCGTAACCGGCATTCAGGTAGTGAATTTTGCAATTTAGAAATGTTTTGTAAACCTTAATAAAAACTTAGGGACCTTTACCACTTTTGTTTTATTTTTAACATGGTAATCGTAATGCAACAACCAACAGAAGCTAAATGTGGATATAAGAGGGTAGAGTTTTAGTTACATACCTACCTACATTTGTTGTAACTCAGCCTTTTTTTAACAAAGCTACATTTTTGATATGTTTTAGGGGTTGGTGTATTAAATTATTTTAAAGACTTTCTTGTCAGGTATCTACAGTGGGATACCTATAACGTCAGCCAGAAATCTTAAGCTGTTGTATGTAGGTATGCTAATTTTTGTTACTTGGGTTAAAATTTTAATAAATTTTCCAATCGTCTAGACACCTAGTGAGTAGGGTTACCATTTCAGAAAATGACAAAGGAGAGATTTTGAGTTTTCTTAAGCGGGACAGCGATAAATGTAAGAATAAGTTCAAATCCTTCATAAATACAAACACATTAAACCTGAATATAGCTAAAACGAAAGCAATTATAATTAATGGTGACTCAACAGAAAACTTTGTAATTAATGAAAATAATATTGAGAAAGTAAATGAAATAAAGTACTTAGGAGTTTTACATAGATAGAGAATTAAGTTTTGAGAAGCACATAAACTACATATGTAACAAAATTGCCAACAAAATAAGATTTTTTCAAAGGATAAGAAGTAGATTATCACTAAACTGCGCAATAAAATTTTTTAATGTAATGATTAAACCTCATTTCGAATACTGATCAACAATACTATTTTAAGGGTCTAATCAAATGACTACTCGATTACAAAAATTGCAAAATAGAGGAATGAGGTGTATTTTAATGTGCAATATGTTAACACCAATTCAAATAATGTTAAATACTTTAAAATGGCTTACTATAAATCAAAGAACTATTATGAATGTGTTTGTTTTTATATTTAAAATAAAAAGCAATATGTTACCTAATTATTTGTTTAATCAAATAGTATATGTATCCAATGTACAACCATATCCGTTAAGGAACATGGGTGATTTTAGACTACCTTTCTTATCAACAAATAGATCTCAGAATATATTGTTCCACAAAGGTTTCAGATTATTCAATAATTTGCCAAACGATTTTAAATCAGAAAACAATGTGATATTATTTAAAAAAAAAAGTTAATCTTATATGTAAAATTTTATAGTTAATTATAGTTAGTTAACCGATAAGTTTTTTCTTTTTATTAATTCATAAAAACTAAATTTGTAATTAATAGCAGAAGCTAAATAAAGAATCAAATCAAAAATAATTTATGAAGGATTTGAACTTATCCTTAAATTAATCGGCTGATTTTATTTTTTGCAAAAATCTGCTATTTTCATAGGATAAATTTGTAAAAATCATTGCAACTCAATTTATAGTTATGTTTAACAATCAATTCTGTTTCAACTGATTCGACAAGTAACTTATTTTGTCTTTTCGCCAGGTGTTAAACATGTATTCAGTTGTAAAAAAACATTCAAAGTTATAATGGAAATGAAAGTATCCACATATTTGCTTAAGAAAAAAATTAAAAAAATAAATATGAAAAAGAAAGTAGTTTTTGAATGGAAAAGTTGAAAAATTGAGGATGTGTAGAAAGGGGGACATATACGTTCCCCTTTATCATTTTCTGTGTTAGGGGACGAATTTCTTGATGAGATGAAAAAGTGGGACTGTCCCCCCAAAAGGGGAACGAATGGTAACCCTACTAGTGAGGGGCCTTACATCAGCCAGACAATTAGTATGTACATAATGTAAGACTCCATAAAACTTTAGAACAATCTGTTTACAATTTATTTTATTTTTGTAGGAAGGTATGTACATACATACATACAAATATATCGACCAAATTGGAATCTTCCAGAAGTTTGTAGCTACATTAATCAACAAACTTACCTCTCTTTGTTTCTATCCAAGAACCACTCCAATAAGATAAAACAAATAGTTGAACAAATTCAATTAGAACTACATAATATTTAAATTAAACATATTGTTTGTTTAATATTTTAGTATTTGCCAAAAAAGTTTTTAATTTTAGGACAATATCCCAATTATACAAAAACAGCCAGATATTTTTTTCTTTTTTAATCACTTTCAATTACAACTAAGCACATGCTGAAGATTATTTACAGAAGAAACAGTTTTTTTTCAATAACATTCGGATTTTGTTGTACTTTCTCTCTCTATCTCTCTGCTTTATTTTTTCATAACTTACATTTTTTAACTGAACATTTATTAACAGCAATAAAGTAACATATTTTTTTTAACTAAAAATCTTTTTTTAATTTTATTGCGAATTTAATTTACACACTTTTTCATGTTACAGTATCTTGTTTATTTACTTATTACTTCTCGTCTCGCTCGCTCGTTGAGATGAGATGACTGATAGCAAAATACAAAAGAAACACACTCCCGAAGAACCGAAGCGAATGAAAATAATTATGAGAAACCAAAACCACTCAAAGCAGTTGCGTGCGAAAGAATTCCCCCCTCTTGTTCTTCTGATACAAAACTTCTATTTTCGGCACATTTATTATAATAGACATATAGTGAATGTAAATTTTTAATTAATTATTTTTAACAGACACAATTTATTGTAGTAATCAGGAACACTATACATTTCATTGATTTATTCAGAATTCACGATTAAACGTATTACGGTCCATTTATTTGCTAAAATAGGCCAATGTGTGATTTGAAGGAAATTGATTTGACAAAAATGGCGATGGCGACCTTGCCGTCTTTGTCGTCTCGTCAAACAAAACTAATTCGATAAATAAATTAAATATTCCTTTTTCAATATTTCCACAAATAGGATTTATGTATACGAATACATTTTGAAAACTACAACATTAATTGATTTGAAAAACAATCAATTCAATGCAATGATTCGAATGATTTAGAAGTTTGCACGCACGATTTTTTATTATAAACTAATCTTTCAATGTTCCAATTCTGAAAGAGGAAATAGTGTTTTCTGTTTTATTTAGAAAATAATGTGTGTAAGGGAGCGAGACGGTGTTTTTTTTTAGATAAAATAAAAGAAAACGGAATAGGCAGGCCAAACATATCATGCATGCATGCATGCATCCCTTTTTATTGAGAGTAGCAACAAATATATTTTATAAATGGCAGGGACTAAAATGAAAAACAAGTCCAAACAAACTGACTAACACTACACCTTTCCGTACCACACGAATACGATGCGAAACAAGGAACTTTTGGGGTAGTTGTATTATAGTTTATAGTGTAGTTTGTACTTTGTAGTAGTAATTGATTGAGTGATTTTTTTGTCAACCATTAAAAACAAACATTAAAAACAAACAAAAAAACCTTTTGAACTCACCGTTTCATTATGCCAGGATAAATGTTGTTAATGTTGTTCCATGTCCCTTATTTTATATAAATATCAATATTAAACGGCCAATACCGAATGATTATGCCATATAGTTCGTTGAATCTTTGTATTTGTAAAGTTTGATATGTTTTAAGTAATTTAATTTTTGATTTCCCTTCATTAAGGAAGACAATATGCTTTTCAGGCTTCAGACCATAATACCAATGACGACAAGCCAGAAAACTATAAAAAAAACTTCCAAAATTGAAATCGGGAATAAAGGTATACGTCGATAAGGCAGTTATTTAAAGACAGTTTTGTATTTCGAAAAGGATAGACTATGACAGTTGATAACGAAAACACTAGTGTTTTTGGCGACAGATCTATTGTTCATATATAGCTGTCGCTTTCTAGTAAAATTTAAGAGAAACGTAAAATTTTTATTTGTCGGAATGAAAGAGTGTGTGCCAAAATATTGGGAAGTCTTGGGAATTATTTAATTGAACAGGTGCCTTTATTTAAGGTTGCCTTACACCACATTATATCGAAGATTTTTGAGTTCATTTACATTAGCCGATTTTTCAAGAATTGAATTTTATTAAACCACCAAGTCCTGGTCTACATTGAACGATTTTTCCAGTGCCGATCTTTTGCTTGTGAGTGAAGGGAGTGAAAAGTGAGGGGTAGGGATCAAATCGTTTGTACCAGGAAACTCGAACGATTTTTCCAGTCTGTTTATGTTCTCTTTCACCTTCTTTCCATATTTGTGTGGGGGTTCAGTGTCAGTGTGCCGTTCGTTTGATGGTTTGAGTGAATATCAATGAAAAATAAAGAGCATGGAAATGAAACATGACTGCTCACTACAATCTTTATGTTTTCTTCTTGGTCCCGATCTACATTGCCCGATTTTTCCAGGAAGATTTTTCCAGAAATCGTGTGAAATGTACACACAGAACGATTTTTTCCTTAAGATTTTTTCCTTTTCTTCTTCCTTGTTTTATTGCTGTGCTCTTCATTTTTCATTGATATTCACTCACACCATCAAACGACGGCACACTGACACCGAACACACTCAAAAAACTGGAAAGGAGAAGAGAGAGAACATAAACAGACTGGAAAAATCGTTCGAGTTTTCTGGTACAAACGATTTGATCCCTACCCCTCACTTTTCACTCCCTTCACCCACGAACAAAAGATCGGCACTGGAAAAATCGTTCAATGTAGACCGGGACTTGGCTTCCGACTTCGTATCCCCCTCACCGATTTCACCTACAAACTGCTGTCACTCTATGCACTAAGCAGTCACAATCTAAACAGCGTCATACTCAATATATACCCCGTTTACAAACAGAATCGAGAGCTCGAGTTGGATTAGGGTCGGACTTTCGAGCCAAGTGTTTCGTCACGTGAGTTGAGAGCCCCATTTGAAGTTGAGTTGACATCGTGTTGAGATTACATTTAATGGAATGGCAACAATATATTTATTTCACACAAAAACAGTTCAAATTTAATGAATTTCAGTACATACTTCACATAGCTATCAAATCAAATAAATAATTTTACTCGCACATGTGCAAAAACAATGGTGAACACATCCTCAAGACCGACTCTTCGACCCAGGTGTTTTACCAACAATTTCGACTCGACTCCGTTCCTGAAGTGGAATCGAGTCAAAGGGGCCAAGCGAGCTTGAAGCTCGCTCTAATACTTCATGTAAACGGGGAAATAGAGAGTTTTTCACAACAACAACTACTGATTTTATACAGAAAATGTGTAATTTTTCTAACGATTCATTTAGTTCAGCCCATGAACTTAACACAATACAGAGAGATAATAGTAGCCGTGTTTTTTTGCAGTTTCAGATAGAATTTGACGAAAAAAACAACATCTGAACTAAGGAATTTACATGTAAAATACAAAAACAACTGAAGTCCATATGGACTTAGCTAAGGGGCCAGATATAGCTATCATTGAAATTCATCATTGAAAATATTAATTGTCAATTTTAAGAGATTTTGAAGAAAAAATAAATGATTATTTTGATGCCAAAGTAAAGCTAATTGACTTAATAATTATTTCGAGGTAAAACAAAATTCAATTTGGCACAACTTTTCCTATAAAATGACTTTTAATTTTTCAATGATGAACTACCTTACCAATGATCATTGAAAAAATTAAAAGTTAAGTTATGGGGAAGATATGGGTCAAAATTAATTTTTTTTTTGAGAAGAAATAATTTTGAAGTCGTAAGCTATATTTCTGCATTAAAATATTCAATGTTTAAACTTTCGAAGGTCCTCAAAATCAACAGCTAACTTTTTCAATGATGGTTTCCAATGATAGCTATAACTGGCACCTAAATCCAGATAATTATCGGTTCTTAACACCCCGACTCCACAGGCCATGAACGATGTCCATAATCCAATCTACAATCCAATCCACAATCTGATTTGTATGGATATGTTATTGCTCGGACATGGATTTTTGCGACTCCATGGGATTTTTTTTAGACATGTTCCATAGTCCGGCCATCGTTCATGGCCTGTGGATTCGGGGTGTACATAACATAAGTTCAGATAGAAAAAGTACTACCAGCTAAAATATTTATGTTGTTATCGATAGTTTGTATGAAAACGTCAAAATATCTGAGCCAATGATTGAAAATATTTTTTATAAACAAAAAAAAAAAATGGACAACCATTGTTTTGTAAATAAATTTTTTTCTGATTTGTGATTAAAAATAGCGTTTTTTAACATTTTTCTGTTTTATTAACGATCGGAATAATTTTCTATACGAGATTTCTTTTTATTTGCATGTGTTTTGTTTTTATTTTGTAAAGGTTTAACTACATAGGCCTACTTTTGTACAAAAGTACAAAAGTGAGAAATAAATATCTATTCTGAAGAAACTTGCTTGAAAAAAAAAAACAATGGAAAATTGTGATTGGTGGTTTAATTTCTGTTTCAGAAGAATTTTGGTATGTTTTTCTGTAAGTATGTTTCTTTAGCGAACATTTAAATTTCTCACTTTTGTACAAAAGTAGGTCTATGTAGTTAAAGCTTAAAAGCTGAAAGGTAGTGATGGGTGAGTTCCGTGATAGTGCTGTGCATTAGCTAGTGTTATATGCCCGTTTTTGTTTGATTAGAAGAAGAGAGTAAAGGCTTAACTACAAAGACCTTCTTTTGTACAAAAGTGAGAAACTACACACATACTCTCAAATTGTGTTTAATGCTTAGAGTTTCTGACATTTATCAAAAAAAAAAAAAACTAGAAAACAATTTGTTATGCTAAGTATTCGATTTTATCATACAAAATATCTATTTTAATTTGTCTTTCTTTAAAATAAAATCGTTCTAATATATCTGAACAATTATAAGCCAACTATTCGGGAATGTACATTATTTTGCTTAGTTGTACTGTCTAATAAGTGTGTTCGGGGTTCCAGCCCAGATGTGCAAGGAAAGTACTTTGTTGACCTCACACAAATCCCGGATTCATTAATATTAATTATATTATTATTATATTAAAATACAGGCTATTTTCAATATGCTGATGGAAATCACACATTCGCCTCCACAAGAATGAACAACCATCACATTAACTAGCTGCAGGCTCTGCAAATTAAGATGATCGTTCTGTGATCCAAGGAAGGCGTATGATATACCTACATATTTATAAAATGCTGGTCTTCATAATAAAAAAGAGTTCATTTTGATGAAGAACATAGTTGAATCCCTGGTGCCAGCTCCAACATCAATTTAAAATTTGTTTAAATAAAATAAATATTTATTTATGTAAACACACTTTTTTTGCATTGAATTGAATTTTTTTCTGTGTTGAATGTAGCTAAGGCTTTAAGAACTATTTTTTGGTTTATGAAACGTGATCCAGCTGGATCTCGTGTTCTTGTTCTAATACTACGTTTCCACCAACCACTAAACCGAGATTTAGGTAATGAGATTTGTTTGGTGTTTGCACTGCACAAAAAGAGCATTATGGCAAAACATTCAAATGATGTTTCATTTTTTTGATATGAAGTGGAAGTGAGATAGATAGTTTTTGTTTACATTTATACTGTCAATAATCGAAAATAGGTCGGTTCCACAATTATTCTTCAAAAAAAAAGTTTGTTTGATTTGACAAACTAATGTTTCCAAGTAGATTTAAATGAGTTTTATTTGAAATCTTCATTTGAGGAGATTAAATTTTGTATGGTAAATCTTGTAGATTTCAAGGAGATTTGTGATAATTTTGCTAAATCTCGGTCTGGTGGAAACGTAGTATAATGCAAATTTTTTTTATGATCTGTATGGATAATTTTGGAGTTAAACTTGCTATTAGGTACTTTATGTATTAATTTAAATTGTTAGCCGTTTTTTTGCAGGTACAGATAGAATTGTACAAAAAAAACTATATTTAAAACAAGCATAAATTACACGTAAATACAACAAGGAACTGAAGTCCATATGGACATAGCTAAGTTCAGATAATTTAACGGTTCTTAACTTAGGTTCCTATAGAAAACCAGAGCCCGAATCGCGTCCTCCAAATCAAAATTAAGTCAATCGTCAATCGAGTGAACGTTTTGGGATCGCGACCTTTGCGTAGCAGATGCGCATCAATAGAGTATTGCTGCCGCATCAAAACTTTTTGGAACTCAGCCAGACTTTTGAGTCAGATTTATTTGGTTCTTATTTTGTCTACAATAATTTATGTAAATTTATTGGTCAAATTCTAAAGGTTAGATCGCACACAACTGCAGCGGAACTACACTTCACGATGCGGCAAAACATTATTTGTATGAAACTGTATGAGCTATATCGCACTAAGCGAAAACTGAACTTCATTAAATTTCATACAAATTATTTTGAATCGCAGTTCCGCTGCAATGCAGTTCCGCCTAGTGCGGTCTAACCTTAAAGGATACTTTTTCCAAATTTGTTGAGTTAACTTTGGATGAACTCAAAAAATGTTTATGATATTTTATCATCCGTTTTTTTAAGGCATTCCGCATTCATCATCAATTAAAAACAGCTTCCTGACATAACATGTATATAGATCGCTATTTTCAGAGTTAACTTACTTGGGCTAAAATATATTATTTTATTCAAAAATGATGGTGACAATTCGAGTGAACGTACACCATCGCGCACTCGTTTACGTAGGACATAATGGGCTCATTCAACGCATCGAATTTTACAGTACTTTATTTTCAGATGGAGCTTCTGATTGACCAGCTGTCATAAAAAGTTAGCTGACATTCAGTTACGTGTAGTGAAGTTTAGTTACGTTTCATCTGAATTTTCAGCAAGAAATTTCTATCTGAAAATTCAGCTGACAGCTTTTCTATACAAAAAAAAAGGCTCTCCAAACAAAACTGACATTTCATATAATTTTGCGTTCAATGAAAAAAATTAAGTACTTTATTTTCAGCAGTTGTAAAATTTTGTATTGAATGCGCCCAATGCCAAATTTCGTTTGCCTTACGTTTACGAACATACGTTCACGTAAATCGCGATCCCAAACTGCAACATTCCGTCAACGAGCTACTCATTCACGGAGGACGTGATTCGGCCCCAGATGGAATAATAATTTTGCTATCGATTGTTTGTATGGAAACGTCAAAATATCTGAGCCAACCAATCAAAAAAATTTTTATAAAAAAAAGGGCAACCGTCATTTTATAAATTCATTTTTTTCTGGATTAGTGATTTAAAATTGAGTTTTTTTTTTATTTTACAATTTTTTTTTATTAAAAAAATAATTTTCTATGCGAGCTTTTTATTTTAATGTAGTTAGGTTTATTTGGTATGCTTGCCATGTGATGACATTTTCTGCATTTCGTGATAGTAATGTTTTCTTAGCTTCGATGAATCCTCAAGTCGTTTTTCGACCATTTCATCTGAACTTGTAAAAAAACACGGCTTGTTTCTGTTTAAGAACATTCTCGTTGTGTTTTTTTTTTTTTCAATTTACCGAACTCTGTTGTGTATATCGTATGCTTTCATTGCTTGAAATTGGTTTGGCAACAGTAGTTGACAGATATTTCGTCATGCTCTCGACTCATCGTACATGCAGTCACTCACGAAAGTCTACGTATACAATTTTAAAGTGCTTAATTTGGGTTCATAGTTAAAATGCATTTGTTGTATTAAAAAAAGATATAAATATTTATTTTTTAGATAGTTATTGAATAACAAAATATTTCACTTCCATTTTATTTAGCTAGAACATTAAATATAAATGTTGTCTATAAGCATTTTTTTTTTTTTTTTTTTTTTTAATTAAGCGCGCACTAAAGGGGTTCTTACTACCCTTAAATTGTTTAAACACAGTGCGAGCGTTAGGAAAATAGGAAAGGATTTAAGAGGAGATGCCGATGCACATTGGTTTTGAACCTTTGAATATCAAAATGGCAGGGAAAAATAGTGCCGGGTAAAGCATTCCACATTCTTGTAGTGCGACTAAAGAAAGATTCTCTATACTTAACAGTACGTCCGAAGTTGGGCTCAAGGGTAAACTGATGTGCATTCCTAGAAATACGAGTATTACGGTTGAATTGTTTTAGGGGAGGAATGCAACTGGCTATTTCGCTAGAGCACTGGTTATGAAAATAACGATAAAATAACGAAAGACATGAAACATTGCGTCGGTGTTCGAGAGGTGCAAATGCTTCTGTTATATTTCTATCACCTATCATTTTCATAGCTCTTCTTTGAATTCGATCCAATAGACTCAGGTGAGTTATTGGAGCACCTGCCCAAACATGAGAATTGTACTCGAGTTTTGGACGAATAAAGGCTTTATAGATAACAGCCAGATCAGAAGGGGTGAAAAATTTTTTGCATCGCCGAAGAAAACCTAAACATTTAGCAGCATTTTTGGCAACATCAAATAAGTGATCGTTCCACAGAAGGTGGTCTGTGATACACATACCGAGGACTGAAAGCTTTTCGGTTTCCTCAATGCACGAACCACTCATGGATAGTGGCATGAGGGGTGGGTTTCGTTTAGACGACACTAGACAGCATTGAGTTTTTGAAGCATTAAGAAGCCTTCGTTCTTCGAGATATTTCTTGAGCTTAAAATTGATCAGCGTTTCCATGACCTAGGAAAGAAGGGACGTAAGTGCAATCGGACGATAGTTTGAGGGTGAAGAAGATACGCCTTTTTTAGGGACAGGCTGGACAAATGCTGTTTTCGATCCACTCGGAAAGAGACCAGTAGAGTAGGACAGATGGAAAAGCTTACGCAGTGGTTTTGCCAGCGTTGAAGAACACCTCTTCAGAACAATGGGAGGGATACTATCCGGGCCAGCGGATTTGTGAATGTCGTGATCTTTTAGAACTCTAGCAACTGCACGAGTGCGAAAGAAGATTTGCCCCATAAAATCGTTTACTCTCTCAATTACAGGCGGAGTTCTATCACTTACTGGCAGCGTCGAATTAACAGCAAACTGTGCTGCGAGCAAATTGGCTTTATCTTGCGAGCTGACAGCAGGTGTGTCGTTGAAGACGAGCGTTGGAACCGCAGACGAAGAAGTGTTTCGAATGTTTTTTGCAAATGACCAAAAAATTTTACTACTATTGGGACATTGTAATATTTTTTGCCTTAATTTTTGGTCATGCAAAAATTTGGTTCTTCTAATATGACCGTTACAGGTCTTTCTGGCTTGTTGAAACTTTTTTCGGTTTTCCTCAGTAGGGTTGGCTTTGTAACTACGGAAACTTACTTCTCTAACCCTAATAACCTCTTTACAGCTCGAATCAAACCACGAGTTTTCTTTGGGTTTGAAAGATTTAACCCTATTCGGGATAAAATTTCTCATTTCACAAAGAATTAAATTTGTGATCATATCTGCACTGGCATCTACGTCACTATCGAGGAAGCATAGTGACCAGTTAAAGTTCCTGAAGAAAGCATTGAGACCATCCCAGTTGGCTTTCTCGTACTGCCAAACGGTTCTCTTGGGAGTTTTTTCTTTAACTGAGTTTTGGTGGCACGAGAAATTCGCAGATATGACACAATGGTCTGATGTGCCTAGAGGCGATAATACACTAATAGTGTATTTATCAGGGTCAGAGGTAAGGAACAAGTCCAGAGTGTTGGCGGATTGACCTGGAACGTCAGGGATTCGAGTTCGTCAACAAGCTGAGTCAGGTGGTTTAACTCAGCAAAGACCTCAACAAACCATCCTTCGGGTGTTGTCTGACCCGAAAAGCGAAGCCAATTAGAATTGTGTACATTGAAATCGCCCGCAATGACGATTTCAGTGTGAGGGTAATGGGCAACAATTCTTTGAATGGAGTCGGACAGAGCATCAAACTCGTTAAAAGTTGAATTTCTGTCCAAATTAGGGCTTCGATAAACGAAACATGTGTGTACGATGTGCTTATTTACCGTAAATTTTAACCACATGAAATTAAAGTTTGTGTTAGAACACAAACCATATTGTGGTTGAAGTTGGTACGCAACATCATTCCTTATATAAACGGCCAGACCATGGTGTGGAAAGAATAATGGCACTAAATTATACCCAAATAAATTAAATTCCGAATGATCAGAATTTTCACCTATCTGGGTTTCACTCAGTGCCAAAACAGCTGGCCTGTTGTTTGCAGTATAGACGTACGTAGCGTAGAAATTCTTTCTAAGCCCACGAATGTTGCTAAAATCGACACTAAATCTATCAACCATTTAAAATATTCAAAAATAGCGAAAATCCAAGTCAGACAATTAACTAAGTTGGATATTTCTTCCAGATCCCATTGATATACCATTCTTCATAGCTATATGTAGACTTTCGTCAGTGACCGTATCTTCATAACTTTTTATTGTATGGGGCTACTTCTCGATATAGTTTTTTTTTTTTTTTTAATACGGCTCTTTCTTCAAATTTTCCGTTTTTTTTCCAGTTTCATGCCCTGATAGGCACTCAACCGAGGACAACCATATTATAGTTAAGCAATTATTATGGATGGCTCAAGCCGGTTTCAAAATGCGATAAGAAAAGGAAAAAAAAGCGTAAAGTGATGACTTTTACTGAACAATTTAGTGTTTAGCGAGCTCTATTATGCAAACGCTGGTGTTATTTACTTGTTAAGTTAAATTCCTGCTTTTCTTTTAACATTTTGTTACATTTTTTTTACATCATTGGGCGTCTTAACCCTCTTTAAATCAGGTGGTGATGCGAGCTTGAAGTTCGAAAATGAGTACTTTAATGTACATACTCTTGTCAATTTTTTTTGTTCAGAAGAAAAAGGATAGAAGAGAACAAAAACAGAATCCCAAGTGGCCAGAAACTTTATCATTGGCTATTGAATATACCGGAATATGAAAGGTAGAAAGGAACAATTACGTTCGCGTCTTTTTATAATTGAATATTTTTATCTGGAAATTTTGCTTAAAACATGAAATTCACCCAAATTCATCCATGCATTTCTGAGAGAATGGCCACACTGGTCATTTATCAATATTTTTGATTTACTTATAACTCGAAAACTAAGCCGAACTTAGGAATTTAACTCAACCAACTTTTTGAAAAATAGATTTTCTATTAAAATGGGTGGTTTAAAAATATAATAAAACAACCCAAGCAGGAAAAAATAATAAAGAAAAAAATTCTAAAAATCATAATTTCTTTTTTACTAAACAGCTCATAACTTTTTTTGTGCGAAAATAGAGGCAAACCGTATTTCAGGTTTTTGCTCCTTGTGAACGTTATTGTTCTTTAGACGTTTAGACCCCTTTCACACAAAGAAACTGTTTTGCCAGTAACTAGCTTGTTTGTGGACGAGAAGAGTGTGAGGGGAGATGTATTTCCTTCCCTTACGCCCGTCTCGCCTTAAAACTAAAAATTGCTGGCAACTCAGTTTCCTTGTGTAAAAGGGGACTTAGGTATATTCAATCACAGAACACATAGTCCCGGTCTACATTGAACGATATTTTCAGTGCCGACAAAAAATTGTTGTTGTAATCGTGTGCGATTGAGAGGTACAGCCGACATGATCCTTCCAGTTTCGGCCGATTTTTCCATTCAGCACGGGAAAAATCGTTCAATGTAGACCGGGACATATATAAAGCAGGGGTGGAATCGGCTAAGGTGTTAGTAGATAAATCAATAGGGCTTTTTAGAAAAAAAGCAATATATCTCTGTCTCATAGCTTCTAAACGTCAAATCAAAATTTTGGGTTAATGACGTTTAAGTGCTTTGCGATATTTGTTTTAGTGGTGCGTTCTTTTTTGTTACTATGGTCAGAAACAAAAGTTTCAATGTCATATTAAAAAAAAAATAATTTTTATTTCAGGAAGGTTCAAAGTTAAAAAATTGGGAAGGGGTTGAAAAAAAATCGAAAAATAAGATGTAATAAACAAAAGACAAAATTTTGATTGCGTTAAATTTATTGATACATAATTCAGTACCAAAAATGCATGGTTCTTACAATTTAAATCACCATAAACTTCATTTTAGCATGAAATAGTAATATAAAACATTTGTTATTTGTTTTTGCCTTTTTTGTTAATTTTTTATGAGCCATACATTTCTTTATTAAAAATCGACTCAATCGTAAGAAAAAAATTTCGATGAAAATTATGAATTGGAAAACAATTCCAGAATCAGTAATAAAACTATTAAATTTATAATAGTTTATGACGAAATAGAAAACAATTCCAAATCGGAAGACGAAAAGCAAACACAATCTAACCCCGAAATGAAAACTCAAAGTAACTTTTTCTTAATAAAAGAACCATGAAGGTTAACTTTTATTAACTTTAGAAACAAAATGAACGCACAAATGTCATTAACCCAAAATTTTGTCTGTCAGTTTTGAGTTTGACAATTTGGTAAAAATCCCCATTGTGGTGATCGTCGTTTTGAAGATAGCTGTCTCTATCACATCTAAAGTCAAAAATAGAGACAGCAACAGACAAAACGACGATCACCACAATTGATAATCACCTTAGCCGATTCCACCTCAGCTTATCAAATTTGAAGATGACTGCCCCTTGTGTAAGTACACAGAAAACAAAAACTAATTATGGCTGCCCCTTATGTAAGCACACAGTAAACAAAAACAAATTTGTGGTGATTGTTGCTGTTTTCGATTGGTAAAATAAATCAATTTAGTTTTGATTTAAATCTGTCAAAACGCAGGTTTTACATTCCAATGGGCGAATAAATTGATTTGTTTTTTGATTTAAAATCAAATTTGCAGATCTAGATTTTTCGGCAGATTTACTCCTCACTAATACCAATACAATTTTATGTTGTCACTCCACAAAATTTTTTGTATTGTTTGAACTTATTTCGGTTAGTGAAATTTATGTTCTAAATATAAAGTGAAGCGTTTCTGAAATAGAATGGAAGCTGTTAAAAATTAATTGAAAATTCATGAAGCTCATTGTTTTCTTCTGAAAGTGCATCAAGTGATGACGAGTTTTGTGATGTTATAAAACATACATAAAATTACAAGAATACAATGACAAAAATAAATCAATTTGAATTGGCGTTGGATCCACCACGAAATAAATCAATTTTTATATCGTTTTCAGTTGGAGGTTCGGAGTTACTCCTTTTTGACTCTACTTACTCCAAAATAATTCGATTGGCTGTACCGAGTAATGTTTTCGGAGTTATTTTCTGTTCCGGATTTTATAAAGGAGTAGACCCGGAATACACATATTCATATGAGCTCGCTTTCATCGGATAACTTGTCAAATTAATTTTACTCGACTGAAAATGCAAATTATATGTACATAAATATCAGACAATTTACTCAGACAAACATAATTTTTCGCAAATTTGTCTTATAACGACAGAAAATATTTCAATTGGAATCGAAAGGGAGTAGTACTGTTCCGAATTTCAAGTGAAAACGACATTATATTGAAATCTGATGTCGAATTCCTTACAGTCAAAAAAATTCGAATTTTTCTGAACAAATCGAATTTTTTCTAAACAAAATCGACTTTTATGCTGTCAAACAAATCTTGCGTTTTTAGCTAGATTTCACATCAAATCGCACACACACTATCAAGATTTGACATTTCTCATGCATCAGATGGAATTAAATGTTCTCATTACAATTTTGTGACGAAGTTAAAAAAGAAAACAAATGTTTAAGTGTTCTTAATTGTTTAATATTTCAGTGATTGATGAAAAAAAGTAAAGATAATTGTGCGTATCTTCAAGAAACAAAAAATCCCATTAAAATAACATACAATTCGCGAGGAAATCACGTTGAAAAATTATTTTTCTTCGTCCTCTAGTGAAATATTCAGAATAGGTCCTCGCTGCTGTGTGTGGATTAATTTTGGATTGTAATTTTTTTACTTGATTACGCGCACAATTGTTTTTGATGTTTTTCAATTATCAGACGAAATATATTTGTTTTTAAATTATCAAAACAACGCGAAAATAAAATACACTTTAATATTTGCTTTGCGCGCACTACTTCTTACTTTTTGTGCGACAACAAAATTCCTGTCAAATTGCACTCACACAATCACAAAAAAAAATCGACTTTTTTATGAATTCCTTACAAAAAGAAAAAAATTTTAATGAAATCGACTTCAAATGGTTGTAAGGAATTCGACATGAATTTACCAATCGAAAACACCATGTGATTTTGACAACATGCGCAGAACAAAAATTAAAACGCTAGTGATAATCTGTAATATGTAGGTATCTTGTATTCAATTACAGTACACATATCTATATAAGGTATTATCAGGCGCAGTTTGTCAAATTTCAAGATGGCTGTCCTTTGTGTGATTACACAATAAACAAAAACAAATTTGTGGTGATTGTTTGAAATTCAATTTGTTTACTATTGATTTTGACAACATGCGCAGAACTGAATAAAAATGAACACGCTAGTGATATTACCTGTAATATACTTTGAGTATATATAATACATACTCAAAGGTAATATGTGTCTTGGTATTCAATAGCCTATCAAGTATGTGTTACTGTAAAGAAGTCAAAGCCTCGAAATTAAAAAATTCAAAAATTTTCTGGTAGAACTGTAAATTTGTCAGAAGAAATGTCTTGCTATCATACAGTCCTATTCTGCTCTACGATTCTATCGAAGCTTTTGATTCACTTGAATTCAATTTGCCTCATATAAATTTGTAGAAACTTCCATCTTTTGAGAACAAGGCTTTATCGGTGTTTACTTTATAAATTCTACCACAATCCAATTATTCAAATCGCATTTTGTTAGCAATTTATACGCATTTTCGACCATTTTCTTTCGTCTGGCGGATACCAGAATACAAACTTTCACGCGAAGGAATAAGGCTGATAATTCATGTCACGACTATTTTTTTTTTGTCAACACTGCCGTGAACCCATTCGTAGGTTTCAATAATTTCCCTCTGGGACCCTCACACAATATCGCTACGGGTATGTTCTATGACCAATGTTATCTTTTTTGGACAATAGTGTCCGGCTTACCAAATGCATAGTGGTAAAGGTCCGGAATGAACTACAAAAAATTTTGCACTACATGAAAATTGCTGAGTTTTTCCTGTAAGTTCTAGTATTCCGGGGTTTAAGAGTGAAGAAGGTCGAATTCATAAATGTAACAACTCGGTAACACTGCAAAATTTATCTATTTCTTTTGACAATTAGATAATTTTCTTAAGCAAATACTAAAAAACATTTTTTTACAATTGTATTTTGTTGTGATACCTACCAGTATTTACATTTATGAACTCGGGAATACGTTCGTCATATTTGGGAACACATGGGGCTACAAGAGCCGCATGTTCCATTTGCACCGTTATCAATTTAAAAAGAAAAATTCCATTCTTTCTGAAAGTTTGCATTTTCGTTTCTCAGAAATATTTTGCCATAATCTCGCTTTTTTATAAATGAGTTGCTACTCAAAATCACAACAAAAAAATTTTGAAATCACGTCATTCATCATTTAATGAAAGTTCGATCTATCCAAACTAAGTCCCTATTCCCTACACTATTTTCATGAAAGATGATGGATTAATAATTTTTATTCATCAAAGAATTAATTTTATAGTTAATACATTTTTATTTAATTTAAATTAAGAAAAATGCGAGTAAATTAAATGAAAAGACAGCGAATTGTATTTTTAATTATTTGTTTTTAAGTTGTCGCCTCCCAATTAATCCTTTGCAAATACAAGACTACTGAAGGCTTAGCTCAGTGTGTGTTCCTAAAACAATAATACATCTACTTCTCTTCGCACCACTCATTTTCCTTGCGGACCTGTTCCTCCTCGGCTGCAGTAAAATCATTTTTAATGTTAAAGGTCTTCCTTATCTCTTCGGGGGTCTTTCCCTTAATCATATTGGCAACAGTTTTGCAAGTGACATCGAGCAAACCCTTGATGTCCAAATAATTAGCTGCCAGAATAAGTTCGAACAGGGTGCCTTGATCGACTTTGAGGAAGTCGGCATCCCATGACGAAATGTCGTCGGTTCGCTTTTCTTTGTTCTCATCGTCTTCAGTAGGTTGGGGATCGTCTTTGTGGTTGGTGGCCCAATGGAGTACCTTGCGAAGAATGGCTGAGTTAACATTTGGCAAAGGGACGACGGCATCGTCACCATCCTCTAAGCAGCAATCCTCCAGCATTGTTTTGATTGTTCCAGAGCATTTTGCGATTTGAACATCGGTGTCGAAGATTTCACCATCAGACGATTGTAATTTAATATTGGGCATTTTGTTTCTTACTGTCTTTTTTATTTTGTTCTGAAAACAGGAACGAAAATTACTTAAATTATTTGTATTTCGAGAAAAAGTAGGACTTTAGTAAACTATGGCGGAGAATGTGCCGTTCGATAAGTATAGATTTGGAAAGGAAGATTTAATTGGAATAGCAATAGGTACCTTGAATAGAAGAAATCGATAATACTTGTTTAAGCAATATTTTTCGTTACTTTAAATACCAAATGGAGATTCACGTATAATTTACACAATTTATTCAATTAGTATTTAGATTCTTTATTCTACCCAGACGGACCGAAAACGTTTTTCTTTATCTGGAAAATATTTTTAGTTCACTGTCGTTCAAATGATTAATTTTTAGGTTGGCTAACTTGCTGTTTGTGGGTGATGCCAAAATGTTTGGCTGAGCTGAATTACATCAAAATTTCTAAGACCCCTTTCACATGAGCAAACAGTTGGGTTGCGCTTAGAGTTGACGCCCACTGAGCGCTCACTAGGCAACTTTGTTGCCGGCAACTTTTATGTCGATTCAACAATTTTAGATTTGGTGGTTAGACTTTAGATCAATCGTGTTAAAAAGAACTCAAAACTTGATTTGATCTATGTTTGCAATTGTGTGAGTGCCTGTCTTTTGATTTGGATAAAAATGTCACTTCAATTAGGAGTGTGTGCAAGTGCATGTGAAAATCTGTGTAGATCTTTGCCTGAAATCAAGTTTTTCGATTTTGCTTTGTTGAATAGAAAGTAAAGTCTGAAAAAGATAAAAAAAGTCGGATTTTTTTTTTTGTTGAATCGAAATATTCCGTTTTCACGAGGCCAAATGAGGTAATTTCGTTGCAAATTTTCAATTGAGATCCGAAATTATCTCATTTCCCATACAAAATCACATTTCGAAATGAGGTAATTTAGACCTCATTTGGACGAAATTAGGTTGGAAATTAGGTGAATGCATCCAGCGGGAATCAGTTTCAAAAGTTCTTAAAAGGAACCTTCACGACGCACGCGGCAAAACATTATTTGTATGAAATCGTATGAGCTATATCGCACTAAGCGGCAACTGAACTTCATAAAATTTCATACAAATTATTGTGAATCGCAGTTCCGCGGCAGTGTGGTTCCGCCTAGTGCGGTCTAACCTTAAGGAGAGATATTTATTTTAACATGAAAACAAATTTTTTTTCTACAATTTTTTTTTTATTTTGTAAAAAAGTACCTCCTAAAAGTAGTAGTTGCAAGAAAGTTATTTTTTTTTGTAATGATTTTTTTTTTGCAAGAAAATAATTTTTTTAAGAAGTAAAATAGTTAATTTTTTTAAGTTTATTTTGTTTTTGTAAAATCTTTTTTTTTTGTAAAATCTTGATTTTTTTTTGTAAAAAAGTTAATTTCTTTTTTGTAAAAAAGGTTAAGATGAAGATTATTACATCGGTTTTAAATTAAAATAAGATTTCATTTCATCGGGGGTAAAAATAGATTTAATCTCTTCGGGGGTCTTTTCCTCAATCATATTGGCAACAGTTTTGCAAGTGACATCGAGCAAACCCTTGATGTCCAAATAATTAGCTGCCAGAATAAGTTCGAACAGGGTGCCTTGATCGACTTTGAGGAATGCGGCATCCCATGGCGAAATGTCGTCGGTTTGCCTTTCTTTGTTCTCATCGTCTTCAGTAGGTTGGGGATCGTCTTTGTGATAATTGGCCCAATGGAGTACCTTGCGAAGAATTTGTGAGTTAACTTTTGGCAAAGGGACAACGGAATCGTCACCATCCTCTAAGCAGCAATCCTCCAGCATTGTTTTTATTGTTCCAGAGCATTTTGCGATTTGAACATCGGTGTCGAAGATTTCACCATCGGACGATTGGAATTTAATATTAGGCATTTTATTTCTCACGGTCTTTTTTATTTTGTTCTGAAAACAGAAACCAAATTAAGACCGCTTTCACAGAAGGAAACTGAGTTTCCAGAAACAAGCTAGTTTGTTGACTAGAACGGTCTGATTTTGTGTCTTCACGGCAACTCAGTTTCCTTGTGTGAAAGGGGTCTTACTTAAAGGCCTTCCACACTAGCCCACTGTGTATTAATAAATGTCAAAAAAGTGGGAAACAAATCATAAAGAATAGTGTGGAAACAAAATATGAGAGCCCAGTCTACACAACCCGACATTCTATCCCACACGATTTGACATGTGTTAACACATGAATCATTTTAGGAATGGTTCTAATTCCATCCCACATTCTATCACACTTTTTTTTAGGTTATGGTAATGTATAAATACAAGCTATGGAAGCAAAATATGAAAATATTTCTTTCCCACAAATTTGGCAGTCGCGTGTTATGCTGCATTTACACGAATGGCACAATGCCATTATATCTGTCAAATTATAGCCATTTTTCTTTTCATTGTGTAAACGCTCTAAATACTGGCAATATTTTTGTCAAAATAAAATGGCAGAGATAATTTGGCATAAAATGCTGTCATTAATATGACTATGTGTAAACACTTTACTGACGCCATTTTCCGAAATTATGACATTCTAGATAAGAATGAACTTGCTCATTCTTTTATGGCATGTTGCCAGTATTTTGAAATCTGCCATTATTTGAAATCGTGTAAATACATGTCATACAAAAATTATTTCTGCCATTATTTAATAATTTTTTTGGCAGAAATATTGGTAACTTTCCCAAACCAATGCGAAACATTCGTTGCTTCGAAAAAACATTCGCATGTCAAAATTTATTTACATGGTGATATATGAGTGCCCACACCAACGCGGCTGAGAAACATATGAAATAATTTTGACTGACGAATGTTTCTTCGCCGCAACGAATGTTTCGCATTGGTTTGTGAGAGCCTTAAATCCGGCATAATTCTTTCCCACTTTCAATTTGGCATGTATTAATACACAGTGAGCTAGTGTGGAATTGCTATTAAATTATTTTGAGAAAATGTAGGATTTTAGTAAACAATTAGGCCTATTCAGCGCAATCTTTTATTCTTTTATTCTGTTTATTAATTTCCATACAAATTTTTGAACTGTCAAAAAATCTTTTATTCTTTTATTAATTGGTATTCTGCAGTTCGAATTCTGTTATCAAATCTGTTATAAACCTTATATAAAGACAGATTTTGTAGATTTTTATCATAAAAGATTTCAATTTATGAGGTAAAAACTTCTATTTTGTTAATAAATTGTTATTAAAAGGAGACGAATATACTAAAATAATATTAAAATACATAACTACAAACACAAATACGTAATTGCAAGCAAAATTATTTTTACACAGAAACGCACAGAACACTTATGATGAATGAAAGGTAAAAAAAGAAGACGCTTTAATATTGCCAGTGTGTGTTTCGTACAACTTTTTAAATTGGATATTAAATTCAGGAACGATAATAGACAAATTACATAGAACACCAATTTATCTACGCGAAACAAAACACGAAAATTCCGCAAGTTAATTTTATTTTGGTCACTCGTCAGTGCCGAGTTTTTTTTTATTTACTACAGCTGATAATTTGATAGCAGATTTTAGTGCTGTTCATATAAATGTTTCTATTTCGAAGTTCCATAACAGACTTTTATAAAAGATCAAACTCCTGAATACCAGTTATAAAATATCTTTTATATAGAAGAAATCGATAATACTTGTTTAAGCAATATTTTTCGTTACTTTAAATACCAAATGGAGATTCACGTATAATTTACACAATTTATTCAATTAGTATTTAGATTCTTTATTCTACCCAGACGGACCGAAAACGTTTTTCTTTATCTGGAAAATATTTTTAGTTCACTGTCGTTCAAATGATTAATTTTTAGGTTGGCTAACTTGCTGTTTGTGGGTGATGCCAAAATGTTTGGCTGAGCTGAATTACATCAAAATTTCTAAGACCCCTTTCACATGAGCAAACAGTTGGGTTGCGCTTAGAGTTGACGCCCACTGAGCGCTTTTATGTCGATTCAACAATTTTAGATTTGGTGGTTAGACTTTAGATCAATCGTGTTAAAAAGAACTCAAAACTTGATTTGATCTATGTTTGCAATTGTGTGAGTGCCTGTCTTTTGATTTGGATAAAAATGTCACTTCAATTAGGAGTGTGTGCAAGTGCATGTGAAAATCTGTGTAGATCTTTGCCTGAAATCAAGTTTTTCGATTTTGCTTTGTTGAATAGAAAGTAAAGTCTGAAAAAGATAAAAAAAGTCGGATTTTTTTTTTTGTTGAATCGAAATATTCCGTTTTCACGAGGCCAAATGAGGTAATTTCGTTGCAAATTTTCAATTGAGATCCGAAATTATCTCATTTCCCATACAAAATCACATTTCGAAATGAGGTAATTTAGACCTCATTTGGACGAAATTAGGTTGGAAATTAGGTGAATGCATCCAGCGGGAATCAGTTTCAAAAGTTCTTAAAAGGAACCTTCACGACGCACGCGGCAAAACATTATTTGTATGAAATCGTATGAGCTATATCGCACTAAGCGGCAACTGAACTTCATAAAATTTCATACAAATTATTGTGAATCGCAGTTCCGCTGCAGTGTGGTTCCGCCTAGTGCGGTCTAACCTTAAGGAGAGATATTTATTTTAACATGAAAACAAATTTTTTTTCTACAATTTTTTTTTATTTTGTAAAAAAGTACCTCCTAAAAGTAGTAGTTGCAAGAAAGTTATTTTTTTTTTGTAATGATTTTTTTTTTGCAAGAAAATAATTTTTTTAAGAAGTAAAATAGTTAATTTTTTTAAGTTTATTTTGTTTTTGTAAAATCTTTTTTTTTTTGTAAAATCTTGATTTTTTTTTGTAAAAAAGTTAATTTCTTTTTTGTAAAAAAGGTTAAGATGAAGATTATTACATCGGTTTTAAATTAAAATAAGATTTCATTTCATCGGGGGTAAAAATAGATTTAATCTCTTCGGGGGTCTTTTCCTTAATCATATTGGCAACAGTTTTGCAAGTGACATCGAGCAAACCCTTGATGTCCAAATAATTAGCTGCCAGAATAAGTTCGAACAGGGTGCCTTGATCGACTTTGAGGAATGCGGCATCCCATGGCGAAATGTCGTCGGTTTGCCTTTCTTTGTTCTCATCGTCTTCAGTAGGTTGGGGATCGTCTTTGTGATAATTGGCCCAATGGAGTACCTTGCGAAGAATTTGTGAGTTAACTTTTGGCAAAGGGACAACGGAATCGTCACCATCCTCTAAGCAGCAATCCTCCAGCATTGTTTTTATTGTTCCAGAGCATTTTGCGATTTGAACATCGGTGTCGAAGATTTCACCATCGGACGATTGGAATTTAATATTAGGCATTTTATTTCTCACGGTCTTTTTTATTTTGTTCTGAAAACAGAAACCAAATTAAGACCGCTTTCACAGAAGGAAACTGAGTTTCCAGAAACAAGCTAGTTTGTTGACTAGAACGGTCTGATTTTGTGTCTTCACGGCAACTCAGTTTCCTTGTGTGAAAGGGGTCTTACTTAAAGGCCTTCCACACTAGCCCACTGTGTATTAATAAATGTCAAAAAAGTGGGAAACAAATCATAAAGAATAGTGTGGAAACAAAATATGAGAGCCCAGTCTACACAACCCGACATTCTATCCCACACGATTTGACATGTGTTAACACATGAATCATTTTAGGAATGGTTCTAATTCCATCCCACATTCTATCACACTTTTTTTTAGGTTATGGTAATGTATAAATACAAGCTATGGAAGCAAAATATGAAAATATTTCTTTCCCACAAATTTGGCAGTCGCGTGTTATGCTGCATTTACACGAATGGCACAATGCCATTATATCTGTCAAATTATAGCCATTTTTCTTTTCATTGTGTAAACGCTCTAAATACTGGCAATATTTTTGTCAAAATAAAATGGCAGAGATAATTTGGCATAAAATGCTGTCATTAATATGACTATGTGTAAACACTTTACTGACGCCATTTTCCGAAATTATGACATTCTAGATAAGAATGAACTTGCTCATTCTTTTATGGCATGTTGCCAGTATTTTGAAATCTGCCATTATTTGAAATCGTGTAAATACATGTCATACAAAAATTATTTCTGCCATTATTTAATAATTTTTTTGGCAGAAATATTGGTAACTTTCCCAAACCAATGCGAAACATTCGTTGCTTCGAAAAAACATTCGCATGTCAAAATTTATTTACATGGTGATATATGAGTGCCCACACCAACGCGGCTGAGAAACATATGAAATAATTTTGACTGACGAATGTTTCTTCGCCGCAACGAATGTTTCGCATTGGTTTGTGAGAGCCTTAAATCCGGCATAATTCTTTCCCACTTTCAATTTGGCATGTATTAATACACAGTGAGCTAGTGTGGAATTGCTATTAAATTATTTTGAGAAAATGTAGGATTTTAGTAAACAATTAGGCCTATTCAGCGCAATCTTTTATTCTTTTATTCTGTTTATTAATTTCCATACAAATTTTTGAACTGTCAAAAAATCTTTTATTCTTTTATTAATTGGTATTCTGCAGTTCGAATTCTGTTATCAAATCTGTTATAAACCTTATATAAAGACAGATTTTGTAGATTTTTATCATAAAAGATTTCAATTTATGAGGTAAAAACTTCTATTTTGTTAATAAATTGTTATTAAAAGGAGACGAATATACTAAAATAATATTAAAATACATAACTACTGTTGCGAGGCAAAAGGAGAGGGGGAACTGGAAAGGAAGAAGGATGGGAGAAGTTAAGGGTAGGAAGCTAGGAAAAGGAAAGGTTAGGAAAAATGGAGAAATGTCAAGTCCCGGAGACGTGGCCTGCTAGCGATGCTCGGCAGTTAGCTCGCCGGAATGGGGGGGGGATCTTGCCCCCGGAAACTTGACCTCGCCTGCAGCAAAAACACGTATCAGGCCAGCACTCAAAACAATCCACCAAAAATAAAATTAGACCACGGACGGACACTTACCACACCGAGGGAGCTGCAGATAGTAAAGCAGCTTGGCCTATACCCACCCTACCTGGGAATCCGGTGGCCATCTATTTGGATTCCCCCCTATTTACTTTCTCTACAAGAAGAGTTTCAAGTCACTCCGTCATCGCCAACTTCTAACCGACCATTGGCACCCCCGAAATTTAAACTTTCAACAAATCATGTTGCTCTTCAACGGGCAACAAAGAAACACCAAACCTTCAATCAAAAATAACAAGGTGTCGAAATTTTATTGCTTAACCAGTAAACAAAATACAAAAAAAAATCAAACAACATACTTATAAGAAAACAAGTTAAAGAAAAAAAAAGTAACTGTTATACTCATATAACACTCACTCTTTCCAAACAAAAGGTATTTAATCAATCAAAAAAAAAGGTGACAACGCAGCGTTTCTCGGAGATAAAAAAAAAAAACGGTTCCCTTTTTAGTACTTAATGACCTGGGATTCTGGTTGAAACAATTTCCCTACCTCAATAGAGCTCTCTGGAGGTGGACACACTAATCCAAATTTGGAACCTAAACAAGAAAATTACGCGGCCCAAGAAACACTACCTAGCACTTACAATATCCAATTACGTTCAGATAATTGATTAACTAATAAAATTATTAACTATGAATCATAAAATTCCTTATGTCCCTACCAGTACCTTTTTTTTCAAGGGTTGTTGTGACTATTTGTAGGTACTTTTAAGATCGTAAATATCAACAGTATATAGGTAGTTCTAAAGTTTAAAATATTTTAATTTTTAAATATAGCTAGGTAAATTTTAACAAATTTAAAAGTTTATAAAGGTATGTTTTATATTTTTGGTTTAATAAAGTTAAGTTTTATATTTTTGGTTTAATAAAGTTAAGTTTTATATTTTTGTTTTACTAAAGTTAAGTTTTGAATTCTTGTTTCAATAAAGGTAAGTTTTATATTTTTGTTTTACTAAAGGTAAGTTTTATATTTTTGTTTTACTAAAGTTAAGTTTTGAATTTTTGTTTTAATAAAGGTAAGTTTTAAATAATTTAGTTTTAATAAAGATAAGTTTCGTAATTTAGTTTTAATAAAGGTAAGTTTCGTAATTTAGTTTTAATAAAGGTAAGTTTTGTAATTTAGTTTTAATAAAGATAAGTTTCGTAATTTAGTTTTAATAAAGGTAAGTTTTGTAATATAGTTTTAATAAATGTAAGTTTTGTAATTTGGTTGTAATAAATGTGATTTTTGAATTTAAGTTTTAATAAATGTAATTTTTGAATTTAAGTTTTAATAAAGGTAATTTTTGAATCTTCGTTTTACTCAATGTAATTTTTAATAGCTGTAAGCTTCATTAACGGTAAGTTTTCGCAACGGTTATTTTTCTTATAACTGTGATTCTTACAGTAATTTTGTCTTTTATAAATTTTTTTTTTGAAATCGGTCTTAACTGTTTTAATGTAGTTTCTCGGCACTCTTAACTTTTATAGTAATATAATTACGAAAATTTTGTTCGATCACCTGTTGTTCCCATTCGGACTCACGTGTCGCTTTCTTGTTTTTTTTTTCTTCTGTGGTAGGATTGAATCCTGGTCGTACTGGCGGACCTTTACGGGCTGCGCGGGACCATGTGGGTTTTGAAGGAGTCCCAAAATGGTTGCGCCCTTTTAACCTGCACTCGCTCAAAGTTGACCTGTCTGGCGGCCTATACAAATTCGCACCACCTGGTTCACTTTATCAAGACGCACAAAAATGGTGGGCGGCACTGACTCTGGCTGCCTGTCAGTGACCGCCAAGAACACACCGTTTTTTATTATTTTACTTGAAGTTTTAGGTTTAGTTAAATTTAGTATTAAGACGTCTAATGTGCCTTTCAAAACTCTCCCGCACTGTAACAAAAAACTTATGAAAAAAAACTAAATAGTAGAAGACACTAATTGTGGGTCGAGTGTGCAGCCCGACGTTCGATAACAGAATCTCATACAACTATCCAATTTCTTCTTTCCAAATCTCCGCATCATATGCAGAGTAAATGATATAGGAATAGTATATACATCATCCGATCACACCACCTCCCATTTGTTCTCGCACAAATCATAAGCCGATCCGCTATTTTATTGCGGTTTGGGTATTGGTATTGGTAGAGTTAAATTAAGTGCCTGAGTCTATGGCTTGTGACGTCATTACTGTCGTCAACCAACTCCCATCCACACTACAGGGTGGCTCGTAAACCATCACATCCACTAAATACTCAGGTGAGGTGAGTTCGGTTTTACTTTTTTCTCTATACGTGTTTTTAACCTAATGTAAACTGTCTGCAGGCACCTTTTAAAACAACCAAACTGAATTTTACCCCTATATATGGCCAGTAACATGCATTTTGGTAGAGTTTAAAAGCTTTAACCTCCCTGCCAGGTCTTTAGTCTTAAATTCACCCGTATTCACCACGGGTGAGTGTCGCCCTCAGCACTCCAGCCGCTGGAAAAATTCCCTCTGGAAATCCTTTGCTAACTTTGTGGAACCTGTGTCTCGTCATATTTTTCCTATTTTCCCTAGCCGAACCTTCCAGTTAATTAAAGAAAAACAAACATTAAATGGCGACCGGAGTTGTGGATGGTTTAGTAACCCCTTTTTTTTTTTTTCCTATTTTATCAATATATTTTGTTATTCAAGGTATTTTTTTTTCTTCTTCATATATTTGTACATCTTTTAAACTTGTTGTTTTTTTGTTTTCAGGCAGTATTTTTTTCGCCAACCGGGAAACACTCAAAGAACAAGCCTCTTTCACCCACATTAACATTAGTCCCTGGATAGATGGCCGCGACAATTGGTCCGAAACAAATGACCAACTGTTGCCTGCGCGTAAACATTGGCATGATCCTTTGAGTATTTTTCGAGGAGCTGAATGCCAGGGACTTCATTGGGCCCCCATAAGTAACCGCTGACCCACTATGACCTGAAGCCTAGTGCCTAGGATCAGCGAACACTTTGTGTTTCTGTGAAGGTGATGCTGGCATAGCTGTGCATCAGATCGTGCAAACAGACTCGCCAGAACGTCTTTTCGACCCTACGTGAAGTCCATGCTTTTCTGACAAAAATAGTATCAAAACCTAAAAAGAAATCATTGCTCGCATTCGGAAACCTATGTAGCGCCATCCAGATATGTTCGTTTTGTTGTAATCCCATGTAAAATAACCGTGGATTACAAAACAGCTTTTGCTGGTGGATAGCTATCCGACAAATTTTGGTATACGTTTGTATCCCCATATGAAATGTCAAAAACAACAAATACATCCGAAAACCCATATGGATACGAACCTATGTTAGATAGGCCATCGCATAGGCTTCCGAATGCGGCCATTGAAAGTTAATGCTGTAAAACATTTTTAAATTCAATGGTTAAGTTGTATTGAAAATTAAAGTAATATTTTCCGCTGTTTTCTTGGTTTAATTATTGAAAAAAAAAAAACAATAAAATGTGCCCCATTTTTTTGGGATCCAAGAAAGTAGTATTTTTTTTGTCTTTCTCTTTCAAAATCTTATTAGAATAGCATTGGAGTGAAGAGATTAAAAAAAATTCATAAAAGAAATGAACCCCCATTCCACTAGCCCATAACAAATTTTCTGGGTATGACCGATAGCCTGCCAGGTCATGGACAGAAAACAACGGGCTCTTTTATTCTATCTAAAACAAGATTTTTGTTTACCAGTTTTTTTTTTTTTTATTTTTAACAGTGACCTGTAGGAGGTGCAAAGGTGGATTTGGACGTTTAGGGCAACGAAGGCTGCTTGACTCCCTGCCCGCAGGATGTGTTTCAGTGGGGAGAAACCCATGGTATGCCGGGCAAAACATGTTTTAAAAGCGACCGAGCACGGGCGTCTTCAACCGCAGGACCTCGGCTAAGTGTACCTTCTAGACGGTATTAACCCTCCCAATTTATTAAAAGTTAGCAAATAGCTGGCTGACATTTCTATCTAATGGAATACTTGGGGGGGGAGTAGATAGACTCATCGTTTACGCACCTAAGTAACTTAATTGCTAGTGAATAGGTGTTATTGGGTTAACCGATACGGTTTAAATATAAATAAAAGAATAAATAAAGAACCGGACTAATAAATAAATAAATAAAACCAATCATCTAACAACTAGTGTATAACTCAAAAGCTATTGTAATGGTAGTATAATTAAGAAGGCAAATAATCCTAAAAGTTTTATCACAGATGGTTATTGGCTTATTGCTATCACAGTGGGAGTTTTATCACAGAATTATATCCTTGATCGGAAAACGTTTAAACTGGTGTTTATTCCTAACGTTGGTGGGTGCATCCAGTGAATTATTCAGCATTGGATAAGTGGGAAGTGTTTGGCTACCGGAAAAAAGAGTTTCAGGTACTAGGTAAATAAGAAAACAGGTGATTTCGATTAACAGCTAGCACAGTGGTAAATCAGGTACTAGGTGTAAAAACTTAAGGCTAACAGGTACAGTGTGTGAATTTCTGGGGAGTCGTCGATGAAGTTGACTAACAGGTACTTAGTTTAATCTATGTACATAGGTACGGCTTTTATTCATTATATTGAATAAAAATCACTCGGACATTTCGATATATCTTGCCGGGGATCTTACTGCTTGAGATCTTTGGCGTGATAAATGCCAATCTTTTTTCCTGCTAAGTTCTCAAGCTCGTACATCTGATTACCCACGGGTTTCGAGATTCGGCATTTTAGGTATTTTGGTGATAACTTGGCAGAAAGATATTTCGTTGAATTACTCAAAATGAAATTTCGTCTGTAAACTTCCTGTCCAGGTAGATATTTGACTTTCTTAGTCCGCGTATTGTAGATTTTGGCCGATTTATCGTTGGCTTTTAAAATATTTTCGCGGATATGATTTCTCAAGCACTGCAGTCGATTTTGCCGAGGAATGGTTAATAGTTCGCTGTCATCCACCGCGTTTAGCTTTCGTGCTAGTTCATAGCCACTTCCATGGGTCATCATGTTTGTCCCAAATAGAACAAAATACGGTGACACTCCCGTTGAACTATGAACTGAGCTTCTTAGGGCACAAGCAATATCGCTAAGGTGGATGTCCCAGTCTCGCTGGTCAGTTTTAAGATAAGACCGGATAGCTGCCAACAAGGTACGATTAACCCTCTCCGACGCATTCGACTGCGGAGCATAATAGGCGGTTTTAAAATGTTTTATACCGTATTTCGACAAAAAGTTTTGAAAATCTTTTGCTAAAAATTGGTTGCCGTTATCGGAATGGATAATGTTGGGCACACCAAACACATTAAAAATATCCTGTCTTAAGAATTTAATAATACTTGAGCTATTAGCCTGTCTTAATGCTTTCAAAAAGACGAATTTAGATAGATGGTCTAAGACAATGAATACGTAGGCGTTACCAGACTTTGACCTTGGATAAGGACCTAAAAAATCTACGTATAACTTTTCAAAAGGACGAGAAGAACAATACGACGTAACAATGGGTGGACGAGATACTTGATTGGACGGTTTACTCTGCTTACAAACAGAACAATTGGACACATACTGGCGAATTTGAACCGTCATGTTAGGCCAGTGAAAATACTGACGAATACGATGGAGGGTCTTTGCAATTCCTCCATGTGCAGCTTGAGGAGGATCATGAGCATTGCGTATGATATCTTCAGTGAGACCCGAAGGGATCCAGAGCAGCCACGCATGCTCCACTAAGGTTTCGTTTCCTTCAGGTCGGAAAGCGTGTTTATATACGAAGCCATCTTCTACTTTCAAATCTGGAAGTTCTTCGCGATGGGAGTTGATAGTTTCTATTAAACTCTTATATTCTTCCGATTTAAACTCTTCGGATTCCAGGTTTACTAGAGGGGCTACTTCTTCAATAGCCAGAGAATCCACGTATACCCGAGAAAGAGTGTCCGGAACTATGTTTTGGGTGCCTTTTCGGTGCTGTATGTCGAAGGTATAGGACTGTAAAGACAAACTCCACCTGGCGAGTTTTCCGCTCAGGTCCTTCATACTCATCAGCCACTGAAGGCTGGAATGGTCAGTAATCACGGTGAAGTCCATCCCCTCGACATACGGCCTGAATTTCTTTACGGCCATCACCGCAGCCATACACTCCTTCTCGGTGACACTGTAGTTTCTCTGGCTCTTGTTAAATTTTTGAGAGAAAAAGGAGATCGGGAGTTCTTCGTCATCTTTGTCCTGTTGGAACAGTACAGCTCCAATTCCTGCATCCGAAGCATCACATTGAATGAAGAATCGCTTGGTAAACTCCGGACGTGAGAGAATTGGGGCTGAGGTCAGCGCTTTCTTCAGCTCCTCGAACGCTACTAGGGCTTCGTCCGTCATTCTAAATTTTTCGTTTCTCTTCTTCAACAGGTCAGTTAGAGGTGCGGTCAGAGTCGAGAAATTTCTTATGAATTTACGATACCACCCTGCCATGCCCAGCAACCTGCGAACCTGCCTTTGAGTTTTGGGGATTGGGAAGTCCACAATGGCCTCCACCTTTGCAGGGTCAGTCTTAAACTTCCCACCACCAACTATGAAGCCCAAATACTTTAGCTCTTTGAAGCAAAACTTGGATTTCTTCATGTTGATGGTGAGATTGGCTTTGCGTAGACAGTCGGCTACTTCGCTTAACAGGGCGATATGCGTATCAAAATCTGGGGCCATAATGAGAAGATCGTCAAGATACACAAACACCCGCTCCCTGAGTCGTGCAGGAATCACCTTGTCCATCAACTGACTTAACCGTTGAGCCGCGTTACACAACCCAAACGGCATCACCGTGAATTGGTACAAGGGTCTTCCCGGTACCGCAAACGCAGTCTTTTCCCTACTCTGCCTCTCAAGCGGTATTTGCCAAAATGCTTCTTTTAGATCGATACTGCTCATATAGATCGCATCTGGAAATCGGCTGGTGAGTCCCTCGATATGGGGGAGAGGGTTAGCATTTTTTTTCGTCAGTGAATTCACCTTGCGAGAATCCAGGCAAAGTCGATTTTTACCTGGCTTCCGCAAGAGAACCACGGGTGAGCACCACGGGCTCTCGCTCTCCTCAATAACGCCGAGACTCAACATCCGATCTAATTCTTCGTATAAAACGGCTTGCACCGCAGGAGAGACAGGGTAGTGACGCTGCTTAACAGGGGGCGCGTCCCCTGTATCAATGACGTGCTCCATCAAGGTCGTCTTTCCAAGCCCATCACGCTCAAAGCAAATAAATTTCTCCCTGACCGCATTCAGTCGGGCCTGTTGATCAATGGTCAACTGGTGCGCGTTCAAGGAATCTGAAGGCTCATCGACCGAAACACTACTAATTATGCTAGGAGCTAGCTGAAACACTCTCCAGAAGTCCACTCCCAGGTAGATCTCCTGGTCTAAATTAGGCACGAGGAAGAAAGTTAACTCCTCCTCCTTATTCTTGTATAAAACTTTTAATTCTACCTTCCCTACGATAGATTGGCTTTTCCCATCTGCCGTCCTGACACCTGAACGAAAAGGAATAATTTGAGCTTCGAGATCTTTCACCAGTTGCATACAGTTTTTTCCGATTATGCTAACGCTAGCTCCACTATCTAGTAATCCTAAAAATTCTCTACTACCTAGTTTGATCTTAGCATAAGGCCGAGGATCAGAAGCTATATTTAATATAGTAGATGAAATCCTTAGCCTAGTTTCTCTTCTCAACTTAAACCTGGCTCTAGCTTTCAATATTTTTGAAGATGGAACGTAAATTTCGCTGTTGAAAATTCTTTTTCTCGCGTTATTATATTCTCGGATTCGCTCATGTAATGACTTGAATTGACACAGTCTTAGTTTTATTTTATCATTTTCTATTAGTTTCTCCCTTCCTTCACGTTTTAAAATTGTAATTTTTTGTTCTGTATTTTGTTCTTTATTTTCTTTTTCAGGTCGATCTTCATTCTTTGGATTTATTGGGGGCTCGGTTTCTGGGTCGCACGCGATTCCCCCGGAGCTTTCGCGTCCCCCACTCGGTTTCCCGGCTGACATTTGGAACAATTGGGCGTTTTCACACCCTCCTGCCCACACCTATAACAAAACACGGTCAGTACTTCCGACCCACATTCGAAATACGTATGACCGGGGGCTTTGCAGTTCCAGCAGATCAACTTAGTGGCATCCGCATACTTCCGTGGAGGAATTTTTGGACGCGCTCCGCCCACTTGAAAAGCTGCCACTTGCTCATCTGCTGGATACTGCTCTTCCTCGTCATAGTCTAGCTCATTGGCCACTAGTTTCGTTGGTGGTCTGAATGGCTTCGAAAAGGTCTGATCCCTCCTAGGAAACGCAAGCTCAGCGTCCTTGCAAGCATACCGCAGCTCATCTAAAGTAAACATTGACATCGGGAAAACCAACGTTCTCAGCTTCTCATGGAGATTTTTTTTCAGGATTTTGACCAAGTCCCACTCGGGTATTGGAATCCTTAGCTGAGATCTCAATTTGCTTATCGCTGCAAAAAATTCATCAATGCTTTCCCCATACGCTTGCTTCCGTTCCATTATATCGCGCATGAGCTCATAGTCGGACTTGAGGTTTTTGAATTGGCGCATCAAGGCATCCTTCAACATAGGCCAATCCGGACTATAGTTATTTCGCAGAAATTGCCAATACCATTCGTAGGCCGTTTCCTTGAGCATCAGATGGAAGTCGCGTAAAATCACGGACCAAGGACATCTATGATGCATTTGGAGCCTCTCCACCTGCAGTATGAAATCCTCTACCGTGCGCTGTTCAGGCTTCCCATTAAAAGTGATGTTCCACCTATCAATCCGAATGGCTTCTCGAATAGGATGATAACCGGAGTGGAGAGGTGGTGGAGGTCGACTAAACCAAGGATTGGATACGTCTCTCGGTGGTTGGAAGAAATAGTTATCTGGAAATGGTTCGGTAGTGAAATTTCGTTCATTTCCTCGTCTATTCGTCTCGTTTTGCCTATGATTCGGTGGACCAACAGGAACGAAAGCTCTATAATGAGGATCAAACTGTGGCTGAAGCTGAATAGGGGGCGGTACAGGAAGCTGGGACATTGAGGAGGGAACTTCTGGTCTTGGCGGCTGGTCGACTGAAGGAGCTGCTCGACTCACACTTAACTCTCTCATCAGCCCACCTATCTGGTTCTGAATTTCATCCTTCAAAGTGCTTGTGATTTCCGTTCTCACTGACGTTTGGTATGAAGAGAAAGCGTTGACGATAGCTAGATTGATGTACGCCTTAAGATCTTCAGGCACTATAACTCTTTCCCTACCACTACCGCTAGGCCTGTTCGTCGCAGTTTCAAACAGTTTTTTCGTCGTCCCTGTAGTATTTGACACGAATCTAGGATCGTTAGTCCTAGGGACCCTAGGCGCTACTCGCCGTGCGGTGGCTCCCTGATCGCTCAAAGAACTATAAGAAGGTGGTGTGATCGAATCAATGGAAGTGTTCGGCAAATTCAGTGGTAACGGAGGAACTGCCCTGGATGGAGGGACTGAAGATGGATTTAGTATACTCTGTGTGTGTGGGGAATGCTGTACAGGTTGCCTTTGCAGGTCACCAAGATCATACGCTGGCGGCTGATTAGGCCTACTTGGTTCTATTCCCGCGTTTCTAATTTGATTTCTAAGGCTTTCCTCTACATCATTATAACTAGGCGCTGCCATTATGTACCTCTTCCAAAGAAACAAAACTAAAAAAAAATCTTCAAAACTAACAACTGTCAGAGAGGTGAAGATCAAAATTGTTCCCGGATGTTCGACAAATAAAGAGGTTTCCTTTCTTTTTGCTTCGAAATTTGGAAAACTATTTTCGGAGATTGAAAAACAAACAAAGCCAATTTGCACTTATCTTTGTGTAACCAAAAACGGGAAGTTCTAAACAAAAAAAATAAACTAAACCAAATTTAACGTTTGTTATTCAAAATCAAAAACAAGTAAATAATTCAAAACAGGTGGCTTTGAAAACTTATCAGGAAAACTAGATTTCGAATAACTCAACAAAGAAATAATTTAAATAACCAAAATGTAAGTTGATACACTTAACTAACGAGATACACAATAATTTAACTTGGAAAACAAAAACTTGAAAATTACACTATACTAGAAAAGTTCCAAAGAAAACTTGGATACACTTTGAAAAATTTGAAACCTTTAAGTAACTGAATGTAATCAGCAACTAACAGTTTACTGGTTACCAGAAAATTAATTAACTAGTAAGAAAAATTATAAATACTAAGAAAAATTTTAAGTTACAAAAAGAAACTGAAGAAAGAAGATTACACTTATGATCTCTTCTAACTAGCTCAAAACTTGTTTAAACGATGTAAACAAAAAGTTTAACAAAAAAAATTAACAGAAAATAAATAACTTGTTAAGTTCAAAACTAACTATAAACTATAACAAAAAAAAACTGCAAGTAAAACTATCGACTTATTTTAAACTTAAGCGTTAAATTCTTAATTCAAATAAGTATAATTTTATTTTTTTGGACTGTGGAGTACTTTAGTTAACTTTACTAGTGAGTAAAGTTAAAAAGTGAAAACTATTAGGAAACGAATAGTGTTTTGCAAAAAGAAACGAAAAGAAATCAAGTGTGCAAAACAAAACCTATAACAACTTACAAAAGGTAATTGACTGATAAACGGTAAATCAACAAACAAAATTTGAAATCAAAACAGAATTAACTAAAAGAAACTATGCTACAAAAAGGTATAAAAAATTGTCAAAAGAGACGAATATATTTTAAATATAAATATGATTCTGAAAACAAATGTCAAAACTAACAAGTGGAATATATACCACCAAAACTCAAGTGTTATTTCTTTCTTAATAGTACTTATTAAGAAGAATTTTTGTAATTTGGAAATAAACGAAGTAATAGTAAATATATTTTAGTATAATCTTAAAGACTCACCTTTCTTAACCTTTTTATTTTTAAAGTTGTTTAAAGATATCAAAAGTAACTATATAAGCATTCAACCGAAATGAATAACTAATAAATTGAAACAAAACCCTTTTTTTTTTTTCTTCCTACTGGAAAATTTTACTTTCTTGAAGTTTTTTTTTTTTTCTATAAGCATACGGGGTGCTTCAGGAGGCTGTTCGGTGACGATATTTTCTTGACAATCTGGGAGTGACTCTACCGAAACCTTTCTGGCAATAAAATGATTGCGGACGGACGATTTCCTGTTCCCCTCCGTGTGGTAAAATTGAAAAGGTAGGTAAACAATTTGACAAAAATACATTACCAAGTTAATTTTTCAAGCCCGCTATTCAAGTCTGTCACTTGGACTATCGTTGAAGATATGGCATTGAAAAACTAACAACACAAAAGAGAAAACATCTGAGTTACATATACTGAAACTCAAAAAAAATTGAAAATTGAATCGTGCAGCGATATTCGACACTTAGCCAAACATGGTCACGATTCAAAAACAAATATTTAAATAAACTGGACTATAGGATATGAAATTGAAATTTTTGAAAGTAAAGAAAAAAGTAAGGATTGGAAAAAAAAGGAAAACTAAACACACTGGCGATCACTGAACCTACTTCAACTTCTAAAAGCTAGTCGCAATTCATCCTAGTATGTCAAGGACTTTCTAGATGAAGACTTACTAAACTCTATTGAAATCAAAGCAAGCTCAGATTAAACACCGAAACATTCATAAACCGCAGTCGCTAAAGGCTTCCAAGAACTGGTCGCAATCCATCCTAGTACGTCAAAAACCTTCTAAATGAAGACTTACCAGCTTTGAAACACTTTAGCAAGATTGGTTGTGAACTATAACAACAGAAAAAAACAGAAACGAGAACTACAAAAACTAAGACAAATGCCTTAGACGTTGGGCGCCATCTTGTTGCGAGGCAAAAGGAGAGGGGGAACTGGAAAGGAAGAAGGATGGGAGAAGTTAAGGGTAGGAAGCTAGGAAAAGGAAAGGTTAGGAAAAATGGAGAAATGTCAAGTCCCGGAGACGTGGCCTGCTAGCGATGCTCGGCAGTTAGCTCGCCGGAATGGGGGGGGGATCTTGCCCCCGGAAACTTGACCTCGCCTGCAGCAAAAACACGTATCAGGCCAGCACTCAAAACAATCCACCAAAAATAAAATTAGACCACGGACGGACACTTACCACACCGAGGGAGCTGCAGATAGTAAAGCAGCTTGGCCTATACCCACCCTACCTGGGAATCCGGTGGCCATCTATTTGGATTCCCCCCTATTTACTTTCTCTACAAGAAGAGTTTCAAGTCACTCCGTCATCGCCAACTTCTAACCGACCATTGGCACCCCCGAAATTTAAACTTTCAACAAATCATGTTGCTCTTCAACGGGCAACAAAGAAACACCAAACCTTCAATCAAAAATAACAAGGTGTCGAAATTTTATTGCTTAACCAGTAAACAAAATACAAAAAAAAATCAAACAACATACTTATAAGAAAACAAGTTAAAGAAAAAAAAGTAACTGTTATACTCATATAACACTCACTCTTTCCAAACAAAAGGTATTTAATCAATCAAAAAAAAAGGTGACAACGCAGCGTTTCTCGGAGATAAAAAAAAAAAACGGTTCCCTTTTTAGTACTTAATGACCTGGGATTCTGGTTGAAACAATTTCCCTACCTCAATAGAGCTCTCTGGAGGTGGACACACTAATCCAAATTTGGAACCTAAACAAGAAAATTACGCGGCCCAAGAAACACTACCTAGCACTTACAATATCCAATTACGTTCAGATAATTGATTAACTAATAAAATTATTAACTATGAATCATAAAATTCCTTATGTCCCTACCAGTACCTTTTTTTTCAAGGGTTGTTGTGACTATTTGTAGGTACTTTTAAGATCGTAAATATCAACAGTATATAGGTAGTTCTAAAGTTTAAAATATTTTAATTTTTAAATATAGCTAGGTAAATTTTAACAAATTTAAAAGTTTATAAAGGTATGTTTTATATTTTTGGTTTAATAAAGTTAAGTTTTATATTTTTGGTTTAATAAAGTTAAGTTTTATATTTTTGTTTTACTAAAGTTAAGTTTTGAATTCTTGTTTCAATAAAGGTAAGTTTTATATTTTTGTTTTACTAAAGGTAAGTTTTATATTTTTGTTTTACTAAAGTTAAGTTTTGAATTTTTGTTTTAATAAAGGTAAGTTTTAAATAATTTAGTTTTAATAAAGATAAGTTTCGTAATTTAGTTTTAATAAAGGTAAGTTTCGTAATTTAGTTTTAATAAAGGTAAGTTTTGTAATTTAGTTTTAATAAAGATAAGTTTCGTAATTTAGTTTTAATAAAGGTAAGTTTTGTAATATAGTTTTAATAAATGTAAGTTTTGTAATTTGGTTGTAATAAATGTGATTTTTGAATTTAAGTTTTAATAAATGTAATTTTTGAATTTAAGTTTTAATAAAGGTAATTTTTGAATCTTCGTTTTACTCAATGTAATTTTTAATAGCTGTAAGCTTCATTAACGGTAAGTTTTCGCAACGGTTATTTTTCTTATAACTGTGATTCTTACAGTAATTTTGTCTTTTATAAATTTTTTTTTTGAAATCGGTCTTAACTGTTTTAATGTAGTTTCTCGGCACTCTTAACTTTTATAGTAATATAATTACGAAAATTTTGTTCGATCACCTGTTGTTCCCATTCGGACTCACGTGTCGCTTTCTTGTTTTTTTTTTCTTCTGTGGTAGGATTGAATCCTGGTCGTACTGGCGGACCTTTACGGGCTGCGCGGGACCATGTGGGTTTTGAAGGAGTCCCAAAATGGTTGCGCCCTTTTAACCTGCACTCGCTCAAAGTTGACCTGTCTGGCGGCCTATACAAATTCGCACCACCTGGTTCACTTTATCAAGACGCACAAAAATGGTGGGCGGCACTGACTCTGGCTGCCTGTCAGTGACCGCCAAGAACACACCGTTTTTTATTATTTTACTTGAAGTTTTAGGTTTAGTTAAATTTAGTATTAAGACGTCTAATGTGCCTTTCAAAACTCTCCCGCACTGTAACAAAAAACTTATGAAAAAAAACTAAATAGTAGAAGACACTAATTGTGGGTCGAGTGTGCAGCCCGACGTTCGATAACAGAATCTCATACAACTATCCAATTTCTTCTTTCCAAATCTCCGCATCATATGCAGAGTAAATGATATAGGAATAGTATATACATCATCCGATCACACCACCTCCCATTTGTTCTCGCACAAATCATAAGCCGATCCGCTATTTTATTGCGGTTTGGGTATTGGTATTGGTAGAGTTAAATTAAGTGCCTGAGTCTATGGCTTGTGACGTCATTACTGTCGTCAACCAACTCCCATCCACACTACAGGGTGGCTCGTAAACCATCACATCCACTAAATACTCAGGTGAGGTGAGTTCGGTTTTACTTTTTTCTCTATACGTGTTTTTAACCTAATGTAAACTGTCTGCAGGCACCTTTTAAAACAACCAAACTGAATTTTACCCCTATATATGGCCAGTAACATGCATTTTGGTAGAGTTTAAAAGCTTTAACCTCCCTGCCAGGTCTTTAGTCTTAAATTCACCCGTATTCACCACGGGTGAGTGTCGCCCTCAGCACTCCAGCCGCTGGAAAAATTCCCTCTGGAAATCCTTTGCTAACTTTGTGGAACCTGTGTCTCGTCATATTTTTCCTATTTTCCCTAGCCGAACCTTCCAGTTAATTAAAGAAAAACAAACATTAAATGGCGACCGGAGTTGTGGATGGTTTAGTAACCCCTTTTTTTTTTTTTCCTATTTTATCAATATATTTTGTTATTCAAGGTATTTTTTTTTCTTCTTCATATATTTGTACATCTTTTAAACTTGTTTTTTTTTGTTTTCAGGCAGTATTTTTTTCGCCAACCGGGAAACACTCAAAGAACAAGCCTCTTTCACCCACATTAACATTAGTCCCTGGATAGATGGCCGCGACAATTGGTCCGAAACAAATGACCAACTGTTGCCTGCGCGTAAACATTGGCATGATCCTTTGAGTATTTTTCGAGGAGCTGAATGCCAGGGACTTCATTGGGCCCCCATAAGTAACCGCTGACCCACTATGACCTGAAGCCTAGTGCCTAGGATCAGCGAACACTTTGTGTTTCTGTGAAGGTGATGCTGGCATAGCTGTGCATCAGATCGTGCAAACAGACTCGCCAGAACGTCTTTTCGACCCTACGTGAAGTCCATGCTTTTCTGACAAAAATAGTATCAAAACCTAAAAAGAAATCATTGCTCGCATTCGGAAACCTATGTAGCGCCATCCAGATATGTTCGTTTTGTTGTAATCCCGTGTAAAATAACCGTGGATTACAAAACAGCTTTTGCTGGTGGATAGCTATCCGACAAATTTTGGTATACGTTTGTATCCCCATATGAAATGTCAAAAACAACAAATACATCCGAAAACCCATATGGATACGAACCTATGTTAGATAGGCCATCGCATAGGCTTCCGAATGCGGCCATTGAAAGTTAATGCTGTAAAACATTTTTAAATTCAATGGTTAAGTTGTATTGAAAATTAAAGTAATATTTTCCGCTGTTTTCTTGGTTTAATTATTGAAAAAAAAAAACAATAAAATGTGCCCCATTTTTTTGGGATCCAAGAAAGTAGTATTTTTTTTGTCTTTCTCTTTCAAAATCTTATTAGAATAGCATTGGAGTGAAGAGATTAAAAAAAATTCATAAAAGAAATGAACCCCCATTCCACTAGCCCATAACACTACAAACACAAATACGTAATTGCAAGCAAAATTATTTTTACACAGAAACGCACAGAACACTTATGATGAATGAAAGGTAAAAAAAGAAGACGCTTTAATATTGCCAGTGTGTGTTTCGTACAACTTTTTAAATTGGATATTAAATTCAGGAACGATAATAGACAAATTACATAGAACACCAATTTATCTACGCGAAACAAAACACGAAAATTCCGCAAGTTAATTTTATTTTGGTCACTCGTCAGTGCCGAGTTTATTTTTATTTACTACAGCTGATAATTTGATAGCAGATTTTAGTGCTGTTCATATAAATGTTTCTATTTCGAAGTTCCATAACAGACTTTTATAAAAGATCAAACTCCTGAATACCAGTTATAAAATATCTTTTAAAGACTGTACACATGAGAGCGACCAACGACCGACGAATGAATGATTAAATAGGATTTTAAACATTAATAAAACTTAATTATTTACAAAATCTAGATTAAATGGAAGAAATATAATTGAGGATTATTCTTAGATACTAAACTTTTCATTTAAATTGCTAAAACAAGAGAATTTTAAGAAAACAATTTGTTCGTCGCGAATAGCCGCAATTCGTTACGACCAATTTATTTTCCCAAATTTCTCATATTTAAGCAAATAAAAATTCAGATTTTATAATTTTAAAATTAATCTTAAATCATATTCTACCATTTTAACTAGATTTTGTGAAATATTAAGGTTTATTATTTTTTTAATTCCCATTTGTTTGTTCATTCGTCGGTCGCTCTCATGTGAATGGTCCTTTATGGTGGAGATCACAGATAAGCAATACCTAGATAGGAATCTTTCGTTCGTATCACCCCCCAAAACCCATTTGTTTACAATGTTGTTTTTGTAATGTGAAAAGATGTGAACTGCAACAACAATTTAACGCGGTGAATTTGATTTGTTTGACAGTTCATTTTTTTTTTTTCATAAATGTGCTGTGCGAAGATTTTTATTCCGGTGTTTGTGATTTTCATAAAAAAATAAATTAACAAAAAATTAATTGTTTCACCAAGCACAATGCCCGCATGGCAAGCGGAACTTGAACGAGTCCTTGAATTTCAATGAAAAATCTTTTGGTGCCTTCATGTTTCTTTCTTCCAATTGGCCAAAAAGCTACTTGGGCAGACGATGCGCGATGAGAACTTTTTGTAGAACTCTGTCGCCTCCGAAGGGGCCCTGTTTGAGCAGAGTATAGCAAAGGGCAAAAGACCTAATTATGTTTATGAAATTTAAAAACATAATTTCAATTTTTGTCAGCTCTACAGCACAATAATTATAAAAAAAATCTCGCCAACCAATAATAAGGTTCGAGAAATCAACAAAAATTAAATTCACCATGGCAAATTTGACAGCTACTATATTCTTAGTTTTAGGGCACAGACACACTTAATATATGAAATTATTTTAATTTATACGTAAGGGGTTGGATTGCATCATGGTCAAATTCCGACGTAAATTTTTAGAAATTAATTTAAGGTCCCCCAAACCGATGCGTGGACAACATTTTTTTCAGTCATCGGGTTCATATGGAAAATCGCACCGCTTTCATTGTGGGTACCTACTCTCAATTATTTTCATGTAACTTAATTTTAAAAAGTGAATGTTTTGTTGTCGTGAGTGTTTCGCTCCGATTTAAGGCCCATCCAAACCAATGCGAAACATTCGTTGCGGCGAAGAAACATTCGTCAGTCAAAATTAATTCATATGTTTCTCCGCCGCGTTGGTGTGGGCACTCTCATTTATCACCACATGGTTTGGTGACATGCGAATGTTTCTTCGCCGCAACGAATGTTTCACATTGGTTTGGAAGAGCCTTTAACGTTGATTTGAAATTTAAATTGTGTTGCAACAAAAATGGTCTCCTAAGCCGATGCGAAACATTTGGAATACCAACAAAACCTTCATCTGCCAGAATTAATTTGTATGGGGATAAAAGAAAGCACCCACAATGGTGTGAATCTCATCTGTTCTTAATTGCAAAAACTGCAATAAAGTCAATTCTGATTGAGGAAAAAACACAATAGGCGTGTTTTATCACAAAAGCCATCCATAGTACAGTACGATTTTACAGGCATTACAAATACAACATCGCTAGTAGCTCTACAGCCAATAAGAAGTTATACTACGTTTTCTGTCAAAACAATTTTTGTATGTTTTCTTGCAAGAAGGTTTCTTTATCGAACATTTTAAATTCTCACTTTTGTACTTTTTTGCAAAAGTAGGTAGGTATATGTAGTTAAACCTTAATGTAACTTTCATTTCAACAAAAAAATCAAATCTGTGATAGAAAAATTTGATTTGTTTAGAAAAAAAGATCAAAAATCAAATCTTTCATATAGAAAATTTACACCGGCTACACGATTTTGTTTGCGACTTCCTTACAACAAAAAAGAATAATCTGCAATCGTTGAAAGGAAATCGGCATACAAGCACCTAGCACATTTAAACAAACCCTTGGATTCTTAAATTATCCGCCATTTTGTTCACGAACCGAGGTGAAACTCGGATTTTTTTTTCACGTACACTAGTGCAAAAATCCGATGTTCACCACGGCCATTTGACGTTTGAGCTTGTAGGCAAACCGAATTGACAGCCGTAGATTCCCATCTAGGTATTGCTTATCTGTGGTGGAGATCTGTTATGCATCATAACAGAAAATTTATAGCAGAATAACAGATATGGCAGAATAGGTCTGTGGTGGAGAATGTGCAGTTCGATAAGTGATTTGGAAAGGAAGATTTAATTGGAATAGCAAAAACAAATCGATAATACCTACTTTTTTAAGCAATAATTATCGTTACATACCAAATGGAGATTCACGTATAATTTACTCGATTTATTACTATTATTAGTATTTAGACCGAAAACGTTTTTTTTAAATCTGGAAAATATTAAGTTCATCGACGTTCACGCGTTCTAAGAATCAGTATCAGTTCCAATATTCCAATGATTAATTTTATGTTGGCTAGCTTGCTCTTTTTGGGTGATGCCAAATTCAATTTGCTGAGCTGAATTAGTCCCCTTTCACACAGGGAAACCAGTTGCTGGCGATTTTGTTGACAATTTCCTCTTTGAGTATATATAATATGGAGTGCTCGTTCCTATCCCTAATGGTGGATTTACATGTATCTGCATTTGGTTTCTGCACAAAAAAAGGGATGCCAAATACAAAATGTATATTTGTTAGACAGAGAGAAAAGATCAAAATGCAGAAGAACTTCGTTTCTGCATTATAGGAAAGTGCCATAATAGAGAAATGAAGACGAACATGTTCATCTTCTTGATGGTTCTCTTTCACTCGCTCGGATTTTTTTTAGACATCTGTCCTGTTCTACTTTTCTGCATTATGCAGACGAAGATACATGTAAATCCAGCATAATGCATTGTAGTAATTGAGTCTGTGATAGAAGGCGTGATTTCACTAGAGAGAAGGTTTTTTGACAGCTGCAGCTATGACGGTGTTGTTGTAAGAACCCTGTCTATATTGAAAATCGAATAACCGCATAGTTTACCGCGCCCCCTATGATGGTTACGTTTTTGGAATGTAAACGAGCACTCCATATTATATATACTCAAAGGTTTTCCTTTAATTGCCTTGTACCTTTCACGCAAGGAAACAATATTGCCGGAGATTTTGTTTTGTTTCCATATAAAGTATATTGGCTAAAAATGATTTATTGACCAATTTGGAATTAATAATTGTGATTGGAAGTGATTAAAAATAATCTTTCCGTCGGCTTTTTATGGTCACTGTAGTTTTTGCAATGAAACAATTAAGTTACATTAGCTTTCCCGACGTTTCGGCAGGGGTTGCTGCCTTCTTCAGGGGAACTTTATTTGGACAACAAGAAAAAATATATTGTTTACATTATAATAACAATAATTGAAACAATACAAAATACACTCACTTTAATAAAACTGTGTTTAAATTTAAACTGACATTTAAAATTATTGTATCTAATAATTGTAATATTATTTACAAAAGTAAAGAAATAACCACTTCAAACGAAGTTTAGTCTATGGAATTTAAACAAGGAGTAAAGAAACTGAAAGAATATTGTGTTATGATGAGACAAGAGAACAATAGATGGCAGAGATGTTTTGGGTGTCTTGTTTTCTGTTCATGTTGTTGTTGTTGTTGATGATGTGTAATGTTTCTAGGGTGTATCGTTTCGAAACATGTTTCTCTGTCTGTAGGACTTTGACACCTTCAAAATCTGGAGAGTGGCCGTTTTCGATACTGTGGCTCGCCAGGGCTGTCTTTCCAGGATTGTTTGATTTGATATCCGATTTATGATTAGAAATTCGCTGTTTAAGAAATTGTTTTGTAGTTCCGATGTAACACTGGTTGCATGGTTCATTAGGTTTACCCTTACAATTTATTTTGTAAATGACATCAGTAACTTTATCCTTATCCGCTTTCGTTTTAAGTTTAGTGAAAAGGTGACTCAGAGTTTTATTTGATTTGAAGGCCAGGCGAACATCTGTTAGTTTTTGGTTTATCACTTCTTTAAAATTCTCAGTCAGTCTTGGGATGTAAACCATACTTTTGTAGTAACCATTATTCGGGTCTTTAGTGTCTTCGCTTGGAATTTTGCAATTGTGTTTCTGAAGTAGACCACGAATTATAGAATTTGGAAAACCATTGTCAATCAGGATTTTTTTTTTTTTGATTTTTTTCTCATTGGCAGAGTGAAATTGTTCGTCGCTGAGTGCGAAAACTTTACTGACGAGATTGGATGCAGTGTTCATAACTATGTGCCTCGCATGGTTAGACCGAAAGTTGACTAATCTTCCCGATGCAGTATGTTATTGTTTGACTGGTACCAAAAACATACTGCATCGGGAAGATTAGTCAACTTTCGGTCTAACCAAGCGAGGCACATAGTTATGAACACTGCATCCAATCTCGTCAGTAAAGTTTTCGCACTCAGCGACGAACAATTTCACTCTGCCAATGAGAAAAAAATCAAAAAAATCCTGAGTGACAATGGTTTTCCAAATTCTATAATTCGTGGTCTACTTCAGAAACACAATTGCAAAATTCCAAGCGAAGACACTAAAGACCCGAATAATGGTTACTACAAAAGTATGGTTTACATCCCAAGACTGACTGAGAATTTTAAAGAAGTGATAAACCAAAAACTAACAGATGTTCGCCTGGCCTTCAAATCAAATAAAACTCTGAGTCACCTTTTCACTAAACTTAAAACGAAAGCGGATAAGGATAAAGTTACTGATGTCATTTACAAAATAAATTGTAAGGGTAAACCTAATGAACCATGCAACCAGTGTTACATCGGAACTACAAAACAATTTCTTAAACAGCGAATTTCTAATCATAAATCGGATATCAAATCAAACAATCCTGGAAAGACAGCCCTGGCGAGCCACAGTATCGAAAACGGCCACTCTCCAGATTTTGAAGGTGTCAAAGTCCTACAGACAGAGAAACATGTTTCGAAACGATACACCCTAGAAACATTACACATCATCAACAACAACAACAACATGAACAGAAAACAAGACACCCAAAACATCTCTGCCATCTATTGTTCTCTTGTCTCATCATAACACAGTATTCTTTCAGTTTCTTTACTCCTTGTTTAAATTCCATAGACTAAACTTCGTTTGAAGTGGTTATTTCTTTACTTTTGTAAATAATATTACAATTATTAGATACAATAATTTTAAATGTCAGTTTAAATTTAAACACAGTTTTATTAAAGTGAGTGTATTTTGTATTGTTTCAATTATTGTTATTATAATGTAAACAATATATTTTTTCTTGTTGTCCAAATAAAGTTCCCCTGAAGAAGGCAGCAACCCCTGCCGAAACGTCGGGAAAGCTAATGTAACTTAATTGTTTCATTGCAAAAACTACAGTGACCATAAAAAGCCGACGGAAAGATTATTTTTAATCACTTCCAATCACAATTATATTGGCTGAATCCACATCACGGACAGTGTGAGAAGGAATGTGATAAAAATCTCCTCAAACGTTAACCGGGGAGATTTGGTTTATTCCCTTATTATTTCTTGCCCTTCTCGCCTACTAACTCCCAGTTGCCGGGAACTCAGTTTCCTTGTGTGAAAGCAGTCTCACATTTAGGCTGGTATTCACCGAGCGCTCATAAACTGCTCTTAACTTTATGAGCTTCTTAACTTGAAAATTATTTGTGCTATTCACCAACCACTCATAAGTATTTTTCCATGTTCGAAAAAGAGAGTCATTGTTTGAATATGAGAGCAAATGTTCGAAAAACCAACCAAACATTCCCAATTGGAAACGATAGACAGCTGGCTAGTCAGACGCCAAGAAAATACCAATACCTAAACTAAAAGCATTTTTTACTTTTGTCTGTAAATAGGTATAATCTCTGAACAAAAATAATAGGTAGTAGTTTTTTTTTAGAATTTCACATTACAATATTATGTTATTCGTTTATCATCTAAGATAACTCTTATAAATGCTTTAATTTTGACTTCTTTAAACATAATAACAAAAGATTATTGTGAGCTTTGACGTCATAGAAATACCCAGAAATACCATGATGGCTAATTGGGTGTATCATATGAGCATACTCTTTTCTGTTTATCTTGGGGAGAAGGGACGTTTTATTACGAAAGTTTTCGAACAACTTTTCGAAGAGACCGCTCGTAACTTAGGAGTGCTCGAGACCACTCATAACTTTTGCGAACGCTCGTAAATGTCCATTAATATTGCTTGGTGAATAGATTTAGGAGGCTCTTAAGTTATGATCACTTGGTGAATACCAGCCTTAAATTTCTAAGACCCCTTTCACTTAAGGAAACAGTTGGGTTGCGCTTGCGTTAAGGCTGGATCCTCGCATACTTAAAACAGAGAATTTTACTCTAAAGCTGGCCATACACGACCGAACCAACGAGTCGAACGGCCCGGAGCCGAACCAAAATTGGCCGTGAGTGGGAAAACTGAGATAGCTTCGTTTGGTTCGGCGGAACAATTTGGATATTCAGCCAGACCAAAATCCATGAACACGAACCTCCGAACCAATGTTCGGCTCTATCGTGTGTGGGGAATCAGCAAGCCGAGCAGTTCTGTTTGCTTCCAACTTTACAATCGCTCCACCGTCTCTAAATACTTTCTCACTCTATCTTATTAATTTGTAGAATACATTTTTCAACAAAAACATCTAACTGTCGCATTCTCTTTTTTGTCAAGTTTTGTCACGTTCAATACAAAACACAAAATTCAGATTTTAAGAATTTTCTTGGTTTCTGATTGGGCAACTGTATAAGAAGTTCAGTACAGTCGACTTGTGTTTTCTGCATTGAACGGACCGCTGACGTTTTTTGTTTGAACAAGAACCAAACTGCCAAAATTGGTTCGGTGCGGCCGTGTATGGCACCCAAATTTGGACCGTGGCCAAATGGACCGGAGCCAAATGGCTCCGAGCTGTTCAGCTCGGTCGTGTATGTGGCCAGCTTAACATTAGGCGTGTTTTTTTGCAGGTTCAGATAAAATTGTAGAAAAAAACGACATCCGAACTTAGCAAAGTCATCGAAGCAAATATGCCCGCACTATCACGAAACTCAGATAACCCCATCATTACATTTTAGCTTTTGGAAAAGTATGCAAAATAGAAACAAAATACATCAAAAAAAAAAAGAATTCTCGTATAGAAAATTATTTCGATCGTTAACAAAACAAAAAATGTGAAAAAAACTCAATTTTATATCACAAATCAGAAAAAAATTAATTTACAAAGCAATGGTCGTCCATTGTTTTTTGTTTATAAAAACTATTTTCATTCGTTGGAAGGCTTTCACACAAGGAAACTGAGTTGCCAGAAACTGGCAGGTTTGACGGCTTTCACACAAGGAAACTGAGTTGCCAGAAACTGGCTAGTTTGTGGGCGAGAAGGGTGTGAGGGGAAATTTGTTGTCTTCCTTTTACGCCTTTGCTGTCGAGAAGGGTGTGAGGGGAGATTTTTTGTCTTCCTCAGTTATTTTGAGGTTTTCATACAAACTAAAAAATAGTAATTTGAGCTGGCAGTACTTTTTCTATCTGAACTTAATGCCATTATGGTGGACTTACATGTATCTGCATTTGGTTTCTGCACAAAAAAGGGGATGCCAAATACAAAATGTATATTTATTAGATAGAGAGAAAAAATCAAAATGCAGAAGAACTTCGTTTCTGCATTATAGGAAAGTGCCATAATGCCTTTGAGTGCAATAGTGGCCTAACTGCAATTTTATCGAAATTGAGTTTATTACGAAAATTGAATCTGTATCTACTAACCAACATTTCTGCATTTAAACATTTTAAATTTTCGCTTTCATGTCATAGTTACAGGCCTTTTGTATTTAGGCCAAACACAAAAAAATGAAAAACTCGAGTGCAAGAGTGGCCTATCTAACACTTATATTTGATTTTATTGTTTGAAATGTTAAGTTAGGCCAATTATTTAACATTTGCTCACAGGTGACATTAATGCAATGAACGAGTTCTCAAAGAACATCGAAATCCTAAACAGTACTGTTGCAAGTTACGGCAAACGTTGCCTCGCGAAACACAATTCGGTTGTAAAAGAAATCGCGTCTCTGTCAAATAATCGTGGCGACGACCAAAACCCTAGTGCCATTGATGAACTGAAGCATGTTATAAAAACTACTCTTGCTTCTATACCCGTGTCAAATCCCTTCGTGAGTTTAAGCAGCAAAATTGCCTCCATCCGTACTGACCTTGATACTCTCCTCCAAAGTTCCTCCCGTTCCAAACCATCTACATTTTGTCAAGGGTCTCCATTGTTCAAAGATCTTTTGTCCAAAATGAATGACATTAGCAGTGATCTCGCTGTTGCCCGGATATCGATTAGTGAAATCTATGAAGAAATCAAAGCTGCCTCCTGTAAAATTGATGAGCTACCGGACCATATTCAGCCGACTACTTCCATCTTTAATACATCCATCCTTGCTGAATTGGCTGAACACTCGGACAGATCCACTCATACTCCTTCGCTTCCCACTATACCACGGCTAAACACCATAGCTTCTCCGAAAGCAGATGAACCAATCATCCATCGCCTTGGGACTTCATGGACCCTCTCTGAGTGGAACAACAGAATCAAGAAAATTAGTGCAAATTTCCAATGGTTCCACCTTCTGTGAAACTAACATCTAGACTTGCCGACCTTCCACCTACTTCGAATGACTTAGATGGACGTTATTTGATGTCACGTTTACGTGATAATAAACTTTTTGATAACGTTCGCCTTTACCTTGCGTACCTATATGACAAACCAGATTCTGTTTGTATTGAAGGTAAAACTAAAACAAACCTGATCGTGTCAATTCAAAAAGAAGGCCTGCCAACAGATCCTACCTGCCTTCGTAAGATCTACACCCGTTTTCATGAAGGCTTTGATATTTCTCCTGCTACAGTCTCTAAGGACCTTGCTACTTATGCTTCCCATATCGGCTCTAAACGCGTTTCTCACCTTCAAAGTACCTGCAACACCCTAAAAAATTATTACCGACCCTAACATAATTCCTAATATTTTGTCTCTTTATTACCAAAATGTAAGGGGTCTTCGTACAAAAACGGCTTCTGTTTATATCAACTCCCAAAAACTTCCCTATGATATTTTTGCCCTAACTGAAACAAACCTCTGCAATTCTATCCTTGATGAAGAACTTTTTACTTCCGAATTTGCCATTTTTCGAGCTGACGGACTAAGTAACGAAAGAGATCATTCTGGACGAGGTGTCCTTCTGGCGATTCACAATCGTTTTGACGCTAGCCTGGTAAAAAGATCGTGTGTGTCTTCTTTTGAATTTGTATGTGTCAAAATTTCTTTAAAAAAACGATGTATTTACTTAGTCTGTTGTTATATACGCCCTTCTCAGCCCACCCAAGCTTATCAACTTGCTGTTGATGAAATCGACTCTCTGTTTGAAGTCACAGATATTCTTGATGACTTAATTATTGTCGGTGACTTTAACCTCCCACATCTTCAATGGACCTCATCGGAAGATGAGATGTCTTTTGTGCCTACAAATTCCTCCTCTGAAAAGGAACTCCTGCTCACTGACCGATTCTTTGACCTTGGTCTTTGTCAGGTAAGTGGTATACTAATCAACTTAAGTAGACAACTTGATTTAATTTTCTCATCAGATCCCACTTGCTCCCTAGTTTCCAAAAGTGCTCATCTGCTCTCTACCCTCGACCACTTCCACCCCCCTCTTTCCATTACTTTCTCATATGAATGTGATAATGGGTCAGTTTTGTCCGAAAATTCTTTTTTTTTCAACTTTCGCAAAGCTGACTTCGCTTATCTTAATTATCTTATCAACAATATTGATTTCAGTTCCTTCCTGAATAACAAAACCTCAATTGATATCGCCTTGGAATTTTTCTACACGTCTATATTTAACTGCCTTGTTCAGGCTGTTCCTTATGTTCCGCGTAAACATGTCTCTTCCTCCCCTCCCTGGTACAATAAAGAATTGCGAACCCTTCGTAACGTGAGAAATAAATGGTGGAAAACATATTTGCTAACCAGATCTGCTCTGGACTTCTCAAACTACCAGCTAGCTCTACACCGCTTCTCTTCACTTTGCGAACTCCTCTATCTTGAATACATTGACAAAATGCAAAATAGCCTGATTTCAGATCCCAGACGCTTCTACCAGTTTATTAATATTAAACGGAAATCTGATGGCTTTCCCTCAACTCTTAAATTTATGAACTCGACATCTGGCGACCCTAAAATAATCACAAACCTTTTTGCCTCTTTCTTCAGTCAGTCATATAGTAATAATCCTCAAGAACCTGACTACGATTTTTTTAAGTACTTAAAAGATGGCCCATGCACCTCCTTTGCCTCAATTGAAATAGGTGTTGACATTGTCGCCAAAAAGATAAGTTTCCTTAAAGATGATTTCTCCCCTGGTCCCGATGGTTTGCCTGCCATTTTACTGAAAAAATGCGCCAACTCTCTATGTGAGCCTCTTTCAGCACTATTTCATCTTTCACTCTCTCAAGGTATCTTTCCAAAATTATGGAAGGACTCTTTTATTTTTCCTATTTATAAAAAAGGAGTAAAGAATGATATTGCTAACTACCGGCCTATTGCCAAGCTATCCTCAATCCCCAAGCTCTTTGAAAGCATTGTCTACGATTCTCTCTATTTTCACTGTAAACCTATCTTCTCCCCACAACAGCACGGCTTTTTAAAAGGCAGATCCACCACAACTAACCTTACGGAATTCGTTTCTAAAACTCTTAAGGAACTCGAAAAAGGAAATGAAGTGGACATTATCACCACAGATTTTAGTAAGGCCTTTGATAAAATCAGTCACCAAATTATTTATCTCAAACTTAAAGCTCTCGGTTTTCCTGCCCTTTTTATTTCTTGGCTCAGATCATACCTTGACAGCCGCCAATATAGAGTTATCTTCAGGTTTTCAATCTCTGACCCCATCTTTGCCACTTCGGGCGTTCCGCAAGGGAGCCACCTCGGCCCTTTGATTTTTGTTTTAACAATAAATGACGTTATTAATGTCATTAATGATTCAACTGTCTCTATTTACGCTGATGATATGAAAATAATTAAGGTCATTTCTACTCCCTCAGATTCTACATTACTTCAAAATGACCTTAATTCATTCCAAACTTGGTGTGACAAAAATTTTTTAGAACTCAATGTTACTAAATGCCAATCCTTAACTTTCTCTCGTAAGCGATTACAACTTCCTCCTCGAACTTATTGCTTTCACGAAGTTGCTATTCAAATTGTCAGCTCTATTCGTGACCTAGGAGTAATTTGCGTCAGTCAGTTAAATTTCCGAGCCCATTTCGATCATATTATTAACAAGGCCAACTCTTCTCTAGGTTTCATCAAACGTTGGTCTAAGGAATTCTCGAACCCCTACGTCACTAAATCCCTCTATATTACCTTCGTTAGACCCCTCCTTGAATACGCTAGTCAAGTCTGGTCGCCCTATCAAAACTCTCATTCTCAAAGAATCGAAGCTGTGCAGCGTAGGTTTCTTAGATTTGCACTCCGCGGTCTCCCTTGGTCTGATAGCTTCATCCTACCCCCCTATGAAGATCGTTTAAAATTGATCAATTTGCAAACCCTACAAAAACGCCGCGAAGTCGCTGATATTCTCTTTTTGCATCAGCTTTTAGCAGGGACTATAGATTCTTCTTTTCTTGTGGAAACGATTCCCATCTATACTAACCCACGACACGTAAGATCTGCTCCTCTCTTTCGCCTTCCTCTTCACCGCACAAATTACGGTATCTTTGAACCTATTTCTAGAATGCTGCGATTGGCTAATAACGCACAAGATACCTTTGACTTTCATATTAGTACTTCCTCACTTAGAAGCTCTCTCTACAACTCATCCTAAAACCCCAATTCTTCTTCATTACTATTTAGTTTTAAGTTTTGTTTCTAAAAAAAAAGAAAAGAAAAGAAAAATAAAAGAAAAAAATAACTAGACGTAAGTTAATTATTAAGTTTAGACTTAAGCTATGTTACTGTTGCTTGTATTAAGCTAAATAAATAAATAAACTAAACATACCTGATAATGTAGCCCAGATTATGGCTCAGCGGGAAACAAACCTATTCAATGTCATAAATATGACCAAAGACCACTTTTTCTCCACTTTGAAATTGAAAAAAAAACATTTCACATAGAAAAATCTCTACAAAAGGAGTTAGGGTTAAGGCTCAAGATTCTTGAGCTTTTATATTTAAAGACCAACCCCTTCTTGATATTTTTATTTAGGTTAGGTTAGGTTGAAGTGTCTGCCAGCAAGGGACTGACACACTTAGACCATAAGTTGGTCCGTTGTGATACCACGTGAATCTAGAGAGATTTTCTCCCCGCTCGTTAAAACCAGTTGGAGCTTCTAATGAAGCGTGCGAGACTACTTATGTCTATGTTTGTCAGATCACTAGGATCATTGAAGAAGAAGTCTCCGAGATGGAGCCTACGTCTTTTAGATAGGGCAGGGCATGTGCAGAGAAGATGAGAAACAGATTCTTCCTCCTCTTCATCCATACAGCTCCTACAAAAATCGTTTGCGTAAACTCCAAGCCGCTTTGCGTGCTTGCCTATAAGATAGTGCCCGGTTATGACACCAATTATGGAGCTGATATGCAATCTGTTCAAAGATATCAAACACTTAGAGCGCCTCACATCTAGCGTAGGCCAGATCTGTTTTGTCGCCAGGCAAGTGGTTACGTTGTTCCACCTAAGGTTTGTTCTCCTTAAAGCATCTTGCTTCAGCAAAAATTTGCATGTAGCTATAGGCATACCGGTGTCTACCTTTTCAGGTAAAATAGGTAGTCTTGTTCCAACTTTGGCGAGTTCATCAGCTTTACAACTACCCGGAATGTCCCTATGGCCCGGAACCCAACAAAGGAGAATTTGGAACTGCTGCGCCATCTCTTTAAGAGATGATCGTTTGTAGAGACACAGTCGAGAGATTTTATGGCAGCTTGGCTGTCTGAGAAGATGCGGATATCAGAAGTCAATATCACGTTTTCCTTAAGCCAAGATAAAACTTCTTTTATCGCCAAAAGTTCCGCCTGAAACACGCTACAATGGTCTGGAAGACGAAATGCGAGACTTAAATTTAATCTTTCTGAGTACACGCCTCCACCAACCCCATCATCGGTTTTTGAACCGTCCGTATAAAAGTGAATCGAGTCGTCTTCCAAGAATGTCACGTCCTCCCATGTGGATCGGGAGGGTATGGCAACTTGAAAATTTTTATCGAAACGGAATTGTGGGATGGTGTAGTCAATTATACTTGGAAGTGATCTGTATGAGTTCAGAATAGCTGAGTGGCCTATTTCATTATTGGTCCACTGTGAAGAGGCTTTAAGACGGATTGCCGAACTCGCTGCCGTTTGTTTACTAAATATATCGAGGGGTGTCAGATGAAGAAGAGTGTTCAGTGCCGCGGAGGGAGTAGAACGAAGTGCTCCACTTATACACATGCAAGCTGATCTTTGGACTTTACTAAGTTTATCGCGGTTAACCGCTATATCTAGAGCTGTCCACCATACTGCCACTTCATATGTTAGAATCGGTCTAATTACCGAGATGTATAGCCAGTGAGTAATACGGGGTTGGAGTCCCCATTTACTTCCAATGGCTTTCTTACAAGAGAAGAGTGCTACTGTGGCCTTCCGGACTCTTTCTTCTATATTAGGTTTCCAACTTAACTTCTTATCTAAAATAAGACCCAGATATTTAGCTTTTTCGGAGAATGTTAGTGGAATTCCTTTAATGGTGGGAGGATCTATGTGTGGAATTTTATATTTCTTGGAGAAGAGGACAAGATCAGTTTTGTGGGGGTTGACACCCAGTCCACACCGTTCTGCCCAGTCTATTAGCTTGTTTAAGGCAATTTGTAAGAGATCCTTTAAGACAATAGGATATTTACCTGATACGGCGATAGCAACATCGTCCGCATAGGCAATCACTCTGTAGCCCTCCTCTTCCAGGCTTGTAAGCAGTTCGTTTACTACAAGGTTCCAGAGAAGGGGTGATAGAACACCGCCTTGTGGCGTACCTCTACTGACTGATCTTTTTGCAGAGAAATCGCCCAGTTTTGAATTGATAATCCTGCTTGTCAGCATTTGATTGATCAGTTCACCAAGCGAACTGTCTACCTTCAGACATGACAGTGCAGATGCGATTGCAGATGTGTCAACATTGTTGACACAACTTGGTGTCAAGTTCAGTCGTACTAGAGGGAGGACTTAGAAGTTCAGGTTTAATTAAACTATCAAGTGTTTTCCTGTATTTGGACCAATCTGTTTTCCTGAAATTTCGAAATTCTGGTCGGATAGTGGGAACTTCAACATTCAGACTAAACTGAATGTATCTGTGATCGGAGAACGAATGTTCTTTTGAAACTTTCCAATTCATAATAGATTGATGAATAGTGTCTGAGACTAGAGTTATGTCTAGTACCTCTTGTCGGTTAGTAACAAATGTGGGTTCGTTCCCAACGTTACTTACTATAAGGTTAGTACTTAAGATATAATCGAAAAGAGCCTCACCTCTATCATTGATGTCAGTGCTGCCCCATACTGTATGATGGGCGTTAGCGTCACTTCCAATTATTAGGCGGATTTTCTGCCGTTCTGCTTCAGTGACTATACTTTCCAGTGTATTACTGGGAAGAGGACCAAGGTGGTCATGGCCGAGATAAGCTGACACTAGCCAGTACATGCCGTTTGTCGTTTTTAGCCTGGCTGCGGTTATATCTCTGTCGCTGAAATGAGGGAGTAAATAATATACATTAATGCTACTTTTAACGAGTATGCAAGATCTAGGTTCACCTTTATCTGACGCATACAGTAAGTAGTATCCAGGAGTTCCGAGTCCCTTAACCAAGGATTTGACAATCCATGGTTCTTGGATCAGAACGATATCTTCATTCCCCCTGGATAGACGGAGAAGAAGAGAGGCCGAAGCCTTAATGGAGTGTTGGAGGTTAATCTGGACTAACTGCAGCATTTTGGCTACATTTAGGCAGACCAGCCTCCACCACCGTTTTATTAACATCTTCCGAGTCAGAAGAGGAGCCCAAGAGCTCATCCTCACTCAGAAGAACCATGTTTAGGTAGTCTTCAGTCTCCATTTCGGTCTGACTGTCAACGTGTGTAGAGTAATGAGCTGTAATAGAGGATGTCCTGGATGCATCCTCTTCCAAACTAGGGAAGGTAATAGATGCAGCCGGGTCCCCAACCACAGGTTCAGCCTCAAGAGGGTGTGGAGTCTCGCATTCCGCGATCACCTCATCTTTTTTATATATTCGTAAGGTAATCGTCTCAAAACCAAACCGAATCACACCTTGAGTCTGCGCCAAGGGGGCAAGGGATTCCTTATTGACCACGACGATCGCGCTCCTATAAAGACCCCTTGCCTTCTCCAGCTTTGCGACTTTCCAGTTATGAGTCGGCAGGGATGGATTGCTGAGTTTGATTACCTGGAGAATATCATCCATGCAGGAAGGTTCAGCTGGAATCCAAGTGTGAGCTCTTGGTCTGCATGGGATGTCCTCCTTAGCAACAACCTCGAGTTTCGCACCTGGCCAGATTTCACCTAGCCTACTAACAGCAAGCTTGTACAGATCACAAGATCTCTGATCGTCACAAACGATGAGTTTGACATGTCCTTGATGCCAACCGCCATCGCTTGTGATCGGAGGTGGTCCTGGGTTCTCCTTCATAACACTTAAGAAGCCAGCCGAGAGCTTCAATTTTGCCACCTGCCACCGATCAGAAGAAATCGTTCCATCTATATCGCTCCTGTCGATAACCGCAATCACGATTTTTCCCTTTAAAATGTCCCTATAAGAATTAGCGGGTTTAGCGGGTCCGCTATTTGGATTGAGAGGAGTGCTGGTGTTATGCACTCTGGGCCGTTTGGGTACCGGTTAGGCACCCTCCATAGACCTTTCTCGCTTTGACGTAGAGTCGCCGCTTGTCTGTGCATTAGCAAGAATGCGCTTTGCCCACTCAATTCTAACGTCATGCTGCGACGTACCTCCGGGCTCATCAGAGCTCTTCAGTATCCTCGAAGCATTACGTTTATCCTTAAACAGATTTTTAGATGGTCTGTACCGTGTTTTTCGTTTTGCCGTACCCGGAAGAGAACCCCCCCTAGCACTGGCACTGGCACTAGCACTTTTTACAACAACACCGTCATAGCTGCAGCTGTCAGAAAACCCTCTCTATATTGAAATCACGCCCCCTATCACAGGCTCAAGTACTACAATGCATTAGGGATAGGAACGAGCACTCCATATTATATATACTCAAAGCATAATGCAGAAATGAAGACGAATATGTTCATCTTCTTGATGGTTCTCTTTTACTCGCTCGGATTTTTTGTATACATCTGACCTGCTCTACTTTTCTGCATTTCGCAGACGAAGATACATGTAAATCCAGCATAACCCTGAGGCTACACGGGCAAGTACTGGCAAGCAAGTTGCTATACACAAACATTTTTTTACTAATACCTACAAACCTAAGCAACTTGCTCCTCAACTGGCATGGAATTTCTGAAGCCAGTAGAGAAGCCAGTTGAAAGGCAAGTGGACTCGTTCAGACTTGTATACAAAGCGATATCTAGATAGCTTTTCGTGTAATATTTGGAATTAAATATTCTTTCTTCCACAACTTTGAATGAAAGGATGGACCAAGAAATTTAAACGCTTCCAAAATGGGCAACAACTGTCAAATATGATAGAAGGATGGCTATGACGATTATGATAAATTATACAAAATCTCTTTAAAATCCTAATTTTTTGAGAGTATATTGTTTGCTTGGAAAAAATGAGAGTTTTGGGATTGCGGGTGAGATATGGAACATTATGTTACCAATTTGTCAAATTAAATTGAAAGATTGCTACGGAGATGCTGCATTGAAAAAAACTTAAAGAAATCTGAATTTTTTGATATTCAATTTTTTGCGTGGGAAAAGGCGATTTTAGCGCTTTTGGGTGACATTTGGAACGAAATATTCCTCATACGACATAATTTAGTTTCTTACCTATTTGTCAAGGTATGAATTGTCAAATTCCATTAAAGGATGGCTATGATATTGATGGATTAAAAATCATCCAAAAAATCCGATTTTTTTAAAAATTATTTACAAAAAAAATCGAAATTTTGGAAATTCAATTTTTAAATTAAAAAACCGAATTTTATGATTCAGATGAAGTACAAATCCATGTGAGATTTCGACTTTGTGGTTTTGTTTACATTTTCGTCATTAAAGTACGATTTACCATATTTAATGAAATTTTAATAAAAATATAAGATCAAACACTAGAAAGGCTAGCAGAACGCAGCCAATAAAAACTTGAAAGCAACTTGCCCGGCAACTTGCCTGGCAAGTTGCTTGCCGCCTACGTCACGTATATTCACGTATAGGAATTAGACAGTCAATATATGTAGCCAACTTGCTTGCCAGTACTTGCCCGTGTACGTGTACAGGGTTATACGTGAATATGCTGTGACCCTGACGCTACACGAGCCAGTACTGGCAAGCCAGTTGGCTACATAGATAGACTGTCAAGTTCGTATACGTGAACATGCTGTGACGTAGGCGGCAGGCAACTTGTAAGCAAGTTGCTTTCAAGTATCTGCGGTCACGTTCAGCTTTTACTAGGACAGCCTATCTAGAATTCTAAATACACAATTTTATTGAATTTGCTTTGGCATCGGACTTCGATTTTTTCTTAAACAAAAAATGACGTCGAATTCTGCATCAGGTCTTGCGATGGTCAACGCATAATACTGCCAATGCATTGAAAGACTTTTCTGTCGCGACAAATTAACATGGATTGATTTTCATCTAATTCAAATATTTTGTTTTTTTTAAATAATTTTTAAAAAAATTTGATTTTTCGGAGGTTTTTTAATCCATCATCATCGAAGCCATCCTTTAATAGAATTTGACAGTTCATGCGTTGACAGATAGTTAAGAAACTAAATTACGTCGTACGAGGAATATTTCGTTCCAAAATGTCACATAAAGGCGCTAAAATCGCCTTTTCCCGCGCACAAAATTTAATCTCAAAAAATTCAGATATCTTTAAGTTTTTCAATGCAACATCTCCGTTGCAATCTTTCAATGTAATTTGACAGTCTATGGCTTTACAAATTGGTAACAGAATGTACCAAAATGTCACCGAAATCCCCAAAACTCTCATTTTTCCCAAGAAAAAAATATACTTTCAAAAAATTAGGATTTTTAAGAGATGTTGTATATTTCATCATAATCATAGCCATCCTTCAATCATATTTGACAGTTGCCTATTTTGCAAATGTTAAAAATTCCTGGTCCCTCCTCTCATTAGAAGTTGTGATAGAAAGAATATTTAATTTTGCATTAAATTTGCAACGAAAAGCTATCCATATAGCTTTACATACAAGTCTGAACGAGGCCACTGACTTCTCTACTGGCTTCTCAACTGGCTTCGAAAATGGCAAGCCAGTTGACGAGCAAGTTGCTCAGGTTTGTATGTGTTAAGGCTCTCCCAAACCAATGCGGAACATTCGTTGCGGCGAAGAAACATTCGCATGTCAAAATTTATACCTTGACAGATAGGTAAGAAACTAATGGGGTTTTCGATTGGTAAAAAATTTCAATATTTTGTTGATGCATATCTGTCAAAACGCCAATACTGACAAATAACGCCTTCTATTGGCCAAAAAATATTGATATTTTTTTGATTCTGAATCAAATTTGCAGATCCGTATTTTTCGGTGGATCCTCCTCCTTTTACTAACACCAGCAAACTTGTCAGCTGTTATTTTGACAACTGATTGTTTTCATTAATTTAATTGAGAATAGAAAGAAATTTGTTGCGAAAATATAAAGACTGAAAATAAACAATTGAATTAAAATGGAAGCAATTTTTAATGAGTGCATAGATTACCCTGAGGCTACACGAGCAAGTACTGGTAAGCCAGTTGGCTACATAGATTGAAGTAGGCGGCAGGCAACTTGCAAGCAAGTTGCTTTCAAGTATCTGCGGTCACGTTCAGCTTTTACTAGGACAGCTTATCTAGGATTCTAAATACACAATTTTATTGAATTTGCTTTGGCATCGGATTTCGATTTTTTCTTAAACAAAAAATGACGTCGATTCCTGCATCAAGTCTTGCGATGGTCAACGCATAATACTGCTAATGCGTTGAAGGATGCATTGAAAGACTTTTCGATTTTTTTAATAATTAAAAAAAAAAATTGATTTTTTTTGAGGTTTTTTAATCCATCATCATCGAAGCCATCCTTTAATCGAATTTGACAATTCATGTGTTGACAGATAGTTAAGAAACTAAATTACGTCGTACGAGAAATATTTCGTTCTAAATGTTACCCAAAAGCGCTAAAATTGCCTTTCCCCGCGCAAAAAATTAAATCTTAAAAAATTCAGATTTCTTTAAGTTTTTTCAATGCATCATCTCCGTAGCAATCTTTCAATTTAATTTGACAGTCTATGGTTTGACAAATTGGTAACAGAAATTCCCAAAACTATCATTTTTTCCAAGCAAAAAATATACTCTCTAAAAATTATGCTTTTAAAGAGACTTTGTATAATTTATCATAATCGTCATAGCCATCCTTCTATCATATTTGACAGTTGTTGCCCATTTTGGAAGCGTTTAAATTTCTTGGTCCATACTTTCATTCAAAGTTGTGGAAGAAAGAATATTTAATTCCAAATATTACACGAAAAGCTATCTAGATATCGCTTTGTATACAAGTCTGAACGAGTCCACTTGCCTTTCAACTTGCTTCTCTACTGGCTTCAGAAATTCCATGCCAGTTGACGAGCAAGTTGCTTAGGTTTGTATGTATTAGTAAAAAAATGTGTTTGTATAGCAACTTGCTTGCCAGTACTTGTCCGTGTAGCCTCAGGGTTAGGTTTGTAGGTATTAGTAAAAAAATGTTTGTGTATAACAACTTGCTTGCCAGTACTTGCCCGTGTAGCCTCACCCTGAGGCTACACGGGCAAGTACTGGCAAGTAAGTTGGCTACATAGATTGACTGTCTAATTCCTATAGGTGAATATGCTGTGACGTAGGCGGCAAGCAACTTGGTAGGCAAGTTGCCGGGCAAGTTGCTTTCAAGTTTTTTATTGGCCACGTTCTGCTAGCCTTTTTAGGGTGCGATCTTACACTTTGATTAAAATTGCTTAAAATATGGTAAATCGTACTTTAATGACGAAAATGAAAATAAAACCACAAAGTCGCAATCTCCCATGGGTTTGTACTTCATCTGAATCATAAATTTCGGTTTTTAATTTAAAAATTTAATTTCCAAAATTTCAATTTTTTTTATAATAAATTCTTTAAAAAACCCCGTTTTTTGGATGATTTTTAATCCATCATAATCATAGGCATCCTTAAATGGAATTTTACAATTCATACTTTGGCAGATAGCTAAGAAACTAAATTATGTCGTATGAGGAGTATTTCGTGCCAAATGTCACACAAAAGCGCTAAAATCGCATTTTCCCGCGCAAAAAATGTAATCTCAAATCTTTAAGTTTTTTCAATTCATCATCTCCGTAGCAATCTTTCAGTTAAATTTGACAGCCTATGACTTGCAAATCGGTAACAGAATGTTCCAAATAATGTCATCCCCAAAACTTTAATTTTTTCCAAGCAAAAAATATACACTCACAAAATTAGGATTTTAAAGATGTTTTGTTCATAATCTTAGCCATCCTTCAATCATATTTGACAGTTGTTGCCTATTTTTGAAATGTTAAAATTTCTTGGTCCCTCTCCTTATTAAAAGTTAATATTCAATTCCAAATACTCCACGAAAAGCTATCTAGATATCGCTTTATATACAAGTCTGAACGAGTCCAGCCTTTCAACTTGCTTCTCTACTGGCTTCAGAAATTCCATGCCAGTTGACGAGCAAGTTGCTTAGGTTTGTATGTATTAGTAAAAAAATGCGTTTGTATAGAAACTTGCTTGCCAGTAGCCTCAGGGTTAACACGGCTATTATATTGGAAACTTTCCTAGAAAGTAGAAGCGCAATGTGCTAGATATTTTAAGGATTTTGTTATTGAATTTATTTCTGACACTCGAAATAGTGTTTTTGGTAGAGCAAAGTGGTGGTATTTTGATAGCTGTGCGATGTAGTTTAAAGAACATTATTAAGATTAAATCAATTTTTGGTTGAACTGTTATATTGTTAAATCATAGGCATATGGTCAATATTATATTGTTCCAACTTATTTAAATTTTTTAAGCGAAACTGAATTTAAAAACATTTTAAAGGATAGACCGCACACAACTGCAGCGGAACTACACTTCACGGCGCGGCAAAACATTATTTGTATGAAATTGTATGAGCTATATCGCACTAAGCGGCAACTGAACTTCATACAATTTCATACAAATTTATTTGAATCGCAGTTCCGCTGCAGTGCAGTTCCGCCTAGTGCGGTCTAACCTTAATAGTAAGAGCTTAATGCAAGAATTGGTAGATTTCAAAATTCATCTTCTCTAGTAGACAAAACATAACTAATTTTTAATAATTTGAAAGGATCTATGGATGAAACTGTTAATTACTGTGGTAGGCGACTCATTGAATTAATTGAGGTTTTCGGATTCTTAAGGCTCTCCCAAACCAATGCGGAACATTCGTTGCGGCGAAGAAACATTCGCATGTCAAAATTTATCTCTAAAAGTGACAGTAGAGGGGAGTTTCGGCTGAAAAGGATGTTCCCTTATTGATTTTTGCTTAGCAAGAGGAGATTGGCTTTATGCAATTGAGGATTTCGAGGTACCCATCGCAAACTATTCGGCTCACCTCCGAACTGCGACGTTTATCAGATTTCAGGACTTTAATCCTACATTGTGTGAAGCTGTTTGTAAACTTAAATAGGTGGATAGTCAAATGGCGGTTTAAAGAAATAGACTCGATGTGGAAGTTAGTTGCCTATCTGACCGAGATGTTTTGTCTTGTGATCAATCAGCAGAACAAATAACCAACATCATCAAGCAATCATCCACAAAAAAAGTATGGAACTAACAACAAAACTTTTGGTTCCGATTGGTACGATTGGAAATGCATCAAACTTCGTAAAAAGCCATTTACTCTTCTTAAACTTTTTTGGAAAACGAAGTCAGAATTTTTTAAATTACATTATCTCGAAGCAAACAAAGTATATACAAAACAATGTTAAAGTAATCAAAACACCTATATGTTAATAGGAAAGCTGCAAGAGCTTGTCAAAATGTAAGGATGCAGTCGTTTCGGTCAAAGGTTAGACTGTTTAATAGTAAAAAAAGGGTACCAGCGCTGTCATTAATATAGATACACTCCCTCAATCCCTCAATCTTTCCTGAAGTCACAGATCTGCAATTTTTAAAAAAGATGATCCAATCAAATGCCTGATAAAAACAATAGGGGAATTTCTATTCTTCCGTGGGTAGAAGCGAACAAGATGTTAAGCATTTATCAAGCTGGATTCCGAATTGGAAACAAATATTTTTTCAAAAAATTAGGATTTTTAAGATTTTGTATATTTCATCATAATCATAGCCATCCTTCAATCATATTTGACAGTTGCCTATTTTGGAAATGTTAAAAATTCTTAGTCCCACCTCTCATTAAAAGTTGTTTTAGAAAGAATATTTAATTTTGCATTAAATTTCCAACGAAAAGCTATCTATATAGCTTAATATACAAGCCTGAACGAGGCCGCACTGTCTTCTCTACGCTTCCCAACTGTCTTCGGAAATGGCAAGCCAGTTGACGAGCAAGTTGCTCAGGTTTGTATGAGTTAAAGGCCTTCCACACTAGCCCACTATGTATTAATACATGTCAAAAAAATGGTTAACAAATCATGTAGAATAGTGTGGAAACAAAACATGGCAGCTCAGCCTACACAACCCGACATTCTATCCCACACGATTGACATGTGTTAATAAAAGAAGAATTTTAGGAATTATATCCCAGATCCTATCACATTTTTTTTTAGGTTAAGGTAATGTATTAATACAAGCAAAATATGAAAAGCCATTTCTTTCTCACATATTTGGCAGTCGCGTGGAATTCTTTCCCACTTTCAATTTGACATGTATTAATACAAAGTGGGGTAGTGTGGAAGGGCTATTTAGTAAGAAAATTTAAATGTATTGTAAGACGGCTTTAACGGTTACTGAGTTACCAGAAACTGGCTAGTTTGTAGGCGAGAAACGTGTGAGGGGAAATTTTTTTGGCTTCCCTTAACGCCCTTCTCGCCAAGAAATTAAAAATCGCCGGCAACTCAGTTTCCTTGTGTCAAAAGGGTCTAACTTATAAGCCAGTACTGTGCCCACGTTTTATAACTTCTCACATCGAGAAAATCGGTCGAGAAATGATGAAAATTGAAACCAAATGCATGGGTTTTGTTCCATTTTTCATCGTTTCTCGACCGATATTTCGATGTGAGAAGTTACAGAACGTGGGCACTGGCTCGTGTGTCCTTAGGGTTACAAAAACACAAGCCTTATGTAACGTCTGCATTAAATCGAATATATATCTACTAGTCGCCGGTAGATGTGTCTACTATCGCCTAAAAAAAGAAAGAGACAAAAACGCTTTAACATTTCGCCATTTTCGAAATAGAGAAACCCAACCAAAACCATTCGAGCTTTCGCTTGTGATAATTGTAATTCTCAATACTTTTCTGGCAGTGTTTGTGATTGATGTGGATTATAATCTAGAGTTTTTAATTATAAATAAAAGTATTAATCATTAAAGTTCATTAAGGAGCGATGTTGAAAAACATATAGCATAGATTTAAATTAAAAAATACTTGATAATTTCACTACGAATTTCCGCTTTCGCTTGGAAAATCACAAGTCTGAGTCTCGGTAGCGAAAAAAAAGACGCCATATTGGTTTAAAATGCTTTCATTAACTTCATAATATAGTGGATCCACTCCAACACATGTGATAAACTTTTTAGTGTTGGCAAGGAGGTTGAAACGCTTCTTTAAAATGAAGTGCGATCAAAAGAGATGATAATATTATGAAAAATTAGCTGAGTATTCGCATAAAAGAAACAAATATATATTTAACTTCGAAAATAGCGATGACTCGCTCGCACTTGTTCTTCTTCTAACGCACGGTTGGTGTTCGAAGACGTCGCCGTCGTATAGTTTGTCACTCTCTTCGCTTCGTCGCCGTTGTCGATGGAAGAAGTAGCAGCGGCAGCACCAGCAGCTACAGAATAGGAAAGGAAAACGATAAAAAAGGAATAATTTAACTTGGATAAAGAACAGCAAGTTTTCTGGACGGTGGCAGAGCATAATTGACGTTTAATTCGCATTTGGAATTACGTAGTTTGAAAAGTTTAACGTTTCGCTTAGTGAAATTATATTAAATTATGGTTAGAACATTGTGCGGAAAAATTTCTGAAAAGGTAAGTCCTGAGTTCTGGAAAATGGCTGAAAAGCCACCAAGAATTGGAAGAAAAAATCCTCGAAGGGCGGCGGTGAAAAAGAAAATTGTGTGAAAATTTCGTTTTTCGTAGACACTGGATTGAGTGTGTGTGTTGTATCGAACCTGGATAAAGCGCAAGCGAGTAAATATATATTTTTTTTCGATATCGAATTGTGATGGAGACGTCGCGTTTGGAAATTGCTGTTTTATTGGTTTATTGTACATTGCAGATGATTTATTTGTTCCCAATAACTGCAAAACTTTTTTTTTGTATTCGCAATCTTGTTTTGTTGAGTGCATATAAATTATCAAAGTGTGTTCTTTTGGTCTCAGTTTTGTTTCTATGAAGGTTAAGTACCTTTGTGGAGAAAATATAAAAAAATCGGCCATTTGTCTTTTGAGTGATGTGATGAGATGGAACATGGAAACCTTTCATCCCTTTTCTGTTAAATTATGTTTATTTGTGAGATAGAGCACCCTATTTTGTAACAGCTGAGTATTTTTTAATTTGTGTGTGTGAGAAAACCAGAATTGAGTAGCATTTTGTTTTTAATTCGATACGAGTGTGATATTTTTCTTATTATTTTTGGATTCAAGACATTGTACAAAATTTTTTTTATCAGTTTTTGGCAATACAAAATTGCAAAAAGAACAAGACTTTTCTTATCTATGCTGAAGGGTTTTGCTTCGTTTGAGTATGTGTTTGTTTGTTGTATTTTATTAAGCTTTTTTGACTGGGAATTTCTAGTTCTATCTCGCTTTGTTCTGTTTTTCTCTGTTCATGCATACATATGTCGGTTTTTTTACAGCTAGAACTTTTGAATCATATGTTGTGCGATTTTTCAGATTTATTACGCCTGTGCAGGTCGGATGGAAATAGACGTATGAATATATCCACATGTGTGTGATCTGTGTGAAAGTTAAAATTTGCAAAGCGCATACATAAATTATGTGTATGTACGCACGCATAATATGAACGGATAAGTATGTTTTTTTTTTCAAACGGTGTGATAAAATGACAGCCAGAATTGTTTTTATGTATTAAGTTGAGTTAACAGAATTCAGCATTGCCAGGTGCTAATTCTTAAACACTACTGTTTACATTTTATTAAAATATGTTCATTAGGGTGGTCGTTCTTTTTTTTATAAATTCGAATGATTGGCATAACCAATGTCACAAACAATTTACGTCAAACCTAATTTTTGACATAAATCTTTAGAATAGAAACATTAAAAAAGTAACTTACTTACCAAATTTTGGGATTAAGTAGTTAGTTAAAACGTTTGAAATACATATTTATGTCTAGGCTTTGTTGACCCTAGTATTATAGTACATACCTATACTAATGAAGACAAAAAAATAACTTTTTTTAATCTAGCTGAAACTTCATCCATAACTAATATATATTTTTTTGTTAATTTTCATTTTAGTAACTGCAAAGCAGAAATGGTTGTTGGTTCAAATAGCCATCGTCGAGGTGAAACTGGCAGCAGATACACTAATTACTCTTCAAGAGCACACCACTATTCGATGCCATCGACTGGCAGTGGTGGAAGCAGTGGCAACACTGTAACTTCAAATGGCGGTCACACAAGCAATGGACACGGGACCTTCGGCCACAATCTGACAAACAACAATAATGGGTATCAACTTGCCTTGTGCAATGGTATAAGTACGTCATATGCCAATTATCGCCTGCACCAATCAACTGGCATGACACCCAAAGAACTATCCGAAAATGATGATCTAGCAACATCATTGGTTCTAGATCCACATTTAGGGTTTCAAACGCATAAAATGAACATCCGATACCGTCCATTAAAAGTTGATAGCGATGAATTGAAATCAATTGTTGCCGAGTTTATAAAAACCCAAAATTATGAGGTAGCAGTTAAGAGAATATTCAATGGTCCGTGGATACCACGATGTGTTAAGAATAAGAACAAAGTGTCCATCAAAAGGTTGCACGATCACGTATGTATTAATGTTATATAGAAATACAAATATAACCTATTAGATTTTGGGATTAATTATATTAAAAAATTAATGTTGGCATATATGTTTACAGATCATCCGATACCTTCGCGTTTTCGACAAGGACAGTGGATTTGTTATCGAACCCTGTTATCGCTATTCCCTCGAAGGCCAAAAAGGGGCAAAAATCTGCTCAACCAAACGTTGGTACAAAAACGACAAAATAGAATGTCTTGTGGGATGCATAGCTGAGCTGTCAGAATCCGAAGAAGCAGCTCTTTTGCACTCTGGAAAAAATGACTTCTCTGTGATGTACAGTTGCCGAAAGAACTGTGCCCAACTCTGGCTTGGTCCAGCCGCCTACATAAATCACGATTGCCGGGCAAATTGCAAATTTGTAGCCACTGGTAGGGATACGGCTTGTGTAAAAGTTCTGCGGGACATTGAAGTTGGCGAGGAAATCACTTGTTTTTACGGCGAGGATTTCTTCGGTGATGAGAATTGCTATTGCGAGTGTGAAACTTGTGAACGTCGTGGCACTGGTGCGTTTGCCAAGACAAAAGGCACTCATACGGAAGGTGAAGGAAATACCAACGCAACTAATCCCCAAGATGCTGGCGGGTATCGATTGCGTGAGACTGACAATCGAATAAATCGGATAAAAAGCCGAACGAATTCCACAACAAACACCGATACAAATAGTTGTTTAAATCTAGTAGATAATAACTCGAATAGCACTGCGGTGAAAAAGAGCGAACACAGTGATAGCAGTAGCAGTGATGGAAAAAGTGACACCGTTGTGATAGCACCATTGACAATGAAAGAACTGCGCCAGAAAGGTATGACCAAATATGACGCCGAAATGATTATGGCCAATGGGTACCATCAGAAGATAAATGGTGTTAATGGCGCAACTATGGTGGCAGAGAAGCAGCAAAACGGACGTAACGAGAGCATTTGCAATGCCAGGGAATCGCTGAGAAAATCTGCACGAGTGAATAGTACTAGCAGTAGCATAAGTTCGGTTTCAACTGATACCGACAATACAACACTAGCGGTGCCAGCGTCAAGTTCTTCTAAGTGCATTCAAACACGTCGCACATTGCGACGTCAAAATGGAACAACACAAGCGGTTACCAACTCAAATGCTCCAGCCACCCAGAGCCATCGATTTGCTTTGAGAAGTTCACGAAATCTTCGGAACTCTCCAACAAAAGTTATGCACGTAGACATGGAAGAAGATCAAGAGGAAAGTGGCCATTGTATAGCCAGCGATGCGATGCACAAAACAATAGTATTCAACGAGAACCACGAAAGTGCAGCTGACGAGAATAGTTTGAAGGCAGTTAGGTATTGTAAGTCACCAGAGGAGGCAGCACCATATCTACCACCGCCGATAGTTGAGTTAAATGGAATTCGGAGTACTGGATCAAATGGCCGTGTCTTGCGTAATCATTGCCGAAAATTGAAGCCACAAAATGTTGATTCGAGCAGTGACAGCAACAATATCACTATCCCCGTCTTAGTCCATGATAAACCGCCGAAAGTGGAAGCGACACATAATAAACAACAACCACAAACTGCCGTAGTAGAAAAATTGCATAATCTTAACAGTAATACAATAAGTAGCAATAAGTTATTATTACCATTACCACCACCAACAACAACCACAACACAACAAATAACATTACAACCGCTACTAATCAATAGTAGCTGTAGTAAAAGTAAAAATACATTCGAAGAATTCGCTGAGATATCTTCGACGCCTCCGAAAAAACTGTTCAATATCAGTAGTGATACGAACAGCAGTGGAGGAGGTATCGAAGACACCAACAGCAGCAACAAGTGTAATAGTAGCAGTAGTAGCAACAACAGTAGTAGCACTGGTAGTCATTTAAGTACGTTAAGTAACTGTAGTAGTAGCGCCGATAGCCATTTAAGTAATTCCACTAACAACTTCACCAATGTTGCAGCCAATAATTCCGGTTTATCGCAGAACTATAGAAAAAATCTTACTGCGTCATTCGAATCAATGCAACAATATCAGCAGCAAATGTCTACCGCCACCGTGACTGATAATTTAATGAACGGGGGCGAAATAACCCAGAGATTGCGTCGCAATGGTCGCACCTGTAATCACAGTATTCTCAATAATAATGTAGAGAAACCACGTAGTGATATTATAGAATTGCGCAAACGGAAGCATTCGAAAAGCATCAGCGAGTCCGATCAGAGTAATTCTTCAGCGAGCGAGTATAGAGTCATAACACAACATCATCCACCGCAGCCAATTATCGTTGAATGCTCGGAGCCTTTGCTTAAGACTCCGGAAAGGCGTCTAAAATTGACTCTGCGCATGAAGCGCAGTCCGATTCTAGACGAAGTAATCGAATCGGGGACAAGCTTATCGGATGAGAGCAGCATGAACGGGGGATCCGAACCGGTCGAATATGAAATTCTCCGCATGGAAGGCATTTCAGAGAATGGCACCGACTATGAAATATCATCAACCCCACAGAAACGCAAAAAACGACACAAATCAAAAGACCACCGACGAAGGGAACACAAAAAAATGATGGCTGCTGCAGCAGCATCTAATATCTCTCTATCAAAGACACCCCTCTATCCAAGTCCGCCTACCAATCACCTAACACCACAAAAGAAGCGTCTGCGTTTGATCTTTGGCAATGAAATCAAAACTATTGACATTCCTCCTTCTAATGGAAATTTGACATCTTCGTCATCTTCCAGCGGCGGCGATATAACACTTTCTTCACCAACATCATCTGTAATGAGTGAAGATATAAATTCCCCAACAGCATTGACATCGGCCACACCCTCTATTGCGCCAATGTTTTCAACAACGCAAACATCATCGTTTCTCTCAAATGCAATGGCAACAACTCATACATTCGGCTCATGTGCCCTTGCGGCACCGTTTGTTCGTTCGCCTGTGATTATTGCGAATTCAAGCTTAATGTCCTCTGTCAAGACATCAGCCAACACTCCAAATGGTGTAGACTTCGTATTAAATTGATGGCGGGACTTGCTGTTAAACTGCAGATTTATGCATTGAAACTAAGGACGCATGAAAAAAAGATGGAGACATTTTGGAGAAAAAAATTACAATATATAAGGCTCTTGGGCGGTACCAGAGAGAAAATAAGAGCATTAAACTACTGCAAGTGCTTCTACTGCTGTTGCGAGGGGTAGTGTGCATTTTTGTCGTTGTTAGAGTACAAGTGAAAGTATTTGTTAACTTTCAATAACTTCTAAAACAAAAATTCAAAGGTCTGTTTTTGAACAAGTTTTCACCCGTTGACTGATTTATTGACAAGTTTTCATTCAGAAAAAGGTCAACTTAAGAGTAGAGCTCCATAAGATATTTATTTTTCTGTGATTGTCTATTGCAATGACATATCAAATGACCTGCTCTCTATAGATCTTGTTCTTTTGCAAAGAATCGCTCAACTTGCTCCTGTGTACTCATATTCCAGGTAGCTTGCAAATTGGAGGCAAATTAAAGTTGACACAGTTTCAAACTATTCAAGTCTGCACGTCTCCAAATGAAGTCAAAAAAACGTCCACACAGACATTGAACAGATAAATGTCAAATATTGGTGTTGCTGTTTCGATCAGCAACAACAAATGAGACATTTTTTGAGTTTTTGTTTTAAATTTGTGCATAAGTTGACTCAAGTTATCGTTTATAAATCAGCTTTCAATCTCCTAAAAAACCCATTGATCTACTAGGCATGAAAGTGAAACACGAGAATGGTTGGAAAAAATGAGAGAACGCACTTATTCTTGCGTTATTTTTACATTTTCAATATATTATTACATTTTTAATTTTCTTATTAAATTTGATGCAATATTTATAAAAAGTTTCTGAAATTTTACAACTGTTAACTTGCGACCTTTATTTTTTTCTTCACAAAAAGCTTCTACAATTTACATGAGATGATTGGATTATCTCGCAACTATTTGTTAATTTGATTTTCAAAGGGTAGAAACGTGTGCACATGTATTTGTTTTTAAAACGCTCATGTATCAATTCAATGTGTGAACATCGCATTGTTTTAATGAGAAGATTTTCGTTTCCGATGAAACAAAAAGGCCAAACTCATAATCAGAGAATTTCAAAGGAAAAATCTTGCAAAGAAGTTAAAATAACAACACAGAAAACGCAAGTGGAAACGAATTTTTTGTTCAAATGCCTTAGCATTTGCGTAAGAAAAAAAATCTGCTGCATTTTGGAAAAGTTTGCTTAACTGGGATATTATTTTTTGTATGCAGAAAATAATTTTCAAACAGTTTGCTTATTTTGCGAAAGTTTTTCGTTTACCAAGTTGGCCATAGATGCGAAAGCTTTTATAAAGGTCATTTTTGTTCACATTTTTTATTTGAATATGTGCATAGATCTCACAAAATAAACCACTTATTTATCTTTTTGGGTAAATTCACAAACGCATCGATTCAATAATGATGCGTAATCACTTTCGTCAAACGTTTATAAGCATCACTTTTGTGTAAAATGTGCACTACTGCAAAACTTGCATCACATGATCAGCAAACTCCAAATAAAAAAGAATTCTTGATGCTTTTTTGCTGATGCATTACAACGGCATCAACTGTGTTGTGCATCGGCATTGCAAAAAAGCAGTGATGCTAAAATTATTTGCCGTTTATGAACTTACACTTTGCTTTTAATGTTATTATTTCTATTTTCTCACAGTTGAGGATTTAAATAGATTTCGACATATTTAAATGCACACAATCCCAATCCATTGTTACTGTTCTTAAATGTTACACATATTATAATTGTTTTTTTTTTTTTTTTTTTAACTTATAATCAAAATTTCTAATTATATTGTATATACTACTATTAAATCCAAAAACAAACAAAATATTTTTACACTAAAATTATTATCATTTAATTTTTCTTTTTCTATGCATTGCAGATGGAAGATTTAAGCAAAAAATTAAAAGAACTCTAGGGAAAATGAAAAAATTGAGAATGGAATTATATAAAATCCAATTACATACACTGTACAGTTAATATTTAATAGTTTAAAATATAACTTTTAGACACCAATACAAACAAAATGTTTAAAGTGTAATATTAACAAAAAAAAAAAAATATTATATATATTTATCTTATATAATATATAATTTAAGTCTAATAATCTAAATAATAATGTAATTAAGAATAAACAAAAAAAAAAAGTATAAGAAAAAAACAAAAACTTAAAAACAACCATTGCAAGCAAAATCCTATTTTTAGTTGTATTCATAGTTTAATTATTATTTGTTTTAAGTTTAACATTAAATAAAAAAAAACGAAAACGTTGCATTCATACAAAATAAACATTTAGCAATTTATTGTTTACGCTCATTTTATAATTTTTAAAAACCATTTTAGCAATTAATTTAGAAAATATAAAGGGAAAATAACTGCTTAAAAAAATAAGTCTTTTTAATATTTCATTCTATTTTTGTAGTTTTAGTTTTTGTAGTGCGGTTTAATGATTGTGTGTGTCGCTTTTTAGTGTATGTTTATAGCTTGAGTTTTTATTGCAGCATGGGGCTGTATATTCTTTCAATTTAGAAAGGATTTAAATGTTTGTATTGCTCTGTACCAGGAACGATTTAAAACGGGAACATATTATTAACAGTAAAGCGCCCAGCACAACCACCACAACATAAAACTTTAGAGGTCGATCAGTCAGTGGTCATTAATGAGCAAAAAATATATTTAAAATGTTGCTTGCTGTTTTGAGGTAAGTTATGAGAGCCCCATTGATATCTTCATTTTCCTTCTTTAACGGGCCGGCAAGTAAACCAAACTTACTTAATCACTACTGCATGTAAACAACAGGGATTTCATTTTCTTTTAACAAAACCAACATTTTTAAGCTGGGTTTGCATGATTCTTTAGTTTTATCTTAAACAGACAAAAAAATTGTTTTCCGATCACTTTTAATTTTGACACGACGAAACACTGGTGGTGAGAACTAAATTTTTCTGAGGACTCCAAAAAGAACGAAGCATTTGGAAGACAGCGGAAAATGTTGATGGAGAGTTTCACCAAAAGTGAAAAAACGCCAAAATATGACAAAGCAATGCTTTAATGAAAGAAACAACAAAGACACACGAACAAGCTCAAATGTAATTTAATGCTATTAATGTTCCGAGAAATGTAATTCTGCTCGAAAAAAAAGATTGGAGACTTCTCCATATATTCTAGTATAGTGGCTTATTGCCAGTGTCGTTCGATGCGATAAAAATCTATCCTACCAAGAGTTGGAGTCGTTAAAATTAATTTCCAAATCTATCGGGATAGCTTTATGTTGTAATTCTTTATGAAAACATAACGGCAGACATCTGTTACAACCATAACTTCAGATAATAAGGGCCATAATTTATCAATTTCGTTGGTTGACAGCCATCAACTGTAGAACGAATTTTTTTTGTCATTTTTGTATGGGTCTTACTTTTCCCATCTAAAACTAAAATATTGCATAGCTTTTTTACTGAAACTGAATAATTGTTGGAACTCCATAAAAGAAAGGAAAATTGTTCACGTTTCACCTACCAAAACCCATTTGTTAAAGTTGTATTTGAAATTTCTTTTCGTATACATGAGTTTAGAAGTTAAATTTTGACCCGAGCGTGTAGGTGATTCAACTGCTATTTTTTCTCGTGGGCGTTCAAAGTTTACATTTTTCCGCTTACTGTGGGAGAGTCAGGCTGTTATTGTAATAAAATCAGCTGACACAGACATAAAAATGACTTGTAAATGACAAATTATTTTCTTGCATTGTTTGTAGAATATTTGGTTTTTAATTTATTTTAATTGCAAGCACGACGATCGTTACAAAAAAATTGAAAAAAGAAACATGCGAAATGCCTAATAAAGTCACAAAAAATGTGTAATGACCATGGGTTCCAGTCCGTAAAATGGAACAATTGAGTGAAGTCAATACACTAGACAGTTTTTCATTTGGTTAAATCAAATCGAAAATAATCGACTGAGACAAATTAGGAACTGGCTATACTAGATTGTAACGAAAAATATTATCAAGTATCGTGGAAGACTTCCTATATTTTGCATTTTTTTGCACCTCAAATTCTTAAAGCATACACAAGTTGGGTGCATACCCCCTTCTCCATACACGTTACTCGTGTTGTCTATTTATTGCAATTTCTATTGGTCGGAGAGAAAATTGTAGGCGAAAACTATATCAAGCTTACATTTTGTATTCTTCAATCGCACACGGGTTGAGCTGGCTGAAAATTTCTGTGTACATGAACATGAACTTTGTTAGTCCGCTCGAAACAAGTATGAACATTTTAGTCCTTTCATTCCTCACTCTTCACCTCCCTCGCCTACAAAACTTTCATTTCCCCAGTTTAGTTCGCTCAAAATTGATCCACTGTGTGATGGCCCATTCTGTTCAACAAAAATTGTCAGTACAGACAGGGCTTATGGGCGAGCTTTCTTCAAAACAGTGGCGCCTGTGTTTACTCTCACTACACTGAATTTAGAAAACTGCCAATAAAAAAGATTCTAACCAAATGAACAACGTACATAAATTGTTGTTGTAATTCCATAAAAATATATAAAATATCGTACTTTATTTTATTTTGGAAACCGAAAACAGCCGGTGGATAGCAGAATATTTAATAATGAACATACTGGTAAGTAAGCATATAATTGCTTTCTAAATAGGAGTTCGCGATGGATGAATGTTTAGTTTTTCTTGGTCGAACAATTAATTCATCTTATTAAAATAAATTAATTTTACAAGAAAATCTAAGATATTCGATATTACTTTGCAATATCAAACAAACAAAACATTTGGTTTCTTACAATGATTTATATGCATTTCTCGGGTGAATTTACTTTATTTGTTTAAATAAATGTTTGAACTCTCTTTGTATTTACATAATATATTGGACTTCGGTAAACAAAATTTAACAAAATCTTTTAATCAAAATGCTTTTTACCTTCTTTATGTTAATTTTACATAAAAATATATTTTTAAAAATAACAAAAATCAGGAAACACAAAATAAAATAATTATGCAACTAAAAAAAAATTGTAGTTAGAATTGAAAAAAAAATTAAATTATTAAATACTATATAAATTACAATAAAAGCTAAGCTGCTGACTACTGTAGAGTAGTAAACAAAATAAGCCCAAGTTAAATTCTTTTAATTGAATGATAAAAAAAAAAAAACAAAATAGGTAAAAATGTTTTATTAATTCAAAAAATATGTAAAAATTGAATCTTAAAATATTATTTTAAAACAAATTTCGAATAAAAGTCATTGAAAGAATTGATTATTTAAATTGGAAGTTTATATTTTTTATTTTGACAAAAATAAAATTAGCACTAACAGAATGTCTAAATTGAGAGGTATGAGAGTAACAACAGCTAGCCTGGTTTGAGTTTACGAAATGTTACATTTATGTATCTACATAAGGGTGGTCCTTATAAGGGTCATTGTCTTACTTTGAATGACGCATCCCCCTAATTTGTTCTAAATAATTAAAAAAATTATATTAACGTTAACGTCTGAAGTTTTATATGGAAAATCCCATGTATTTTTGTAAATCAAAATTTGAAAAATTTAAGCTTTGGTAATGATTGATACTTCTTACTTACTTCTGTCATATTTATAAAAATGTATCTGAAAAAATTTACAACAGTAATTTCCCTACTTATAGCCATTTAAACAAAAACATTATTTTTTATTTAATTTTAGTTATAATATTTTTTTTTAATACATTTTTTTAAACACGGCAAAAGTTACTACATGTGTGCAAAAATTGAATTTTATTTGTCAATAATTACTAAAGTTATGAAGTTTTGAAGTTGGGTGTACAAAAATACATGGGATTTCCCATATAAAACTTCAGACATCTTGGGGGCCGGGTTAACGTTGATAAAATGAGCTAAAATTTTACAGAAATTTTTTTGTGAAGGCAAAAACTGAAAAGCAAAACCGTTACCAAACACGACACGCTTCTTATTTCATATTCCGTATTCCATTCCTGGGGCCTTATTACGATCAAACGATATCGTTTTGGCAATAGCTCTCCCTATCATGAGTGGACAAAGAAATGGACAGGTACTGCAAAAACGAAATCGATTGATCGTTTTACATAATAAGGCCCTGGGCCCAGGGGGCTGGTTTCCAACAAGATATTAGGAAACCATAGGGAGAAACTATCAATTAAAAAAAACTTAAATCCTATGTTTATTTAAATGTGTTGGGTGGTACATATACAGGGTGTCCCGTAAAGGATGGTACAAACTGAATATAGTGATAGGCCAGGTCATGAACTTTCAGAACTTGGTAACTTGTTCATACCGAATCATAACGGTTTTCGAGTAACAGCTTTTTTTTAGAAATTTAAAAAAAAACTTTACTTTGAACCAGTTTTTTGCTCACCCTGACCATAATTGACATTTGTTTTTTACTATTTGTACACTTAAACTTTGTCTAATAGTTTGACTTATTTTATTGAATAAGAAAATGTTCACTTACAGCACCATTTGCCTAAAAACTAAAAGATAACCTTGAACTTTGACCAAAATTAATTTTTGACCTCAATCTTCTTAAGAGCTCCATGAATAAAATTCGTATGACACAATACAGGTTCCAAAATATCCCGTTTTTCTGTAGTTTTTAAAACTTGCTAAGGCGGTGTTCATATAGAAAGTTATAACCGTTTGATGCAATAAAACAGGTTAAAAATAAAACATTTTTGTTCAAGTATATCGATAAAATTAAAATATCTTTTCAAATATAACTCCGACAAAGCTGAATTTTGGGCAAGGACTTTCGATTTTGTAGGGTATAAGGGAAAAAAAACATTATAGCAAATTGCATTAATATCCCAGTATTTAAAAATGGTTTTGGGTAATATTTTACTTGTTGTCCTTAAAAAAAAGACATCGGGTGAGTTAAAAAATGCAGGAATGCTGCATGACTGCAAAATACAATTGTAAAAAAATGGTACCATTTATGCAAGTTTTTAGTAAAAGTTGATGTCATTGTTTGAATTAATGTTGCCTCTCAACAATGACATCAAATTTTACTAAAAACTTACATAAATGGTACCATTTTTTTACAATTGTATTTTGCAGTCATACAGCATTCCTGCATTTTTGAACTTACCCATCATTCCATAAAAAGGACTTTAACTTTCTACGGGATACATATATCTTTTCAGTTTTGGTCTCTTAAGAACCAGCATTGAAAAGCACCCTACAATCATGCGTCATGTGATTAGATTGTATAATACAAAATATTTCAGCTTTATAAACTCCCGCTTCCCTCCCACCCTCACCTCCTCTTTAAATGTGTCTTTACAAAAAGCCAATTTGGTCATTTTGGGGGACCTTGGATATGTTCTAGAGGATGTAATTCTGCGTCGAAACCAACAATAACATTTCATGATTTCAAACTAAATCAGCTAAACCATATTAAATTATCTATCTTTCCTCAATTGGCGTATTTACATATGTATCATTGAATAAATATATATAGAAGGTGACACTTCACAACTCAAAGCGCCATACCTTTCTCGTAGTAAATAGGAAAAAACAAATAGTTCTCAAAGGGACATTTATGTAATTATTTAATTGTTCCTTTTTTAAGGTAACCATAGCGATATTACTTCAATATTAAAACTTGTTTTGAAATTTGTTTACAATCAGCTTGATTTACCGATTTTAACGATTTTTTTATTGAACAAAAATGTTTGTATTTACAATTTGCTTAACGTTAGTTATCTTAAAGTATACATTGGTATTTCTTAATAATATGTTGGAACAGAAGGGGCCTAACTTTTTTACATTGTTTATTATTTTAAGCTTAATTTACATTTAGTTGTCATTGGGTTTTAAAAATATATTTTAAGGATATATTGGCAGCTACTTCTCTCGGGTTGTTCAGGTCCGGTTGTCATGTTGGTGGATGGTTGGGGGATGATAGGGGACGATAGTGAGCTGACCCTGGGTCAGCGTAGAAGGGGATGTTGCCTTCGTCGATCGTTGATATCAGTTCCTCATCCAGAAGTTCCATTGCTGTGAGGTACCGCTGGTCAGGATGTATCTGTTGGTTTATCACTCTTTCTATCAGAGGGTTCGGGCGGTTGGTTGTATTCTGCAGGCATCTTCGGCTGGATTGAATGAGGTATCTGTCCAGTTGAATTATCTTGGCTTCTTCATAGAGTCGAATATTGCTCACGTGTTTCCTACGTATCCTGTCGTAATGCAGTCCTGTACATAGCCGCAAGATCTTCCTCTCGAATACTGCCAGTTTGTTGATATGGGCTTTTGTCCCCGTATACCAGATGGGGAAACAGTAGGTGATGATCGGCCTAATAAGCTGTTTGTAGAGGAGTAGCTTTGTCTTCTGACTAAGTCCGTTCTGCTTTCGCATGAGCGGATGAATGCGGTGGAAGGCGAAGTTTGCTTTTTTAAGGGCAGTTTCTGCGTGAGGATTGAACCGCAGCAGTTCGTTAAACTGTATTCTCAAGTATTTTACATTTTTGCTGGCTGCAAGCTGTGTTCCGTCAGTTAGGCTGATCATCGCGTTCCTGCAATCAGCTTGAGAAAGGAAATTTTAGTTTTATTTAGGAGCTCAGCGGGAAAGGTTGTACTTCTTGTTTCTTTTCGTTGTCATGACGATTTTATTCAATATTAATTTAGTTTTTTAATTTAATAGTATAGGAATGAGAAAAAAAAGATATACGTATTTACTTTCAGATTCAGATTATCTATAGAGACGAAACGCACACTGTTTCTATTCAAATGGCGCAAAAAAAACAAGGGTATTCATGCAACGTCGTAAGTTTACAAATTGTGTAAAATGATAAGTTTACACAAAAGTTTGCATGAACGACCTTTTTATTCATTTGGTTATGGTTAAATGCTGTGTAATTTGAATCAGCTGTTCGTTTATTTGACAGATTTGTTGAGTGACACATTAGACGTGTTCAGATTTCGAAGTTGTTTTTCAATAAAGAACCTCTCCCGAACCAACGTGAAATTGGAGCCGAATGTCTCGGAACGATAAAAAATGTAAGTAGCACGATGAAAATACAAAAGTGGTAGGCCAACGGGAGTGGTCGGATGAAAATGAGCGAATACCAAGTGCGCCCATAATGTCAGTTTCTTGATGTGCGTCAGCTATTGCTTTCGCTAGTGAAGAGCACCCCCGAGTGCACCTCATGGAAGTGAAACTGACGTTTGTTGAGGCAGTAAGAAAAAAGAAACCAATGCCAATCATTCGTTGAACGACGAAGAAAACAACAATAAAAACTCGTTGTTGATGTAGTTTCGTCGTCATCAACCAATGGTTCGCATTGGTTGGGGGGAACCTTTATAATTTTACCTTAACAGCTTACGAAAAGTAGCTTTCCTAATCGTTGAGTAAATGTAGACGTCGGAATTATTCTTTTTTTGTACTATTCTCAACTTTTATCGCCAACTAAATGTGTTTCAATAGTTACAGAATCCTAAATGTGTTTCAATAGTTACAGAACACGGTCAGAGTTTTTTTTTAGTTCTCTGATATATATTTATCATATTTCTGAACTCGCCTAATTTATAAAAGTCACAATGATGTTTGGATAATTTTACCAAATCATTTTCCCAAGCAAATTCGTTGGGGAATTTCATCCAATTTGAGTTAATCATTTCCCATAGAAAATTTGACTGTTCATTTACCAAATTGTAAACTTACCCAAATAGTAAACTTATCTAGTGTTTTACATCGTTGCATGAATACCCCTAGTGTATTTTATGAAGTAATTAGAAAAGTGGTACAAAAATGTTATGGTATTTTGCTGAGTTGTTCAGGATATTGGCCTAATAAATATCCTAAGTTTTCGACCTCGAGCGGCGACCGCTTCATGGTAATATAGGTAACAAGTAATCAAACAGTAAAATGGAAAATAAAGAATGGTTGACATAAATGCATCAAATAACTTAAGCGATTAGGTTGGGCCAAAAGAATAGAACAATTATACCAGGAGGGGGTCTATATACCCCCGTTTAGATGGGAGGGACAATTTTCTAAAAAAAATGACAATAAGTGGTAACAACACTATTGAAAAACATTGGTTACACCTAAAATATTCTCCAATAGCTTATCTGAAACACAGGAATCCATTCTTGAATTTTATTTTTAAATGAAGTTATTTCAATCGATAATTTTTGAAAAATTAATTTCTAAACTCAAAACTTTTAAAAAGAATATTCTACTATTTACTTAGTAGAAAAATCCTTGGAGCAAATTTCTTTTCATAGTTTAGAGTTTAAAAATTAATTTTTCAAAAACTATCGATTAAAATAACTTTATTGTAAAAGAAAATTGAAGAATGGATTTCTGGGTTTCATATAAGCTATAGGAGAATATTGTAAGTGTTACCATTGTTTTTCAATAGTGTTGTTCTTATATTAAGTCATTTTTTAGATAAGTGCCTTTCTCATCTTAATGGGGGTATATACCCCCTTCCGGTATGATTGTCTTATTATTTTGGCTCAACCAAAAGCTCCAGTGCTTTGATGAATTTATGTCAACCATTTTTATTTTCGATTATACTTTTTATATTAAATTTTTTATCGCTAGATTTTGAATTGTTTTATTTTGCAAACCATTGGGTCTACATAGTTGACCACTTTGGTCTCAAGTTGAAGCACATAAAGTTTCTTTGAAATCGTTGAACAATGTTTTTATTTGAAATTACTTCTTTAGGACTCAAATCGCCAATAACTAAAAAAAAACACGAAAAAATCGCGTTTTTTTATTTCTGACCATAAAGCGGTCACCGCTGGAGGTCGAAAACTTAGGTTATTTATTGGGTCAATATCCTGTACATCTCAGCAAAACCACCGGACTTGACGCATACGTGAATGTCAAGGAACAATTTCCGTTTTTTTAAAACTCCAACCATCCCCAAAGGCTGAAAAAAAATTTGGCAGGGGCCCAACTCTGTGACTCGATTCTATAATAAAAATGTTCAAATTCTCAAAATCTCAACTAGTGAATTTTAAAGCAAGTTTCTTGAAACTTGAATAAAACAGCGGTTAGTGGAGATTCTGTGGAAAAATGTCGGAAGTACTAACGTTTTTCCCTAATTTATTGCATAGTACCACTTCAAATAAGCATTGAAAACAACTTTCGAATGGATTCGAAAGTAGAATAAAGTTACGAAGTAGGGCCCCAGACTTTTGTTTTCGATACCACAATATATGCACCCACAAACTACTACTGCTGCATTTGCAGCAAAGTCCTACTGCAAGATCAGTAGTGCTCTAGTAGTTAAAAGTTTGGAAAAGCCATGAGCGAATTAAAAAAAAAAAAAACGACAATGTTGTCATAAAGAAAAAGGTCAGCAGATAAGGAGGAAGTATTTTTATCAAATTAAAAAAACTGAAATATAAGAAAATAAGAATTTAGACACAGAAAAGGAAAACCAATTTTGTTTGAAGTTCTTCTTCCCACGAGCCGATTGGTACATAATTCCTTAGCTACGTATACAATCGGAGAATTTTCCGTTCTGACGGAATTCTCTCTAGAACAGAATCGGCCCTATCCAGCTAACCGTCGGAGCGGAATTCTCTCCGAATCGGAGACATTTTGCTTCATGGTAGTTCTCCGATCAGCTGATCGGAAATTCTCTCCGACGAAATTCAACGCATGCCATTTGCATGCGATGCTTTGCGATGAAGTACTTGTAATAGTTTTATTCTTGACAGATACAAACAAAATTTTCTCCGAAGTCCTCCGACAAGTTCTTGTTGCGGAAAGTGTTTTTTTTTAATTGGTTAATTAAAATGTAAGTAATAAAGAAATAAACTTTATTTACGTTAACTTGTGTTATTTATAGTGGAATTTTTGTTTTTAGGCAGTACGAAAAAACAAGCTCACACCAATATTAGCGAATGGTGAATCTGCTCAGCGAATATCCCGACATAGCTCAAAATTATACGAAAAGGTCACCAGAAATTGTGGCTGTGTTTTGGGAAGATCTTGCCAATCAACTAAATTCATTGGGACCAAGGCAAAAGGATGTTGGTGGATGGAAAAAAGTATGTTTGTGATCTTTTGTTTTGTGCATTGATCTATTTCCGTTGTGATTAAAGTTTAGAGGACGCTGTGATAGCCTTAACAAATATTAGCAGCTCTGTAAGTGGCATGGAGCAGAATCATTTGGAGCGGGAAATACATCACGCTAAGTGCCACTTGCGGAATCGCCCACATCAAATAACGCTGTCGTTGATGAGAACACAATAGAGGAAAATCGACCATCAACTGTGCAGCATCAAAACGCAGCGGAAAACAGAAGCAGACGCCTAAGACCTATGACGTCGATTCAATTGTTAACAAAACAAATAAAAAAACAGGAAAATTTCTATAAGGACACAACCAAATCAATAAAAAGGGTTTATCGCTCACTCGACGATGTTTGCAAAATTGAAAAAGAAAAATTAAAAGAGACGCAAACTCACAACACAGAAATGAGGCGAACAGCTTTGCAGAAGCTCCAATTGAAAAAAAGAAAATTGGAGTTTGAAATAGCAAAAGCCAACATTTTGATGGAATGATTTTTTTACTTACTTGTACTTCTTTTTAGTTTTTGTTTTCATTTTTATTTTGTTTTTTATTATTATTTCTAAGAGACCAAAACAAGGCCATATGGAGGCAAATGATTTTTTATTTGTATTAGTTTTAAGAACGAACTAATAGTTTTAAGACAAACGCCAAGGAGGCCAGTGTTTTTTTCCAAAAATTAGTTTTAAGAACCAAAGAAGAACACCATGAAGGCTTGTGATATTTTTGTTTTTAAATAAAGAAATTATTTTTAATAAATGTTTATGCATTAAAGTTGAGTTGAACTATTTCATTTCTAATTATAGCTGCTTGGCTTCGAAGCAAATTTGGCTGAATTTCCTCTTCCGTATTGTTTAAATCTTCATGTTCGAAAATTTCATAACTTGAATCAAAATGTTAACATATGTTGTGTAAAGCGCAACAAACATCAACAATTTGTGCAGCTTTTAAAGGTGCATAGTGTAACTGTCTTGCACCTAACAAGCAACGAAATCTGCTTTTCAATGATCCTATGGAACGTTCAACTATGTTAAGAGCTCTTCTGTGACGTAGATTCAGCGTCCAAAAATAATCCGACACTATCCATTTCTTGTTATTATTGCTTGTATTAAGTCAAATAAGTAAATTAATGTTTCAACAGTTCTTCTTTTCAATTTATTCTTTTTTTTTGACACTACAAATGGAAACAAAAAACATATGTTTGGAAATAGGGAAGGGACTTTATTCGATAGTTTTGATTTAAAAATCGGTGTATCTAATAACATTTCATAAAAACGCTAGCGCATTATAATTGAAAAAAATACTTGTTATAAACAATAAATTACGCTCTCCCACCAACTTTTCATGGTTTAAAACGTTTATGGTGTTTATTTTATAAAAAATTATCGAAAATATATCGCATTTTCGATAAATCGAGTTATTTGCACATCTCTGCCTGAAATTTATATCCATCGCAATGCGTTGTCTCACTTCTGTAAAAATTCTTCCGATGACAGCTACTTCGAACCGAAATTCAATCTCCCACGAGAGATGCGTTGCGGAGAAAGTTCCGCTCCGACGGTTACCTCGATAGGGCCGAATATAAAATAACAAATATTTTAATAGATTTGAGAAGACTTTATTATTCGTAGAAGTTACAAGATCATATTATCCATTTATTAACAATAATACTCAGGGATACTCTCAGATTCTAAACGAAAAATCCAGGGAATTCTGTTCCTTATACCTTATATTAAACAAACTTCGATTAAAAAAAACAAAAATACTACGGGAAGAACGCAGGCATTTCTATGTTATACTCGGGCGGCAGAAAATTTTCTGAGGAGTTTGGTACTTTCCCGTGAATATTCGGAATAAATATGACTATGTAAGAAAAAACATTCAGCCCTTTTACGAATTCCATCGTAATCGGAAACTTGTTACGAATCCCTATAAAACGAATCACTGAATCCATCGTAGTGGAAAATCCCTTACAAATTACCCCTGCGAACGGATTTGCTGATAGTTTTTTCGGGATTCGTAAAAAGATTCCGATTACGATGGATTTTGTGAAAGGGCTGATTGTCATTGATAAAATAACGTAAGTATGTATTTTTGACAATCTTGGGATCTCAGTCTATAACTGACATTGTTTAAATTGAAAATGAAGGAATTTAGAAATAAAATCAATTCAGGGGCCTTATTACGTAAAACGATAACGATCAAACGATATCATTTTGGCAATAGCTGTCCCTATCATATGAGTGGACAAAGAAAGGGACAGGTACTGTGAAAACGAAATGGTTTGATCGTTATCGTGTTACGTAATAAGGCCCCAGGTTAAGTAGTCCTCATTATGCGAGTCAGAAGTTCAACATTTTTGATTTTAAGTCATTTTGACACAATAAGCAAATATTTTATCATTAAGAGTATTCATGCAACTTTGGAAAACCATCGTAAACGTCGTAAGCGTCGGAAAGTTTACGACGTCGTAAACGAACTGTTAGAATTTGTATGAAAATTCTTTTACGATAAATCGGAAACTTTCCCACACGAATTTGTGTCGTTAACGTCGTAAATGAAAGTATAGTAAACGTGGAAAACTTTTTATAAAAGTATTATGACATTTTATGTATCAAAATTTGACAACAAATATTTCTGTAACACAGAGCATTTTTTAATTATTTTTTTTTCAAACGCTTAAACAAAATAAATTAAATCCACCGAATTTGTTCACCGCATCATAATGCAATTAGATAAAGAGGCGTTCATGAAACGTGTGTCGGAAACTTTACGACGTCGGAAAGTTTCCCACGTTGCATGAATACCCTTATTATTATTAATCAATCAAATTGAAATAGTATAAATACACTGCTTTTCAAATGCAAAATACCTTTTTCTTTCAAAATGGTAGCGAAACTATAATTTTGTTGATAGCAATCGATTGATTGCAATTTAGACTAGTAAATTAAGAAAACTTTTTTTTTGTTCAAGTGAATAGGTACACGTTAGTAAATTATAAAATGTGCTGTTCAAAAGAAATTTAACAAACCTTTTTATACAAAAAATATTTTATTTATCAATTTTAGTAATGGGTACTACCACCCTTTTTCATGATAACCTCACAATTTCGCTTTGGCATCGAATCGTAAAGGTGCTTTAAATAATCTAGCGAAATTTAACGCCAAGCATGTTTAATGGCTGTACTTAAGGATTCTTTGGCTTCATATTGATGAGCAGACTCTTAAACCTTGCGGACTAACCGGCCACAAACTTTTTTGATTAAATTTAGGTTTGGGGAAAGGGTGGCTATTGAAGCAAATTCACATTCTGTTGCTCAATCCAATCCTTGACTATGCGTGCCGTATTGATGGGAGCGTTGTCTTGTCGAAAAGTCCAGATTATGGAAACGAAAATATCGGTACATTTTTCACCAATATTGCTTTGTATGTTTTTGCCGTCGTACTGGATGATGGGAAATCGAGATGAGAAGTTTTGAAAATTCTAAGCGCATGCACTTACGTTAGTGGTTTAATGGTGGTTTCCTTTTAAGTTTGAGACGTTTAAAGTTATTGGAAATTTTTATTACTCCTCGAACTATTGCATAGATTGCACTTAAACCGGATAATTGCTTTATTTTGTCCACAGTATGAGAGGAATTCGATGCACATCTTAAAATTGATCTTCGATCAGCTTCTGTAGTTGCTGTTATCTTTCCACCATTCATATCCTTTCCATAAGAACTTTTTACTTGATGTAAGAACAAATCACATTCGCACTTCTAACAATTTTTGTTGCTTTGGCACGCCCATTTAAACCATGGTCCTCCTCAATAACATCGATTTTAGCTTTTTCAACTGTTTAAGGCGATGTTGCACGGGGAACGGCAAATTGTTTTTTTTTTTTAATTTCAGAAAAACAGCGCAAATTTGACAGAACACACGAAAATCTATTGGTTAAGAAGTGTTTACCTCGAAATACCCACTATGCTGTGTACATAATACGATGAAAACAAACATAATTTTGTGCATGCTTTGCAATGCAATTAGTTGACAAATTTCAGCACATTTTGAATTATTTTTTCTAAAATCATTCTGATCCCATGATTACCGTTAAACAAAATTTGACTTCGCTTGCCGTAATTGGCAAAATATAGTATTTTGCATTTGAAAAACAGTGTACCTATTCTGTTGAAAAGGAGTGTAAGTACACTCGGGCGTATGCGTACTTTTCTTTTATTATTGAACATGTTTATTGAATTACATATTTGACTTCGACAGTTTAAATTATAGTTTGCTAGTTTCTTCAAATTATTTTTCACTGCACTGTAATTCTGGGCAGCAAATAGTAAGGACAAATATTAATTTTGTTAATGATTACGTCGAGCTATTGATCTTAAAATTTTTGGTTTCGCATCTCCTGCGTACCAAAACTTGATTGGAAATAATCTTTATGTAAAAACAATTTATGTTTGTTTGCAATTATTCATCCCTATCACGAATTCCATCGTAATCACAACTTCTTACGAATCCCTTATAAACGGATCACAGAATCCATCGTAGTGGAAAATCCCATACAAAGTGTAACTAAGAACGGATTTGGTGATACGTTTTTTCGGGGTTCGTAAAATGTTTCCACGTATAAGTTCCGGTCCAGCAGTTTGCCAACAACAGCATTTGGAGTGATGGTGATTCATTTTATGTGGTTGTGTGAAACAGTAAAGCCTAGTTTCCACAAACAACGTGGTGAACGATTAATCTGATCGCCCTTAGCAACGATGATGCCTTCAAAAACTTTGTTTTTTTTTGGTAAACATTTTTAAAATCCTCTTCAGTGACTGCTCTCTGAATCTTTGTATATGGAAACTGTTTTAGTAGCGACCATAGCCTGTAGGGGCGAGCGAAGTATCTTCTCCATTTAAAAGATAGTGTCGTCCATGTAATATATAGTTAAGGGCTCAAAGGCTTTGCCCTTCGTTCGGAGCTCAAACATTTTTTTGTTAGATAAATGAGATGCAGATGAAAGTAGGATAATTATGTCACACCGATGGCGTTGGTTTAAATTCGTTTCCCAAACTGAACAAGCCGAGTTTTCTTTTTTGATCTTTGTCTCTTTTAGCATCATTTATCTCGAACAAAAGAAACAATAAACTTTTTTTTTTATTAAAATGCCATTTAGTGTTTGAAATTAAAGATTTGAGTTTTGTTCTTGATTTTCCCACACATATTCTGAAGGAATCCTCAACAAAAAAAAAAAAAAATGAAAATAATAAATTTTAGTGCTCGCACACAAGGAAAAAACTATGAGAGATAATTTATTTTGTTGTTTGTTTGTTTGTAAGGAGGCGACTGCACAGTCTCATCTTAATGACCATATTTCTGGAAATCCCATTCTCTATTATCCAATGGGCATACCTGTCGGGTTTTCAGCCACCTCGAGATGCAATGGAAATGGAAAGCGTGATTACAAACTCCCCAGGCTACAGTGCACTCTTCGCTGGTCGCTGATGCCTGATTTGCCTGACACTCAATGCAAAGGTCCATGATGTGGTTACGACAGATCGCACAATTGTCTACGACAATGTCTAGAAAAATAAATGCAACATTTTATTTGATTGGTTCTTTGTGTGAATTGAAGGATTTTTTGTTTGAGGTTAAATTTGTCGTTGTTTTTTTTTTGTTGTCCAAAACCGATAAAGGTTGAATGTAATAAGACTTACCCCATGCCCAAAGTGCTACAGCATTCCACTAAAATAAAATAATTTAGAAAATAAATTTGATGCAAAATAAATTCTCCAAATTTGAGTGTAACTTTACTTTTTTGACTTCGAATCGTTTTTTCTCGCCTTTGCTGCTGGATGAGGGAACTTCGAATTCTTCTTCGTCTACTTCCATTTGGTGGCTTTTATTTATACAAAAAGTTCAGAGATATTTAAAAAAATATTTTTCTTTGCTCGATTAAAGGCAAAGATTTGTAAAAAGTACAAACAAATTTCTTAATCAGATTCTTTTAGACGAAAAATGGACGCAGAATTATTTTTTTGCGAATGGCAATGGATGACTTTTGGCAGCCGTCTTTTATTTTCACCAAAAGCGAAGTTGGATGCGATTTAAAAAGAAATAAAAACCTATACAGCGGCTGTTTATAAAAATTGGTTGTTGTATTGGCTCAACACATACTTCTCAAGCGGCCAATGGAAACGTTAATTTAAAGGCCTCGTTATATTCACCTAATTTATACAATTATACAAAAGTAAATGTAAACAAAAAAGTAAATGAACATTTTATATGGTAGCTAAAAAAATAGTCTTGTTTTCACTTCAATATCAACTTAAAAATAATTTCAATGTAAAAAACAACAATAAATTTTGACAATTCCGGAATCGTTGCTGTATTTTAGATGGGAATTATATATAAGCAGATATACATACGTAAGTGGCACAAAAAAACATCTGTCAGCACAATTTTCGTTTGATTTTTTGCAAGCAGGTGTTCTTTATGTTACAAGTACACGGCTTGTAAAATGCTGCTTTAGCTTATATGCCGTTTTCACTGGGCCAAATGAGGTTATTTCGTTGCAAATTCCCAAATGAGATCAAAATTACCTCATTTCCCATACAAAATCACATTCCGAAATGAGGTAATTTCAACCTCATCTGCACGAAATTTGGTTGGAAATTAGGTGAATGCATCCAGCGGGAATCAGTTTCAAAAGCTCTTAAAAGCTTTTATATCTTTATAGCAACAAACGCCCATAAGGAGGGGGGAGAAAGGCCCCTCCCGCCAAGAAGAGATTGTTTCACTTTATTAGCTTAATACAAGCAAAAACTTACATACTAACTTAAAGAGTAACATTAAAAACTTACACTAACTTAAGATTATGGCTAGGAGGGGTGCGAGGAACGGTAAAGGGAGGTTTTGAGGCTGTCTTTGGTAAGATGGAAGTCGAATAGGTTGTGCACGCTGTTAGAGGTACGTAGCATACGGTTTATAGGTTCGTTGCTACCGTAATTGGTTCGGTGAAACTTGATTTGGAACAGAGGTATGGATTGGAGATTATTGGAATTTGTTTGCAGGGAGATTTTTTGAATAAGAGCTGGACAATCGATATTGCCAGCTCAGAGCTGATGGGTGTAGACAATATCAGCCACTCGGCGGCGAAATTCGAGGGAGTCCATATTAATTAATTTTAGACGATGTTGGTAGGGAGGCAGGTTATGTGCATCAGACCAGGGAAGGCCGCGGATGGCAAAACGAAGGAATCTACGTTGAACAGCTTCAATTCGCTGAGAGTGATTAAGGTAATAAGGTGACCAGACTTGACTTGCATATTCGAGGAGTGGCCTAACAAATGTGGTATAGAGAGATTTAGTGACATAAGGGTCGGAGAATTCCTTTGACCATCGTTTCACAAAGCCCAGTGCGGAGTTAGCTCTCTTGATGGATTTATCAATGTGAGAACGAAAATTCAATTCTCTATCGCAGATAATTCCTAGATCGCACAGTGAATCAACCGAGGGGACTGGCACATTTTCGATAAAATACGTCCTAGGAGGGAGTGGAAAGCGCTTACGGGAGAAGGTGATAGCTTGACATTTGTTAACAATGAGCTCAAGAAAGTTTTTAAGGCACCAGGTTGAAAATCGGTTAAGGTCATTTTGTAGTAGAATAGAGTCGGCAGGAGATGTTATGCACCTAAAGATTTTCTTATCATCGGCGTAAACTGATATAAAAGAGTCTTTTATTATACAGTAGACGTCGTTGATAGTCAAGATGAAAATCAGTGGGCCAAGGTGGCTTCCCTGCGGGACGCCAGAAGTTGCAAGGATGGAATTAGATTCAGAGGATCTAAAGATTACTTTATACTGCCGATATTTTAAGTATGACTGAACCCATGAAAGGAAGATGGGTTGAAATCCTAGGGCATTCAACTTGAAAAGGATCAAAGAATGGGAAATTTTGTCAAAGGCTTTGCTAAGATCGGTTGCAATAACATCGACCTCATTACCGTTTTCAAGGAAGCATAAGTTTCCTGAATCAAATTCTAACAAGTTAGTAGTAGTAGACCTGCCCTTGACGAAACCGTGTTGGTTTGGGGAGACTATATGCTTGCAGTGGAACAGCATTGTATCATAGACGATACTTTCAAAAAGCTTAGGGATACATGATAACTTAGCAATAGGGCGGTAGTTGGAAATTTCTTTCTTGGGTCCTTTTTTATGGATAGGGATTATAAAAGAGTTTTTCCAAAGAGCAGGAAAAACTCCAAGCGAGAGTGAAAGTTCAAAAAGAGCAGTCAGGGGTTTAACTAAGTGTAAGCAGCACTTTTTCAAGATTATGGCTGGAACCCCATCAGGACCAGCAGAATAATCGTCTTTTAGATTATTAATCTTGCTTTCAACAACTTCTGATGAAATGGTAATGGAGTTTAAGGAAGTTTGGTTGCAAGATTTTAAGTAGGAGAAGTATTCTAAGTCAGGCTGAAGGTTGGTATCAGAGAAAGATTGTCGGAAGAATTGGGCAAATAAATTGGCGACTATTTTGGGATCATCGGAGCTAGAGTTCATATAAGTTAAGGTAGACGGGTAGCTATCAGATTTTATTTTAGCATTGATAAAATGAAAGAATCTTTTGGGGTCTGTTATAATACACGGTTTCATTCGATTCAGGTAATCCTGGTGAAGAGAATTACAAAGTTCAGAGAAAAGAGATTTGAGAGATCGACGACGGAGTGAGATGTTAGGTAAATCCGCCAGAGTTTATTTCTTTTATTTCTTAAAGACCGCAAGTCACTATTGTACCAGGGAGGAGATGAATTTGCGCTTTTTTGTTGAACCACAGGGGAAGAGGAAGTAAGGCAGTTAAAAACAATAGCGTAGGAATTGCGGAGGGCGATGTCGATGTCAGCGGTGAGTGTGATGCTATTGAAGTCAATAGATCTAAGCAAGCCATTGAGTTTAGGGATGTAAGCTCTCCGAAAATTGAATGTCAGTGGATTTTCAGACAGATTGGGTTTTTGGGAAAACTCGTTAGAAAAAGAAAGGAAAAGAGGAGGATGGTACGAGTCTAATTTAGAGAGTAGATGATCACAAGCGGATACCACACAATTGTCAGCATCAGAGGAAAATATGAGATCGAGTTGGCGACCTAAATTATTTTTAACACCACTTAATTGGTAAAGATCTAAGTCTGAGAGGCAATCGGTAAATAGAATTTCTTTGTCGGATGTGTGATTTTGGGTTATGTAGTAAGATTCTTCATCAGACAGGACCCATTGAAGATTGGGAAAATTGAAGTCACCAACAATTGACGACGTCCGAAGGTTGAGCAGCATCAAAAATGGAATCGAAGGCATCAACAGCTAGCTGATAGCATTGAATAGGCTGGGAAGGTCGGATATAACAGCAAATGGTGAAGAGTGAGGTTTTTGAAATATTTGATTTGACACAAACAAACTCAAAAGAGGTAGAGAGGGAGGTTTTAAATAGTGTTGAATCATAACGATTGTGATTGCCAGTAAGACACCACGGCCACAAGTCTCAGTATAATTCGAGGAACCATCGACACGAAAGATATTGAAATGTGATGGAAAAGGCTCGTTATCGTTTATATCAGCAGATTTGTTTCAGTTAGCGCAAAGATGTCAAAGGGGAGCTTATGTGAGTTGAGAAAGACGGAAGAGGTTTTGGAACGAAGTCCTCTGACATTTTGGTAATATAGAGACATGTATTTCGGAGGATGATATTGGGGTAAAGGAAGTCTATTTGAAGGGATAGGAGCGAAAATAGGAATAAGGTTAGGGTCGATAATATTTTTTCAGGGTGTTTCGGGTACTTTGAAGGTGAGAAACGCGTTTAGAGCCATTAAGACTGGTAGGATCTGTTGGCAGGCCTTCTTTTTGAATTGATACAATCAGGTTGGTTTTAGTTTTGCCTTCAATGCAAACAGAATCAGGTTTGTCGTATAAATACGCAAGGTAAAGACGAACGTTATCGAAAATTTATTATCTCGTTAACGAGACATCATATTTTTTTTATTTTTTATATTTAGCGCGCGCTAAAGGGGTTATGAATACCCTTAAAGTGATAAACACAGCACGAGCGATTAGGTAGGTTGGAGGGGATTTGAAAGGAGAAACCAATTTACATTGGTTTTGAATGTCTGTAGATCATAATGGGAGGGGAAGATAGAGCAGGGTAGAGAATTCCACATTCGTGTAGTGCGACTAAAGAAAGAATCTCTGTACTTACACAGTACGTCCGAAATTGGGCTCAAGGGTAAACTGATGGGCATTCCTAGAAGCGCGAGGGGAGGAATACAACTGGCTATTTCGCTAGAGCAATGTTTGTTAAAATAACGGTAAAATAACGAAAGACATGTAACATTTCGACGGTGCTCCAGAGATGTAAACGTTTCCGTTATAGTTTTTTCACCTATCATTATAAGAGCTCTCTTTTGAATTCTATCCAATAGACTCAAGATATAACGTCCATCTAAGTCATTTGAAGTAGGTGCAAGGTCGGCAAGTCGAGAGGTAAGTTTCACAGAAGGGGGAATCATTGGGTCAAAGATTGGGGGATGAACAGTAGAAGAAGAAGGATCAGTGGTTTTAGCAGAGTTAGAAGTGGAAAGAGGCGGTGAAAAGGGTGAGGAAGCAGGGCTTAAGGTATGAGAGTGTATGAAGTTTGGAAAGTTTGTAGAGGAAGAATTGGTGGGAAGAGGGGTCTTTGAAGAAGGTTCGAGGTTGAAAGATACTCGTTTCTGACGGGTTACTAGAGGGTTTGTTATATTTTGCGAGATGGAGGAGGGGGTAAAACTGGGGAAGAGGTTAGTTTTGAAGCTCCAGTTAGGATCAGATCTGGGAAAGTTAACGGGATTATTTTTTTTGACTCGAATATGTTTTTTTAAAATTAGAGGATAGAGGGGTGGGTTTATTAGAATTATAGACAAAGTTTTTATATTTAATATGTTCCTGTTGATCCATCCATTTGGTCATAGTCATATTTCCAAGACGTTATCTGAGTAAGGGCAAAAAAGCCATTGGGTTTTTAATGGGAAGCTAATTTTATAGTTGTTCTGGTGTCTGGGACACTATATACACTATACTCAACAACATAAAACAGAAAGAGAAAAAAACAAAAATAAATGGCTAACTGCCATTCCAAATTCAAAATGAAATTAGCAAATTTGATAGTGAAAACACTTTTTTGACAAATTTCGAAATAACCTCATTTCGGCTCTAATGAAACCGTAGTATTACGCCGCCGTGACATCATTTTGACGTCAGTTATGCGTATCAATAGCCTCAATAGTCGCATGTCCGTGAACTCGTCTGTTCTTTTTCTCTATTCCTTCTAATTATTGCCGTACATTGCATTTAAAAGAACTGAGGTCTTATAGGCATATAGTTAAAAAATTATTATTATTATTATTAATGTAATATTAATCAACGCCGCATGTGCGGCATTTTCGCATGTCGTGTACCTACTCACTCGGCGCATGCTGAATTTGATTAAATGGGACATTTTCTCGATTGTTGCATGTACATGCAACGTACCAAGCATGCGCTAGCACGATTTTCTGCTGCCGCATTTGTTCATAGGTGCTTCATGAATTCTGTCATATTACTGTTTATTTCGAGTCGATAGCGACCTAAAATTGTAGCCAGAGTTCAAGAAACTCAATTCCGAGACTGTTAAGCCTTAACTACAAAGACCTTCTTTTGTACAAAAGTACAAGAGTAGTGTTGGTTAAACATCGAAAGTTTCCATTTCCGATAGTATCGATAGTTTTGGGAAAACACTATGGATACTATCGATAGTTTTACCAAATTTCTTAAAAAGCATTAAAAAGGCTTTTCTATTAGGTACGCATTTTTTCAATAATAAAAAACGTTTGAAAACCTGAATATTTGAATTTAAAACCTTTTTAAGCAACTAAAAATGTATCATTTCAATTGTAAACTTGCTTTTTAAGATAGACAAAAAACAAGATGTATTGTAATCCAAAAAAAAGATCGGGACAGTACGGCCTAAAGCCTTAACTTCATAGACCTCCTTTTTTACAAAAGTACAGAAGTGAGCAATTTAAATGCTCGCTAAAGAAACATGCTTTCAAAAAAACAAACGAAAATTGTTCTGACAAATAAATTAAACCACCATGCACAATTTTCCATTGATTTTTTGCAAGCAGGTGTCTTCAGAAGAGATATATATTTTTCACTTTTGTACTTTTGGACAAAAGTAGGCCATGTAGTTAAGGCTTGAGGAATACCACTTTATTTTTTTGGTGGCAAGTTAATGTGGCGAGCCAAAGATACAAAACAATTAAAAATGAAAACATTTGACCCATCTGTTCGCGAGTTTATATAATGTATACCTAGAAGAAGATAAATGCTGAAAAAGACCTGACAAAAAAAATTAATTTTAGGTTAAAGCAAATCAAACAAAATTTGTAAGTCTTGAAACTATCGATAGTTTTTTCGATAGTTTTTAGAAACTATCGATGTACGCGATAGTTTTTTACTACCGATACTATCGATAGACTATCGATGTTTAACCAACACTAATTTCAGGGCAACCTGCTGACGTCAAAATATATTTTGTATCATCTGTAATGCCATTGGTAAACTTTTCTATGTAAATACTCAACGGAACTACATAAATTATATAACGTTGGAAAGGTTTTGCCCCACAGATGTGAAGAAACCAAAAATTATGTATGTAGCTGTTAAAGCATTTAATGGATATTTGAATTTTTCCAGATAAATGATTTTTATCATTTTAAGAGTTGGGCTTAGAAGTCTGAAATATCGGGAGATGATGATTTGGATTTTTTGTTGTAAAATTTGGAATCCATATCTTACAGTAAAGCACAGAAAGTAACATTTTTATATATTTTTGACCAAAATTAACTTCCATAGGAATTGCATAAATGTTGAAGTATAGTAGAAGGGCTACATGAAATTTGGCCCCAATGAAAAATGGCCCCAAACGAAAAATGAAAAATGGCCCAAATTTGGGGCTTTTTTCATAATGAAAAATGGCCCATTTTAAAAATTGAAAAATGGACTAAACTCATGAAAAATGGCCCCAAACACAAAATGAAAAATTGCCCCAAAATTAATAAAAGAAGCAACAACAAAAGAAAAATTAAAATCGTACAAAAAATGTTTTGCATCGGGTTTTGAGTCCCTTAAAAGTACCTTATCTGGCCCGCTTTGCGGGTTCAAGGATTTTAACTCCCTTTTTGGATCCTCTGTCCCGCTCACACGACTCCGTCACTCCGCTTAGGGTATGATCAGTCCCTGGCAGGCGCCTATGTATGTTGTCAGTCGGTCAATTTTTCGTCAACGTTTTTGTTGTAAAAGTATTTTGGTTTAAAAATACAATTTTTGGGCCATTTTTCATTATTAAATTTCACACCAAAATTATAAACGAAAAGACGCCCCAAAACAATGAAAAATGGCCAAATTTACAAATTTTAAACTTTTTTTGTTTTTTTTTGTTCCTCATATACCTACATTTTTGGGGCCATTTTTCATTTTATGTTTGGGACCATATTTCATTGGGGCCAATATTCCTGTAGCCTAGTAGAAGCTTTAAAATCAAAAAAATAATTAATTTGTGTGTACAACGTACATACATACATATGTTTGACAGTATTTGAGAAAAAGTGAGTTTGTGTGAAATTAAAGTTTATTTTATATCGCATTTATCAATATAAACCAGTTTTTATTTCTGTATTTCCCAGGGCCACTAGATTAAAGTAAACATTCAGAATCAATGTTAAAACAATCGCGAACTAATTTAAGTATTAATGTACATTTTTGATAAAATTTGATATCCTTGCTGAAAGCAAACATCAGACATCAGCACTTCTAAAAGAGTAACATTTATTTAACCATACTTGCCTGCATAAATAGGATTTGAGTGTGGCAGTGATTCAGGATGTTTACTTTCACGAACTCGGGATAAGTTATTTTAAAAACCCTATTCGGAACTCGATCGAGACCTGCAAAAAATGGTATTGTAAAACTCCAAAATAAGTATACATTGTAGAATTCACCGGTAAATCTTAGAGTTTTTTCAGCAACATTGGTAAAAGTCTGAAATTTTTTGTTTTCATAATTAATTTTAAACATTTTACAACATTTTTGTTGGGCATCTGCGTACCTTGGGTGGCCCGCTTCAGTGGTTCCGGATTTTAAATGCTTTTATGTGTTCACTGTCTTGCTCCCGCAACTCTTTTTAAGCATTAAAAAGGTCAATGGTTGTTTGAATTTTTAGTATGTTGGTACTCGACAAAAAAATTCATATTTAGGATAGGACAAAGATTGGTTTAACTTAAATTAAGGGTAATGTTACCTTGAGTACTTTTAAAAAAGCAAACAATTAGGTGAATATCCGTCCATTTTGAACTTATAAGCAGGATCATATTTCCATATTTTTTTAAAGCTATACAGTTGAGCACTCATTTTATTTACAAATTTAAAAAAAAGTACGTATACGGCAAGGTGAACGTCATTTCGAATTTCAGTTTTGAATTTATATTTTCATTAATTTATATTTTCATAATTTAGTAGAGCAAAATTTGGTTTAACTAAGAAAATAAAGTAGTGTAATATGTGCTTTATAGATGAATTAAGGTTTACTATTGAATAGTTAAAGAACAAAATATTTAACAAATAAGTAACATTATTTTTTTTTGTTTTTAAGTTCAAGACAAAATTTTAACGAATACTGAAGGAATGTACGTATCCGTAAATTTTGTTTGTTTTTTTTTTTAATAAGTTTTGCTTTTCTTAAATTTTCAAAATTGTCATGGATCTTATAGAAAGTAGTAAAGAGATAATCTATGACATATCTATGAATTTGTTGTTTGTTTCGCTGGCCGAATATTAGGCCACTGGCGATACTAGTTTATTTTAATGCTTTCAATTTAAACATCACATTGAAACTAAACTTATTTAAATTTTTTGGCCGCGTGCGTTGGAAAAAAAAAAACATAATTTTGTTATTTATTTTTATGTTCGATTCCAACTTCTATAGAAATGCCAACTTGGCAGCAATAAACACATTAAAGCATCTAATTAAAAAAAAATAATTTGTATGCCATTTTCCTTTGGACGTCCAGAAGCGTCCGGAAGTCTTCTGAAACCATTCCATTGGCACAAAATCGATGTTCAAACATTAAAATCATCGATGTTCAGAAAGGATGGACACAGTTTACAAAAGATTTTTCTTACCTACGACTTGTTAGATGTTCTTTGATGCATAATAACCAAAGATAGAGGTTCAAGCATTAAAATCACCGATGTTCAGAAAGCTCAGGCACCGTTTACACATGATACATGTACATACGACTTGTCAGATGTTCATTCATGGTAAATAATTTAAGATCGATTTCCAAACAATAAAATCAGCGAAATAGAAGAAATCATGGCAAAATTTGGCCTGGATCTTAATATTTTAAACTCATCGATGTTGTGGAAGAAAATAACGTTCAAGAATATGGTTAAAATTTTTAAAACAATGAAGGTATTTTGAATTTGTAATGTTTTGCATTTTCATGTTTTAAAAAAATATCGGTGTTTTTGATTCGATAATTTTTGACATCGAGATTGATCCTTCGATGTTGACTTATCGATGTTAACATCGATGATTTTTCAATATCGCTCATCCTCAACACCACATCTTTTGACGATTCACCAATACAAATATAAAACGTTAGAATTGAGCAGAAGCATTACAAACTGTTCTATTGGATTTCAGAATGAGTGGAACCAATGGGAAACGGCAAAAGTTCAAACTATGGATTTCCTAATGAAAGTATAACTGACCTGCAGGCATGAAACACACTTAAAACGCAAATTGATATGATGGACGATGCATTTGTAAAAAATAATTCAGTCGACGGTTCAATGGGCAGAGTTATTTTGAAGAAAAGTGAAAATGTTTTATATAAAAACGAGGGGTAGGTACCTACTGAAAAATAGAATGATTTTAAACATATTAGCGGTGTTTTTTTGCAGGTTCAGATACAATTGTAGAAAAAAACGACATCCGAACCTAGCAAAGTTCTCGAAGCTAAAATGACCAGCACTATCACGAAACTCAGAAATCGCCATCACTAACCTTTCAGTTTTTAGCAAACATGAAGAAATCTGGTATACAAAATTATTCCGATCGTTAATGAAACAAAAAACTATGAAACAAAACTCAATTTTAAATCAAAAATCAGAAAAAGAATTAATTTACAAAACAAAACAACAAACGACCGTCCATTTTTTTGTTTATATAAAATATTTACATTCGTTGGCTCAGATATTTTGATGTTTTCATACAAACTATCGATAACAAAATAGTAATTTGAGCTGGCAGTACTTTTTCTATCTGAACTAAAGTTAAGAACCGATAATTATCTGGACTTAGCTAAGTTCATATGGACTTCAGTTGTTTTTGTATTTTACATGTAAATTCCTTAGTTCAGATGTTGTTTTTTTCGTCAAATTCTATCTGAACCTAAAAAAAAACACACCTATTAACGCTGAATAGTAATGAAGAAGAGAACCTGGGGAAATATTCATTAAGTGAAATTTTTTCATTCAAGAATGCTCCTGTTACCTCTTTCAGGGTCCTATACACGATCAATTTTTATTGACAATAATAATTGAATATATTATCTGTCAAAAATAATTGATGAAACGTTGCAACCACTCGTATCACTGAATATTGACAATAATTCAACAAAGTGTCTTTTAAATTCGCGAGAATTAAGTCAAAAACCATAAATTTCAAAATTGATGCAATCACTTCTTTTGCGTTTTTTTTCATCAAAACTTTGAGTTTGAATGCAAATTTTGACACGAATAATTTAATTTTAATGTCGGATTAAAGATCAGACTTCTGGCTTTTAAAACCTTTATTGTTTTGCATTTTAAGTATTGTCGTTGCTTTTAATATTTGTTTTTCCATTTAAGTTGTTTTTATCGAAAATCACCCATACCTCCTAAACGAGACGAGATAGACCCCCTCCCATAGTAAAAAATGCTTTTGGCACCTAAGTTATAGTACTCTCCCCCAAATTTCATTTTTATATGTTTTTGTTTGCCTCCAAACACAACACAACCTAAACATCGATAAATACCTTGATGCTGCTCAGACCCATCCTGACATTGACACTTACATTAATCAAAACCAAACCATTTTTGTTTCTCATCAATGTCGTCAATGTTCATTGACAATGACATTGAAGAGCATACAAACGATCAATACCCAGCGAAAAATTACATTTTCAGCGAATATTGACAATTAACATATTGATCGTCTGTAGGGCCCTTTTGATGTTGAAATATCTTTTTCAATGTAAAAAAGTTTCTTGCGACCATTTTCATTTCCAGTTCCCAGATCCTATTGATAGATCCTCATCCTTTTGCCTCATTACAAATGGAAAAGTCATTGTCACTCGCACTAGAGGTAGCCAATGCATCGGGATCAAGTGATACATCCCCCAATAATTCGTTGCGCATGCTAAAAGAATTAAAAAAAAATCATATAAACAGAATTATGCTTTTTGTTCGCATTATCATACTCATAAGGCTCCACTGGTCCACTGATAAACTTGACTGCGACTGTAATTACACTCGACTGTGTATTTCGTTATGGGACATACGACAAATGTTCACCGGAATTTCAATAAAATATTGTTATATGAGCAGTAAAAACAACACCATACGACAATTTATTGTTTACCAAACGAAAAAATGACAGATTTTGTATAAAAAAATTGTTGTATATGTTTATTTGGTCGTATGTGCAGTACTTTGGGGCGCATACGACAATAAACTACTGAAACGATTAGGACCTATACACATACGACAAAATGCAGCGTGATTATCTCTGAAACTAAGGCATATATTGATTAGGAGAGAAAAATTCAAGTAACAAAAATGTATTCGAATCTCATAACCTCAATTTTGCACATACGACAATAGTTTATACAGGCGACGATATGCGGTAGGCATGTCAATATAATTAAATCAGTGTTAAATTTGATCCCCAGTTAAAATTAAAGTAGGTATGTAGTTGGCACACAAAACTTCACAATAAGGAAACAATCTTGAGAAACAAGCTTAAATGAAAGAGAATTTAGAATGAGGTTTGGGTTAACGGTTATTTGTTACTTGCCGCTTCCACTGGCCATGAATGACTGCAGTGGCAGGACTATATGAACAAATGAACATGTCGCTCATTAAAAGGAACAACGTCATAACTAAAAAAACATCAATTTTGACCTAATGATGCAGTTCAAACTCATTTTCTATAAACAATTTTTCGGCAAAATTTCATTTCTATGACTGAAAAATTGAAGGCTATAGAGCATCATTTGTCGTTATATACACTGTCACTTTTTTTTTTTTTTGTGGCAATACTGTATTTTTTACATTCACGCAGGGACCTTTCAAGTGAAAACAGTCCAATAAATATTTTAAAAGTGTCAAATTTATCAATAAAATTTTAATTAATAGCTCTACCAAGAAAAAAATAGATACAAATGAAGATGATTATCAAATACAGCAATGCAATCTTTAAATTGCGAGTTCTGAAGTTTGAGGTTTTTTGAGTTATGACGTTGTTCTTTTTAATGAGCGATGTCAAGAAAAAATCCAATGGAGTCGCTTAAATCAATGTCCATGCAGTGACATATCCATACAAACCACATTGTGGAGGTGGCATTAAGGTGATTGGCTATATAAAAAGCTTTATTGTCAAAACTTATACACATCTGCAGAGGTACCCGAAATGTTCACTGAATCCTATTTAACATAATTTTCAGTTTAAATATTTAATTAGTTTTATTTTGTTTTATATTTACAGTCGTTCTTATAACTAAAATATATTTTATTCAGTGGGACTTGGCCTTGTAAGTCGTTTTCCACACTTCAAAAAGACATATCGTCGAATGGAATCTATAAAAGATTGCAAGTGGCATTGAGACATGTGTTATTATCGTCCAGCCCCACACCCCGAAGAAATCAAGATGTGTCTGTCTGAACAGGGCTCTGCCTTTGATGAGTGTATTAATAAACCATATTGCCATATTTGCAACCAATAAATAAGTGATCACTTCACGACCCGGCTTTTGACGCTGCTGTTTCGATCCCTTACAACGTCGATGAACTGTGTGAATGATGAACATTGTTTGCAGGGAAGTTTGAAAGAGGTTGCATATTTCAGCAACTATTCCTTCCACTCGGTCGGGAACTGTGTCCCATTTGGAGAAATAGCTGCCCATCATACTAAACATTCCATACAAATAAACACCCGTCTGGGCAACAATCAATAGCGTCAAATCCAATTTCATTGAATGATGACCATCATTTGCCACATACTTCAGATCTCTCATAAGAAAGATCCCCGTTATGATTGCAACAGCTGAAATAGAATAAACGCAAGTCTCCCATAAGGTAACTTCTTTCGTGGCGATGAGTTCGTAGCCTGGTTGAGTGTACAAAACGAAGTACATAATGATGGATATGATCGTCATAACGATCACCAGAATGCCCACAAAGAGTCCCTTATGGGACTGAGAGCAATCTATAGAGAACTGGTGTTGGGAACTCGTTCTTTCGGTCATGGGCATAATTGAATCCTTCCTTGTTTTTGCTATATCAGGAATAGACCTTACAGTCTTCCACATTTCGTACAGAATCACAGCACATATTAGGGAATACTCAATGGTACATGGGAAGAGAAAAGGTGCCACTTCCTGCACCAAGGCCCCCATTATATTTGTCCTGGAGCAACCGATTCTTTGTGTAGTCGATGATGGTGTTATATTTGCTATTGCAACTGTTAAATTGAGAATCTCATGCGGGCCACTCGGAATAATTTTCTCGTGCTCGTTGTCATGACTGGTAACATGAAAGATTTCATGTTTTGTCTCCTCAACTAGAACATACAGCCATTCGCAGAGATTTGTTGCAACCATATGCATAAGACCGAAGCGGCATATTACTTTGTGACGTGCCATATCAAGGTATGTCGTATTGAGGAAGATAAACTGGACTTGAATTATACATAGAGAAATTCTGGCAATTGGTGTTATTGCCAAAAATGGATCCTGACATCCAGGACGGCCGTTAAGTTCGAAGAATTGTCCCAATTCAAGGCCGGAATAGACCATATTTCCGATGGCAAAAGCGATTGCACCAATACGAAGGTAGAAACTTCCAAATCGAACTGCTTTCCTCTTTAGGTGAATGTTGTTGTTCTTTTCATCTGTTTGATAGAAGAAAGAGAACAAAATATAAATAAGTAGTAAACAATAAGCTGATTCAGTTCCTTAAAATTAAATAAATTATAGTTTTGAGTTCGCTTAGCTGAACCAAAATTTGTTAAGCAGAATGTTCCTATTTTCAGAAAATCTCAAAAAGGCGCACAATGTCTCAATTTTTCAGTTTGACATCATCCGACTTTCACAGGGTAAAACTCGAGTTAAGCCTTAACTATACTACATTCAACTATACTTTTTGCAAAAAGTTCAAAATTGAGAAATACACAGTCAACTCTTCCCTACTCAAACACCATAGTTGCAGAAAATTTGTTTTGTTTCAGTTAAGCGGAGTTTTCAATTAACCCAGCTTAAGATAACTGAAACTCGTTCCGTCATAATAGATTTCTTCCTTCAGATAGCTGGGTTTTCCACTTAAGTGATGCGCAGTAAAGCGCGAGTCAAGAGTATGCTTAGATAATATACCTGCATGCAGAAAAAAAAATTATTTTAACTACCTTACACAATCTTTATTTATTAGTTTCTTTTCGCATCGACCCTAGCATAAATATTTGTTTTTCACTTTTGTATTTTCGGTAAAAGGTAATTGAATGTTTAGGCTTAACTACATAAACCTACTTTTTACAAAAAGGACAACAGATAGAAAAAAAACATACGAAAATTATTCTGACAGATAAATTAAGCCACCATACACAATATTCAGTTTTTTTTTTTTTTTGCAAGCAGGTGTCTTCAGCATTGCTATTTATTTCTCACTTTTGTACATTTTGCAAAAAGTAGGTCTATGTAGTGTTAGAGCTTAAAGGCCTAACTATTCTGAAGACACCTGCTTGCAAAAAAATAATGGAAAATTGTGCATGGTGGTTTAATTTATGTGTCAGAATAATTTTCGTTTGTTTTTTAGCAAGCATGTTTCTTTAGCGAGCATTTTAATTTCTCACTTTTGTACTTTTGTACAAAAGTAGGTCTATCTAGTTAAGGCTTTAACCTTTCAAATAAGGTAGGTACCCAAGTTAACTCTAGTTCAACTTGAATCTCGCACCGATATAGTCCCTGCAAACCAAACTCCAGTAGTTTGCCTTGAAACACAACCCCAAACAAAACGCATTCTATAAATGAATGTGTTTCTTTATTTACCAAAAACTCTCCCCTCAAAAAAAAAAACTTCTATCGTAAAAGGGAAGAAAGAGTGCGATGTATACGATGCACAAATTTTTGTCTCATTTCGTATGTGAACAACATGACAAACAAAAACAGTTCTTTTATTGGCGAGCGCGAGTTATAAATGGTTAGTTATTGTTTTTTTAATTTTAAGTTTTGTGAACGAAGTTAAAAGAAATGAACACATACCTTTTCATTAAAAATTAGGTTAGGTTAGGTTGAAGTGGCTGCCAGCAAGGGACTGACACACTTAGACCATAAGTTGGTCCGTTGTGATACCACGTGAATCTAGAGAGATTTTCTCCCCGCTCGTTAAAACCAGTTGGAGCTTCTAATGAAGCGTGCGAGACTACTTATGTCTATGTTTGTCAGATCACTAGGATCATTGAAGAAGAAGTCTCCGAGATGGAGCCTACGTCTTTTAGATAGGGCAGGGCATGTGCAGAGAAGATGAGAAACAGATTCTTCCTCCTCTTCATTCATACAGCTGCTACAAAAATCGTTTGCGAAAACTCCAAGCCGCTTTGCGTGCTTGCCTATAAGACAGTGCCCGGTTATGACACCAATTACGGAGCTGATATGCAATCTGTTCAAAGATATCAAACACTTAGAGCGCCTCACATCTAGCGTAGGCCAGATCTGTTTTGTCGCCAGGCAAGTGGTTACGTTGTTCCATCTAAGGTTTGTTCTCCTTAAAGCATCTTGCTTCAGCAAAAATTTGCATGTAGCTATAGGCATACCGGTGTCTACCTTTTCAGGTAAAATAGGTAGTCTTGTTCCAACTTTGGCGAGTTAATCAGCTTTACAATTACCCGGAATGTCCCTATGGCCCGGCACCCAACAAAGGAGAATTTGGAACTGCTGCGCCATCTCTATAAGAGATGATCGACAGTTAAGGGCTGTTTTAGAGTTTGAAGAGACACAGTCGAGAGATTTTATGGCAGCTTGGCTGTCTGAGAAGATGTGGATATCAGAAGTCAATATCACATTTTCCTTAAGCCAAGATAAAACTTCTTTTATCGCCAAAAGTTCCGCCTGAAACACGCTACATGGTCTGGAAGACGAAATGCGAGACTTAAATTTAATCTTTCTGAGTACACGCCTCCACCAACCCCACATCGGTTTTTGAACCGTCCGTATAAAAGTGAATTGAGTCGTCTTCCAAGAATGTCACGTCCTCCCATGTGGATCGGGAGGGTATGGCAACTTGAAAATTTTTATCGAAACGGAATTGTGGGATGGTGTAGTCAATTATACTTGGAAGTGATCTGTATGAGTTCAGAATAGCTGAGTGGCCTATTTCATTATTTGTCCACTGTGAAGAGGCTTTAAGACGGATTGCCGAACTCGCTGCCGTTTGTTTACTAAATATATCGAGGGGTGTCAGATGAAGAAGAGTGTCCAGTGCCGCGGAGGGAGTAGAACGAAGTGCTCCACTTATACACATGCAAGCTGATCTTTGGACTTTACTTAGTTTATCGCGGTTAACCGCTATATCTAGAGTTGTCCACCATACTGCCACCCCATATGTTAGAATCGGTCTAATTACCGAGATGTATAGCCAGTGAGTAATACGGGGTTGGAGTCCCCATTTACTTCCAATGGCTTTCTTACAAGAGAAGAGTGCTACTGTGGCCTTCCGGACTCTTTCTTCTATATTAGGTTTCATTAAAAATTGAACAGTTTCAACATAAATTTTGAAAATAACAATAACTCTTATTGCTACGTCAGAGTAAAATGCATTCAATGTTACTGGATTTGGTAAAAGAGACTCCAAGGACACTATTTTCGGCTATGTGTTGAAAAAAAACATCGGATTTTTTCGGCGAACCTGTGAAATCGTCAGTGTTAGGCCTACTATAATGTTGCAAAGAAGAGTCAAATGAAATTATTACATATTTCAAGCCTGAAACATCTTATAAGTTTTACTGCATGCCATATGGGGAACAAATAATTTTGGTTCCCATTCTACATTACTGCTTTTCTCAGTTTTCACACTCGCTTGATTCTTGATATTTTCATATTTATAGTTTCCAAATATCAGAAATCAACTTATCATAAAATGTCGGAAATAAATCTTATAAATTAATGCCATTGATCCAATTTTTACTTTTTCAGTTTCACCAATTCTTGGATCAGGAAATAAACTCAACAGTAAACTCATTCCCCATGGCTTTATTTCCTCAACCCAAATTGAAATTTGGATAGCTCTAAAATAGATGAACCCAAATGAGTGATTTTCAAGAAATAGATGAAAGCCAAATACATAACTTAAGTGATTTGCACCCAGAATCTCAAATTTCAACTCCTTTGAAGATACAAAAACGCAAATTATTCAAAGAAGAAGAAACATCTCAGCATCCAGTGCACTTCAAATTCTGAAAAAGGTACCTATACCTTTATATATTTTTGTTAAAAATAATAATAATTTCAATCTCTATTTTTATGTAGGTATTCTTAAATAGATATTATATCGAACAACAATGTGTGCAACAACAATGTACCAGTGGCGTAGCGTGAATTATTTGAATTGGGAAGACGAAGCAAAATCAATCAAATTAGTCGCAAATTTAAGAGCCTTAATTTTCCGGCCATGTTCTTATGCGTTTATATTCAATACTAATTTTGTAAAGTTCCAATCATCACATTAAATAAATATATTTGTGTGCATCATCTGAAATTTTGTTGAATATATAGAAATATCAATAGTTTGATATCCGTTTAATCTAATTTCAAACAGCTTTAATGTTAGACGGCTTTCACACAAGGAAACTTAGTTGCCAGAAACTAGCTAGTTTGTAGGCGAGAAGGGTGTAAGGGGAAATATTTTGTCTTCCTTTTACGCCCTTCTCGCCTACAAACTAAAAATCGCCGGCAACTCAGATTCCTTGTGTGAAAGGGGTCTTTGATTTGTCAGTATAAAATTTTTCTCTTAAAAACTTGTTCAATACATTTGTTTCAGGTATAAAATTCGAATTAAAATTTTTTTCTCTGAATTTTGTTAACATATATTTGTAGATTATTATTTTCATGAGATTTATCTTGAAGATCCGACCATTAGAACTCAAGTAATACTCGAGAAATATCACTCTTTTCTAATATTTTGAACAAAGTTAAGATAAATAAGCCGAGAAAAAGCGTCTTGTTCCTTTCATAATTATTAAAAAAAAGTTAGATACATACAAATCCACATGCTACATTTCTTGCAAAATGACCTTGCCATATACATGTATTGTGTGTGTGTATCTCTTATGTCATCGACCAGCGGAAACCATTTTCGACCATCGTCGTGAATTTTGAGATTGTTATAGGTACAGCAAATTGTTCAATTATTGGAACGGCTCTAAAGTCTGAACAGTTTTTTTTTTTATGTACCTATTTTGATAAAACTCGCAATAAACTCGTGAATTTGTACTTAATGAAACTAAATCCTTTTTTAAATTGCATAATATGATACAAATTTACATGAACAATTGAATTTAACAAATAGTTTTCATTAAAACTAGTTAATAAAAACTATTCGTAAAATTCAATTTATCATATAAATTTATTTCACATATAATTTCAAAAGGCTCAGTTTCAGGAGAAACAAACTACTTCTTTTACGTACAAGTTTCGCCAGTTTTATCCGTACTTCTAGATTCGAGAACTCAGTTATTGTAGTAGTACGGATATAACCGGTGAAATGTATACGCATTAGAAGTACTTTTAAAGGACAAGTTTCAGTGCTTTCGGTTTGGTTTAAGATATATATTTGAAGTACCTTTGCCAGTACTTTAACGGAGGGGAAATTCACTACATTTCACATGCTAGAAAGAGATAGCTGCTTCATGTATTCTCATGTATAGGAGGTATATAACGTGAGTTTTTTCCCGAGCCCCTATCTTTTTTCAGTGGAAAAGAAGTACTTCCATTACGTACATATTTCACTGGTCATTTATGTAGTTCAACGTTTGATGGGCTGGACCCATTTATTATTTTACATCAAACAGGTTCTAATAATCCTGTAGGATTAAATTCAAATTAAGATAAAATTCCTTTCCACCCTTATTTTTCTTATAAAGATATTACTGGATTCATTAAAATAATATTATTAACTATATTAACATTAATAAATCAATCTGAAAGTAGAGCATTGCGTTTTTTTCGAATATCGGGGAATTTGATGAATAAAACAATGGGTGTTTTTTCCCGAATTGTTAGACAAATTACATGTTACCCCCCCCGAAATGTATGAATTTAACTTCCTCGCCATACAATTTCACTCTTTCACTCTTAATTTTTGAGTTTTCAGTTTAAACCCCCCCCCCCCGAAATTTTTTCCTGCGTTCGCGCCTGCGAGATTGCATAAAAACATATCTTTTGTTCTGATAATTCGTCTTAATGCAAGTTGTGGTTCAGCATTTGAATCTAAGAGGATATACGTATGTACATACACATTATGTAAAGAACTTAATTCCAAAAAATGGCTTAAATCGAACGAAAACTACACAACATATTAAAGAAAAACAGGAAATAAGGAATTGTGACTCTAAAACTCATGTTAATCAAAATTAAATAACTTCTGTCACACAGCGAATTTGGACAAACGGTTAACGAATAATGAATGCATAAATATGTACCTATTGGTGCTGAGCCATATTTTCCCATTGTCCTTTACAGAAAAGATGCAACTTTTATCACTTAGTCCCAAACTACATTAAACGATTTTTCCAATGCCGATTTTATGGTTTGTGTTGTAACTATGTGAGATTGTGAGGTACAGCCGACCTGTTACATGATGATTGTACCTTTTAGTCTCACGCAATTACACCAACAACAAAAAATCGTCACTGGAAAAATCGGTCAATGTAGATCGGGACTTATTTTGAGCGTGGGGAAAAGCTGTATTACCAGCACAAATTTCACGTATATCGATAGTTTTAAGGGAAAAGTCAAATATTCTCTATAATGACACCATGATATGTCGTTTATGTTGTCCTATACCGTATGATCATCTTTAAAAACACGACATGCCATTAACAAACCTACACACCTATACCCTGAACCATGGTTGAACTTGAACCTCGGTTTTTACCTTTTTTACAACTGGAACTTAAGAAATTAAAAGAAACATAATATTCTATACCGTAGTGGTGTCCTAAAATTGGAATTCAAAAAATACTCACGATAATCCTTTAGTACATTAAAAATTGTTCTATGTCTGAATGCGCAAATGTACAAGAAGAACACAAAAAGCACACTCAAGCTATAAAGATAAACGTAGAATCCTTGATAAACGTATGTAGGAACTTGCTGAGATATTATTTCCGTTATTGGAAGGCAGACCCCAATTAGAACCAGAATTTTGCAGTAAAGAGCTGACAACGAAGAGCTTATTGCATCGCTGAAAATAAAAACGAAACAAAAAATTCTCAATCAATCGAGTTTTATCATAATTTTAAATTTGTCAACTTACTCTCCAACCCGCCGATTTTTGAATTTGGAATTCTTAGCCATTGCACTTTTTGGGCCTCTTTCACTGTCACCCATGCTTCCGTTGGGACCGCCATTGATAGACAAAATGCTGCCGCAACTTCGGTGCTCTTGTAGTAAACTGAAATAATAAATTCAATGTTAAAAAATCTCTTAATCCATATAAACCTATAAGATCTTGTTTTTAGTGTACCGCATTGTTTTTGGATTTTTGTACGAATTATCTCGTTTTCCAAGATTACCCAAAATCAGGGAGGGTCGTCTTGTTGTGAGAATCTCTTGCAAGAGTAATGAAGGTCTTCGTGAAACTGCCAACTCTTGTATTGGCATGCCAATCGAATAATTTGAGTCATTCCGTCGCATATTGGAATGATGAGGAATGATTAGCATATTATTGTTGGGCATTGTATTTAGTTCATCAGTTTCAAGACTTTTATTGTGTGATCGCACTGGAGATGATATGGACAAAGGAGTTGCATTCGACATTATTGGAAAATTGTGAAATCCACAATGATCACAAGGACTGCGGTTGAATTTTTGCTGCTGCTGTTGCCCTTGCCCGGTGGTGGTGGTGGTTACAGATTGCGACTGCTGATTTGACTGGTCCTCTGAAATGCTCACAGGTAACGGATTAGGAGTTCTGGGCCGGCTTGTATTTTGCAATATACCAACTGGTGGCTTTGAAGTGGTAAGCGGTTGAATTTCAGAGATGTCAGCTGTGATGCCTGATGGTAAATTACTAAATGAATGGTGTAAAGTGAAAGAACCATGAGTTTGTGCATTGGGGATTTGTTCGTAGTTTGGTTAGAATACATTTTAAGCATTATTATTAGGTATACATTGTCATACAGGTTTGTCTTTGTATCTGCAATAGATGAAGTGTTGCATTCAGATAGTTGAGATAGTACATAGTAGTACCTACCCTAGATTTTAAATAACCCTTACGCAACTTATTACGGTAAAAATAATTCCATTTTGGGCCAACTTTCGGCATAAGATCGCTTTAAATTTGTCCATGAACTACCTTACCATATACCAATTCAATAAAATAATAATAATAAATAATAAAATTCATTTTATGTGGAAGGAAGGTGTTTTTAAGTGACTAGCCTTAAAATGTTAAAAACAGCCCAAGCGATTATGTAGTTTGGAGAGGATTTAAAAGGTAAAATCGATGTACGTTGATATAATATATATATATATATAATATATATATATATATATATATATATATATATATATATATATATATATATAATATATATATATATATAATAGTATACGTACCTATATATTATTTTGTTTTTTAAAATACCTACAGCCCTATTAATAAATTCATAACAGCGGCGAGACAACACTAATACAGTAAAACCCGCTTAAGAGAAACCCGCTTAAGAGAAAAAAACACGCTTATATGAAACGCTTTTCTACCTCGACTATTTTTCGACCAATTACCTTCAAAACACTCCGCTTAAGCGAAACTCGCTCAAGTGAAAAACCCGGATAACTGAAACATATTTTTAGTTAAATTTTATATTTTTCGTTTTCACTTCGAAAATTACCAAAAAAGTCTTTTCATTATCAAATTTCCTAATTTCGTTTGAATTTGGAATGGCAGTTAAACGTTTATTTTTTGTTATTTTCTGTTTGTGTTTTGGCATTTTCATGCATGAGATTTTTAAAGCTTTTTGAATCGATTGCTGACCGGTGGATTTACCCCATTTCGTGCAAGTTTGGTTGAAATTAGCTCATTTGGAAACGAGAATTTGTATGGAAAATGAGGTAATTTCGGATCTCATTTGGAAATTTCCAACGAAATTACCTCATTTGACGCAGTGAAAACGTAGTATAACACAACTGCTGGAACAACATGCTCGAGGGATATCAAAGTTTTTAGAAAACTTGCTGGCTCGTACAACCCATCAACTTGTGTAAACAGATGGGCGACAACTTGATTTTCTTACATTCGGTATATTGTCAGGGAAAAATGGCATGGCAACAATAACGAATGGTGAGTTCTTGAGACAATTTTTCGAATTTTATAAAACCTTAACATAGGTTTCGAAAATAAAAAGTGAACTTTATAAAAACAAAAATTTAAAATTAAAAGAGTACGACATGCAGATAGAAAAATATTAGGAAATCCATACAAAATTGAAAATGTCAATTTAAAAAGTATTTTCCTCTTTCTGTAATCAATTTTTAAAAAAATAAACATTTTTTCTTTTTGCCCTTTCTTTTTCTTTCTTCCTCTTCATCTTCAAGAATTTCGTTCCTAATTCGCTGTTAAAATTTTGTTCGTCATCCTGCGTTTGTTTGTTTTGAAAATTGAAAAAATAATGATGCTCGACAACATCAATATCCATGTGCAAAGTTAGACGAACTGTTATTTTTTACATCGAGCCATGTTTTCAAGCATGTTCATACAAGTAAACGCCCCTATTGAGTAAACTGAAGTTAGTAACAGTTGATACAATTGATTATTACAGAAGCAGATCCTAGGTACGTTCCAAAATATATCTTTAAGGGTGGAAACATAAGAAGCATAGATTTTTCGAAAAGAAATGTATAATGCAGCATAATTTTAAAATGTCCTCTATGCTATAATATCAAATTGCTCCCTGTTCGCACTGGGCCCCATTTTGGGAAACACTGATCTAAGCCTTTTAATTAATATATATAGGTACATACATACCTAGGTAGAAATGGCAGCTACAGGCAGCCCAGCCCATAGCCCAATTAGCGCTGAAGTGCGCCGCGCCGTTTTGATACCATAACTCGTTAGAACCTATGGATGGAATTGAAAGGGCATTTGGCATATCCTCAGGATATCGTCCATTTTTCTTTGAATTTAGAAAGGATTGAAAGAATTTTGTTACTTGTGGATTGACTGAGTAGCTTTAAGCACAATCATCAGAAAGCGGATGACTCACTCAACCAGACCACCACCCGCACCTGCATCATCCACAGATTGCCCAGCTAGGCAGTCTATTGGCTGGCGCCGCGCCGCGCCGGTGCGTCCACTGATCTGATCGAATAATCAACCGGCCGCTATGCACCACGAACTCCCACCTGAACCCCAGTCCGCTATCTTGCGATCATACAAAAACGACGAGAGGTGCGATGCAGAAGTAGCCGAAATTTGTCCTAGAGCCATTTCGTCACGTTGAGGAAAGAGATCAAGTCTGTGATCTTTATTTCCGAAAGTTCGTTAATGTCGTCAAAAAATGCCCTTCCGAATGATTGTGCTCTAGCTTTGGCCAGAGCGGGGTATTTGCAGAGGAAATGAAATACATATGTACATACCTACATACTTATATTTTACAAAGCGGACAAATGGACGTTTTTTTGTTCACATTTTTCAAAATGAGTTGGGGAAATTAAAAATGATTTTTATACGTACTTTATATTCGTTTCTTCAAACGATACTTTATCGTTCATTTTTCAATAAGCTCTCACACTTTTACTTTGAACTTTGATAATAATATTAAAATTATATTGCAGAAAAGAATAAAGTGGAAAAACAATTCCTCCTGAAAACACTGTTTTAACCAAACTATTGTTAAATTAAAACTGACAATGAACCTGAGTAGATAGTTAGCTAAATTTTAATAAATTTAAGGTTTTGCTATAATATTTAAGATGGATTGTTATTATCATTGGTGGTTTTGATTGATTTAATTTTTTTAAATCACCAATGCGATACGGGAATGGAAAATAAGTCTAGTTAATATTCTGATTAAATTCATTTCCTTCTTTATAAGAAGCAAAGGGCGAAATTTATTTTATAACAACCTTGTGAAAGACCTCCAAAATAAGAAGTCTATTATCAATTTGTTTCATGAATGTGTTTGTATAAGTTCATAGGTAGAGCTTCGAAAAAAATGAAGTATGGAACAATAATTTACTTCAGTTTGATTTTTTTATTGAATCTGTTTCTAATTAAAATTAAAAACAAATTAAAATATTGATTAGAAATAGATTCAAAAATGTTGATGACTTTTTGAATTCTGATTAGCATAATGAAACCACACCTGTTGACGTACACAGTCCTTTACTATAAAAAAAAACTTGAACCAGCTTTTTGCTCATCTTGTCCATAATTGACTTTTGTTTTAATTTTTATACTAAAACATTGGTTAAAAGTTAAAAAAAAAAATTAAAACTTACCAAAGCTATATGCTTCGATACAAAGTAATAACCGTTTTAACCCAAAGGTTTAAAATAAAAAAAATAACATATTTTTGTTCAAATGTTTCGATAAAATTAGAATATCACTTCAAATTTAACCCCGACAAAGCTTTAATTTGATATCTTTCGCATTTATTATAGCCCAGTCAATAATAACAAAAGAAAGGGCTAAATTCGCAAAGCGCGATGTAGTTCTGCATTTTTGATATGTTGTTTGGGCATGTTAAAGTAGCCTGTAGCTAAGTTTGCAACTTCGAAAAACCTGTGCTCGCTGAATGAAAAATGCAACAATAAAAAAAACGCTGAAATCACCCCATTTTTTCCTACATTTTCCTTTATAACTTTGGAAATATGCAATTTAGGAAAATACCATCCACTATATTCTTGTTTGTTATACAATTTTCTACAAGACCACATTAGTTTAAAATTCATGTATATTATATGAGAGTTGCTATCTAACCATGAGTAAAAAAATAAAATCTGAAAAACTAAGTAATTTTGAAGCGCTCAAAAAATAGGTCAACAATTGTCCTATTCTACTCAAAATTTGCAATCAAATAGCCTAGAGTATTATAAGAAAACATTTGAAAATTCGATCCAAATCGGTCAACTAGTTTTAGCAAAAAAACATGATGTTAACTAAGTGCAACACGCAATGTTTGCATCATTGCTGTGGTCAAAGTAAGACAATTAAGTTGGCACTGATTTTTGTACACGTACTTGTAACTTTGGTAGTGATTTTAAATTCGCAAAAATGCTTCACGAAATAATTTTTTATTTATACAGTGCAAAATTTTCGCAACTTTTAAAATCGTTACCAACGTATCTAAAACAAAAGACATAAATAATATAACGATATTCTATGATAGCTAAGGGTTCCAAGTACGTGTACAAAAATCAGTGCCAACTTAATTGTCCTACTTGCGAATTTATTGTCGAATTTGACTGGGCTATTTTATAAATACCTTAAATTTGGACAAAGATTTTCTATTTTGTGGGGTGAAAGGGGAAAAGTCCATTATTTTTTAAAATTTCTCGAAAACCATCAGGTTGTCTTTTTAAAACTGTCTTTGGATAAAATGTAGCTTTTAAAATTTACCAATTTTCCAATCAAAAATGGAATTCGAAATAATAAGGTTCACCAGGGCGTATGCGGGCTTTTTTATTTTATAGAACTTATGTAAAACTCTTTATTTTCACTTGAGATATACATAGAACATAAAGGTATGTATGTACAGAAGACCATGTTTTGTATTTGTAAAAAAATCGAACTCAAGATACTAATTTAACCTAACATTACGATTATAGAGAACGCGAGCATTTTTTTATGACAATTCAATATTTTGAAAACAGGACGATGCATTTTTTGAGACAGTTAAAAAATTCTTGAAAATGTTTGTATTTTTAATATGTAAGTTCTAAATGTTATCTTTTAAAAGTATTATTCATCTTTTTTTTTTGCAAGTCCAAATAGAAAATGACACAAAAAACTAAATCTGAACGAAGCAATTTATATACACGTTAATACAACAAGATCTTTATATGAATTTAGCGAGAAGAGTACGATAACTTGGGCGCCGAAAATTGATAACGGATTTTTGTAGAAGGTTCAAATACAAGCATTTTTTACTATGGGAGGGGGGTCTATCTCGCCCCGTTTAGGAGGTAGGGGCGATTTTCGATAAAAACGGCTTAAATGGAGAAACAAATATTAAAAAAAGCAACGAAAATACTTAATTATTAATTAATTAATTAATTATTTGTGTCAATAGTTTTCAAAAAGTTTGCATTCAAACTCAAAATTTTGATAAAAAAACGCAAAAAGAAATGATTGGATCAATTTTGCTCAAAATTGTGAAATGGAAAACTAAATTTTCTTTTTGTAGTCAATGATCATATCAATTCTGAATCGAACACAAACAACCAAAAGCTTTTATGTCCTCTTGTTTTTGAGAAAATTGAAAATTACTATAGAAGTACTTTTTATGAGTTTTTTTTATATTTAATGTGATCTTTTATTGATAAAAAATTAATGTTGGTGTTAGGTTCCTTAAATGCAAACGAAATTTGGCATACACCGAATCTCGCACATACCCTAAATCCTATAGTGAGCCCAAGCAGGGGGGTTGCGGGGAGAAGCATGCCACCCCCAAACACACCTCACTGTTTATACGCCGCCGCCGTAAGGGTGATGGTTGTTGGGAAAGTATGATAATTTAGAGTAAATTTGTGTAAGAATTAATCCATATTCTATTTTTAATATCAATATAAGACCACGTAAAATACTCAAGCAAAAAAAAATTTATTGAATAAAAATAGAAGTTTTGGTAATTTTTAATTTTCTCAAAACTAGAAGACATAAAATCATTTTTTTTTCGGTTTCTGATTAAGAATTAATATGAGCATCGATTTCTAAGAAAAAAAATATAATATAAAATCTCAAAGTTTTGAAAAATTACACTTTAAACATTTTTTTTATGTTCTTTTCACAAATTTTGAGTTTGAAAGTAGTTTTTTTCAAAAACTATAGATAGATTTTACTTGATTTAAAAACTGGCTAATAAAACAGAGTATTGGCTTTCAAAGAACATATAATACTTAATTCTAGGTATTACCGTTATTTTTGTATGATTTATTTTTAGTATTTTTTTCATTAAATTGTCCCTCCCGTTGTAAGATTTCTGCCACTTACAAGCTAGCTAAACCAAGAAGGAATGTGGTTTAGGGAAGGTTTCAATAAGAAAAGTAAATAAACGTTTTAATTCACGAGTTATCTCTTAATCCATGCTCGAGAGCTCGAAAGTTACAGGTGAGTTAAGCGCTGATTTTATTAGTATAGTAAGTGAATAAGTAGTTTATAGTTCGTTCGTTTTATTTTTGTTAGCTTTAAAAGGTACATATTAGAAATTTAAATATTTTTGTTGAAACATCCAAAAAAAATAATTAGTTCTTGTATTTAAATTATAAAATATTTTGTTAGAAATTTCTTTGTAACTTTAATATATTTCAGTATTTTTTTCTTAAAATGTTTCTATCACTGAGTGTTGCCACTATTTTTATACATTTAAATAAAATATTTTCTACAAAGCATTAAGTTAAAACCAGAATATTTAATTTAAACACAAGTGTTTATTACCCGACAAAAGCTCTAATTAATAAGACCGCTTTATATTCGGTTTTTCAATAAACTGAAAACCTCTTATAAAATAATTCATCAATGTTTTTGTATACGAACTTTCTTATGAAGAAAATCAAATCAAATGATGTGTATGTTATGAATGATTGACCATTTACGATTTGATTGATTTTTGTTGTTAATTAAATAATAATTGAATGGGCGACCGAGTTATCAGTATAAATAAACAAAAAATAAAAAAGAAACACACAACTATTTTAAATTACATAAATAAAAGTCAAGTCAATCAAAGAATTCATCATCGCCCGGGAATACACAATATATACTTAAACAATAATGGTGGAAAAGAAAGTAAAGTTTTTGAGATAAAAACATAACTGGCTGTAGTTAGTAGAGTTAGAGAGTAGGCGGGGGAGAGTTTAACTTCAATAATAAAATTTACATTAAATTGGTTTTATTCGTCGTTCATATCTAGTGGAGGTGTCTTGTAAAGTATTTTAGAGTTGGCCTTACCTAATTATTTCCGAAAAATCTTCACAAAACATCTAAAAGCATTCCTGATGAGTCAGATACCTCAAACTGAATGCTGACGCATATCATTTTTAATTTATACTAGCGGTTCCCGGCAAACGTTGTATCGCCTACACTCAAAATGCAAAAAGTTGGCGTCTTCATCGGATTGAGGAAGCAGCGATGTTATAGCAGACTTGTCCTTGCACTTAAGTTGGGCATGAAACCTGCATTTTGGCTGTCAATTATGTTGCTTCAAATGAAGTCATTTGAAAATATGTATATTGTACTTGCGAATTTAGAAAATGTTTTGATTCGAAGTGGTGGCTTCAGTCTCGGTGGTGGCGATTTTACTTTTCCTATTAGAACATCATATTCCGCGTGGATATTTGTTGAACCTCAATGCAGGCAAGGGAAGTTAGATGCTTCCAAATAAGAATTGATTCTTTCTCTTTATTTTCTTGTGAGGATCATGGCGTTAATCATGTTGGCTAAGAGTTTCAGCCAGTTTCGTAGCATTTGCCCCGAGCCACCGTAGAGATGATGAGTAGAGAGATGACTCAACCAAAGAAGCATTCTACGATCTCCTGGAGACAACGTATGATATGTGCCTGAAGTACGACGTGGAGATCATTCTTGGTGACTTCAACGCAAGATTCGGAAAGGAGGGCATCTTTGGTTCGATAGTCGGAGGAAACAGCCTACACGACGAAACTTCCGGCAACGGACACAGGCTGGCAGACTTTGCGGCGGGGCGAAATGTCATCATCTCAAGCACCTACTTCCCACACCTCAATATACACAAGGGGTGATCAACTAACCGTCAATCAAATCGATCACTATGCGATAGACGCAAGACATGCTTCCAGTATCTTGGACGTCCGAACGTTCCGAGGGGCCAACATTGACTCGGATCACTACCTGGTGGTAGCTAGACTACGTATGCGGATATCCATGACGTGGCAACACAGAGCAGATGCTGTGAAAAGGTTAGATGTCGAGAAGCTTAAATCGCAAGAGACCGCCAGAACTTTTGCACACCATGTAACTCTTAATCTCTCAGGAGGTCCACCACCAGCATCAACTGCAGATGACCAGTGGAAACACTGTCAACAAGCCATCAGAAGTGCCGCCTCTGATATGCTGGGTTTCAGTAGACGAACACAACGAAACCCCTGGTTCGATGAAGAGTGCCGGCTAGCGCATGCAGATAAGGACGAGGCCTACCGGGAAATGCTGCAGACTCGAACAAGAGCTGCTGAGAGAGTAGCCCGGGAGCTCTACGGGCTGAAACGAAAAGAGGAACGCTGACTTCTCAGGAGGAAAAAGAGAGAGCACGAGAAGCGGGCGGAAGAGTCTATTGAGGGTTGTATCGGTAGGGCAGATGTTCGAAAATTTAATCAGAGGGTGAAGCGATCCACCCAAGGATATAAGGCTAGAACGGAAGCCTGTCGAGATGAGAGTGTAAATATGGTAGTGGACACACAGTCAGTGCTGAGGATCTGGAAAGAACACTTCTCTAGACTGCTTAACGGCGAAGCCAGCCAAGATTCCGCTAGTAGGCAGAAAACTCCATTCAACTTGGACGATGATGGCCAACAGTTCTGTCCACCCGACCTATAACCGAAGTGCAGCTGGCGATATCCAAACTTAAGACGTACAAGGCTGCTGGTGCGGATGGCTTACCAGCCGAACTATTTCAATCAGCGGGAGATGAATTGGCTAGGAGCATACAGCAGCTCATCTGCAAAATTTGGTCGGATAAAAGTATGCCTGATGAATGGAACCTCGGTATAGTGTGCTCCATCCATAAAGAGGGGGATGTTCTGAAATGTACCAACTACCAAAGAATTAGTCTCCTAAACGTCGCTTATAAAATCTTGTCGGCTATCCTGTGTGACCGCTTAAAACCTTTTGTCAACGATCTGAGCGGCCCCTATCAGTGTGGTCTTAGGCCAGGCAAGTCAACCGTTGGTCGTGTCGATCAAATGTTCACACTCCGACAGATTTTAGAAAAATCCCGGGAATTCCAGATCGATACACACCACCTTTTTATCGATTTTAAAGTCGCGTATGATAGCGTGAAAAGGGACAGAGCCATGTCAAGGCTCGGCATCCCTGCCAAACTCGTCCGCCTGTGCAGGATGACGATGGAGAAATCTCGCTGCTCCGTCAAAATTGGTAAGAACACCATCAATTCCTTTGATGTTGAGAAAGGACTGAGGCAAGGCGACGCGTTATCGTGAAACAATCTATCAAAAGTCCGTTCAATTGCTAGCGTATGCGGATAACATAGACATTGTCAGCAGAACGAAGCGAGCTGTGGCAGGGGCATTTGCGAGCATTGAATCGGAGGCGTCTAAAAGGGGATTGGCGGTTAATGAGGACAAGACGAAGTATATGCTGTCATCGAGAGAGGAATCTCAACATCGTCGACTCGGGCAAAATATCACTTACTTACTTAGGTCCTCGGACCTATTACGTCCGTGATGTTTCCCTTACGGGACATAGGGCCTCCACTACACCTACGCACCATCGTGTACGATTTCTTGAAATATATTTCAGCTCTCTCCAACTTTTCCCCAGTCGTGCCGATTCCTGTTCGACCGTTCTTCGCCATGTACTTCTAGGCCGGCCCACTTGTCTTCCCTCCTGTGTGAGCGGGTTCCACTGCATTGCTTGAGATGCAATGCACCGATCGCCTTTTCGAAGCGTATGGCCAATCCACTGCCACTTTCTTCTTCGTATAATAGAGTCTATGGGCTCCTGACCCGTTCTCGCATGAAGTTCGGCATTGGAGATACGGTTGGGCCAGAAAATCCTCAAGATGTTTCGTAGACATCTATTAACGAAGGTTTGCAGCTTTCTAGTGACAATTTCAGTGACTTTCCAAGTGCTGCAGCCGTAAAGCAGAACGGATTCAACATTGGAGCGGAACAGTCGTAGCTTGGTCTTTAAGCTAAAAGAGTTGTTTCTCCATATTTTGGACAGCATTCCGAACGCAGCCTTTGCTTTTCTGATTCGGCTGTTTACGTCCAGTTCAGTTCCGCCACCCGTAGAGATAATACTCCCAAGATATTGGAAATCCTCTACCATCTCTACCGGTTGTCCAGAAATATTTACTTGGATTGATGAGGAAGTTCCAAGGCTGATCCTTTTAGTTTTTGCCGAGTTGATCTTAAGCCCTACGATTTCTGCTTCTCTCTCCACCCTTGTTGTCATTTGATGGAGATCCATGATCCTATGAGAGAGTAAGCATACGTCGTCCGCGTAGTCCAGATGTTTGAGGTGAGATTGCAGAGTCCACTGAATTCCTCCATTTCCATTTGACAAAGCTGCGTGCAGTACGTCACTTATCACCAACAGGAACAGTATTGGTGACAGTATACAGCCTTGCCTAACTCCACTTTGGATTTCAAACTCCTCTGACAGCCTACCTTTGTGCAAAACGTGACACCTGGATCCATCATATGTAGCCTTGATAATAGCAATCAATTTATCTGGGATGCCCCTCCTGTGCAAAGCAAGCCAAATAAATTCTCTATTGACACTGTCGAACGCCTTTTCAAAATCGATGAACAGCAGGTGAAGTGGTGATCGATATTCAACGCACTGTTCGATGATGATCCTCAAGGTGTTGATGTGATCAACACAGGAAGATCCAGTGCGGAAACCTGCTTGTTCGGCGTCGAGTGTGTCTTCGAGGTGGTCTTTAATTCGGTCCAATATTATCCTTGCTATTATCTTGGCTACTGCAGGCAGAACGCATATTCCTCTCCAGTTTTCGCACTGTGTGAGATCTCCTTTCTTTGGGAGCTTGACAATCATTCCTTTTTTCCACTCTTCAGGAAAGCTCTCTGCTTCCCAAGCTCTCTTAATAAGTGGGTGCAGTAGCTCGCTCGATGTCGTTGGGGCTGCTCCTAAGAGCTCTGCAGGAATACCGTCAAGTCCAACCGCTTTGTTGTTCTTCAGTGCTTTGATGGCGGTGATAATTTCTTCTTTACTGGGGGGTACGGTGCGTATTCGGGAAATTGTTACTTCGGGTAGCTCAGTGGGAATAGGGTTCACTTCACTTGCGAAAACGCGGTTTAAAACCGCAGAAAAGTGTTCCCTCCACCTTATGAGCTGGTCCTCATCCGAAATTAGCAGGGATCCGTTTGTGTCTTTAACCAGGTGTTGTTTAGAGCTCTGGACACCAGTGAGCTCTTTGGTAATTCTGTAGACGGTCCTACTGTCACACCTACTAGCGGCTTCTTCTGCTTCTGTAGCCAGTGCGTTGATGTAGTTACGCTTATCACGTCGCACACTACGGTGAACTTCCCTCATCTTCATGCGGTACGTAGACTCAAGCTCGTTTCTCCCTGCTGCTGGGGTAGCTGCGATGCGAGCTTTAAGGTGTTTCCTTTCTTCGATCCTTGCCCAAGTTTCGTCGGAAAGCCAAGCACTATTTCGTCCTTGCGCCCGGCCGACTATACTTTCAGCACCGGATATGAACTCATTTTTCACAGCACACCAATGATTTTCGATGGATGTGGTTTCCGTGCTGCTGATTGCGTTCAATCCTTGTGAAAGGTGGTCCCCTAGTTGTTGGCGCACTGCAGGATCCTTTAGTCTATCTGTATTAAACTTGGGCATTCGAGTGTTTCCTTGGGATCTCCGAACTGCAGCTGTACGCAATCTTATGGTAGCAACCATCAGATGGTGGTCCCGGGCCATTCCCATGTCAGCACCTCTTCTGTTACGGACGTCCTGGAGACTGCTTCTAAAACGCCGGCTGATCGCGAAGTGGTCAATTTGGTTGGAAGTTGCTTGTCTGTCAGTCGACACCCAACTGACTTTGTGGCACGTCTTATGCTCGAACATGGTCCCTCCAATAACAAGGCCGTTGGCGTTGCAGAAATCGACAAATCGTTCGCCATTGTCGTTTCGGTTACCAACACCATGTTTTCCCATGACATGCCTTAGCCCAGTGTTGTCATTGCCAACCTTGGCAAAATATCACGATGGACAGATATAACTTCGAAATTGTCAAAGACTTTGTCTACATCGCAGAATGACATCAGTGCAGAGATCAAGCGAAGAATTACTCTTCCCAACCGCTTTTTCTTCGGTCTAAGGAGGCATTTAAGTAGTAAGGCCCTCTCTCAGAGAACTAGGGAGACTTTATACAAGACCCTTATCAACCCGGTCCTGCTCTATGGGTCAGAAGCATGCCACTGAAAGATTCGAATAAAAATCTGCTAGGGTGCTTTAAGAGGAAGATTCTTCGTTTGAAGCCCATACTGGGCTGTGAGCGCCATCAAAAGAAGTCCATGAATTGATATTAAACGATCTTCCCGTTGTTGGACATTTCGGTTAACATGCTAGACATTGATTCCATTTGCTACTTTTTAAATTGCTGTAGTAAAAAAAAACGGTTTATTGAATTTTTTAGAAAACCTTTTCAGCACGTTATGACAATATTATCTGTAAAATAAAATTTATCCGAGGTCGATATGTTTACGCGTTCTCGAGATTTGGTGGGCGAAAAAAGTACCCCGAACGTACGTACATACACACATACAGACATCTTGCTAGTAACGACGGATTCTGATTCTAGAGACCTCAAAACGTGAAGATATGTCAAAATTTGCAATTCCATAAATCGCAGCAATTACAATAACTTCCAAAGGGAACTTAAAAATAAACAAAACTAAAATTATGATCAATATGACTGGTTTGTTAATAGGTAAAATAAGTGCTATATAAATTTAATTAAGATGTAAGCTACGAATATAGTTTAGAAAATTTAACATAAACAAAAAATGTACACTTAATAGGTATAGTAAAGTATGTAAATTCATAAAAATATTTGCTCAAAATATTTGCTCAAAATATTTGTAAGTAATTCAAAATTAGCCTAGATCGACCGCATATAGAGTCAGTATGTTAGTTTAGTTTTTGATAAGTAGGCTAGATGGCTAGACCAAGAACTGAAATAGATTGAAGTTTATTTAAGTTTCATAAGTTAGGACCTACATATATATACATATATACATATTACGTGGTACGTCACTTTGTCACTTTAATGGTAGGAGGCATCAATATTCGACAACCGTGAATCTTCTTCTTTTTTTTATTCAAACTCGTTCACAGAGGCATATTTTTTTTGTTAAGTTTTATCAATACAAATATTAGGTCCGTTTCTTTCTTTATATTTCTGTCTATTTTGTTAAGTTTTTCAAAGTTCATATACAAAAATATGATTGAAATCACTTTGGAATAAAATGCAGATAAATTCAGAGTACAGCCACCACAGGCATACTAATTTCCTTCAATTTTTCCCTGACCGGATAACTTCCTTAAACGGACACAAGTTTTACCACCGTCGCTATCCGCCTAGGTGACGTTACACTGTATAGTGTATACGCATGATAAGATAAGACAAGATAAAAAAATGTTTTCATATTATCATGTGTTCATTTAATTTCGAAATTATAACTTCGTTTAAAACACATCTTTGAATAGTATATATGTATGATAAAAAAAATAAACACACATTAGCTGAATAAAAATTCATAATCTTTAAACTGATTTTGAGTAAGATCAGTACTTAATTGTCTACAATTTGTATTTCTTGTAAAAAGCGATTATCTTATAATAAACTGTTAGCCTATTCACAATAATAATTTTTGTATACAAAAATTAAACTTCCATATATCCTAGGCACCTTTCATTAGTGAAGCAAATATATATTTTTGGGACATCCATTTTTTTTTGAAAATAATTTAAAAACTATAAACTTAATTCCGGAAATATTTGTTTTGTTTATAATTTTTTTTTATTAAACACAAACTCAAAACACACAATTTTTTTTGGAAAGGTTATTTAAATATTTACTAATTGAACAGTTGGTTTTTTAATTAGGTACATATAGACATTTTATCTTTTACTATAATTTTATCTGATTTTAAGATTTTTACACTTAATCACGGGTACAGATCAATTCAGCAACTCAACGCACACTATAATTTTACCGTCGACATCTTTGTAGTGCACCCGATGTCCCTTTTTGTAGGCTAAGGCCCCCGTTCCCGTCGTCGACAACGAGTTATTATTTTGCGCTTCGAGAGGCATATCTAATAAATAAAAGTTATATTATTTACTACTTATAGCGGTGACAAGCAATCCGAAACTGATCGATCACAATTGTTCAGATATCGAGTGAGATTAGCACATCTACTGTGTTCTATACGAGAGAATCTTAAGTTGAATTTTATCGCAGATACAAAAAATATATAAAAACATTTTATTCGCACTTAAACGCTAATTGAAAGTTACACCAGACATACCGACATTATTGATGGTTGCATATTATTTTTTTTTATATAGAAACAGATAGATATGCATAAATTAAACGACAAATTATAGATTTTTAGTCTTCTCAATTTTCAAAGATTATCGACGGTTTTGTATGAAGGAATGTTGGTATTGGAATTTTATCTCAAAAATATTGAGATTTATAATTATTTGGAAGTTCGGGCACTTGTGAGTGGAAAGTAAGATTTAAAATAATTTCCAATTATATTGGAATGCAATTTTAATTTTTTGGGCCTAGAGAAATGAGTTGTTACATTTACAACTGATGTTAATTATTTTAACCGATGTAGTTTTGAGAAGTAAGCTACTTAGGTCTGAGATAAGTTATGGAAAGTTCTTCTTCATATCTTAAAAATAATATTTGACGTGTAATAGTTACACGACTGTCGGTAAATCACCTTTAAACAACAATTCAGCAAGTGCAAAAAGAACATGAGTTCTTGTACATAACAAATATAGCTACTTCATATTTTGCTGATTTGTTTTGCTTTTATAATTTAATATAACCAATTCGCTCAGCAAACAGCGGTACAGTCAGTTTTGAGTAAACTATTATTCACAAGAACATAAATGCACAGCACATGAGGGTGGTCAACGATTTATTTATTTTTTTATTTGTTTGAGAGCATCTCTGGAAGTAAGGTGTCTTTGTACTACTGGTAAAATACGACAAAAACAAACAAAAAAATCCTACCCTCATAAAAGTTGGTGAAAACGTTACATTTACTATAAGAATGAACAATCAACAAAGTCTTTAAAAACACCTTGAAGAGAAAGGTGTTTATTCATAGTGAGAAAAGGGAGGTTGGTGTGCATCAAACGGAAAAAAATACTATGCTTAAATCTATGCATACTTATGAGAAAAACAAAGTCATCCATAACGTTCTTAGACGTCAAGATCAATCGCATCAATGAACGACTGTCTTTCAACTGGCATCAAAAAGATACAACGTGATACAACGCGGGGAAGACTTATCAACTTCAGATCTGTCTAGGCTAAACACATCCCTATCTAATCTGGACAATATAATGTGTTTGCGTTGAGTGATCAAGAGTTCCACGCCACCAATGAGAAGAAAGTAAGTCAAATTCTCACTTACAATGGCTATCCTATAAATACAGGGTGTTCCAACGTCACCAGCCCGGACGAAAACAATTTGTTCCTGAGGTGATTTTAAGTCGAAAAACTTAAAAGGTAATTTTCTCGATTTCGCTTCCTTTTCGACTTAAAACAGTTTTTATGATTTTTGTTTTTGTTTCTTTATTGGCTTTAATTTTTTTTTTTACAAAAACACATTAATAAGTATAATTTTTTCTTTTTATTATGAAAGCCCAATTTGTTTTCTTAAAAACACTAACAGCCATATTTTTGAGTTTTTCAAAACTAGTTTTATGGAGATTGAAATTTGCAAGTTTTATACATATTGGTATTATTTGTGAAAGTCTTGATATCCCAGTTTCAATATTTTGGCTGATTTTTGGTATACACACGTTTCTATTGAGGTAACATATGATATTAAAAAAGTCTTCAAGTTTCAGATGACCGCTATAAGGAGTCAAAGGTTACAAAATGGCTATTTGCCAAATATCTGGAAAACGATAAGTTTTAGAAAAAAATGTTGTCAAGGGTGATCAATCAAGATGTATTTTTTCAAAAGGGGTTTTTTGACAGATGGCGCGTGAGTCGTGTCAAGCTGCCGTATGTTTTTTATTCAGCATTTATTGACATTTCATCGTGGATAGGTTTACTTCCGAACAACGTTTGCAAATTGTTCAATTATATTTCAAAAATTTACACTCTGTGAAGAATGTTTTCCATGCGCTTTGGCGAACTTATGGTGTCCATAATCGACCTACTGAAGTCAATTACAAAATTCAGCTGGTGCAACATTTGAAGCCGGCTGACCTTCCGTTGCGTCATCGTTTCAGTGAATGGGCTCCCGAGAGACTTGCTGACATTGCTCAAGATCCACTGTTTTCGGCCAACATTTTTTTCAGCGATGAGGCCTATTTCTGGATATTTCAATAAGCAAAATTTCCGTATATGGGCCGAAAAGAAGAACGGGGAAAGGGTTCAAGAGTCAAAACAACCGTGTGGTGTGGTTTGTGGGTCGGTGCAATCATCGGTCCGTATTTCTTCAAAAATGAGGCTGGCACTAACGTTACTGTAATTGCGGCTCGTTATTGCGCCATGATAACGGACTATTTTTTGTCTGAAATTGAAGCCTGACATCTCTTAAATATCTCGCCAAGAAGGCACTTCTTGCCACACAGCCGGGGAAACAATAGACATATTGAGAGACCGCTTCGGTTCGCAATTAATTTCACTCTTCGGACCAGTGAATTTGCCAGCAAGACCATCACTCCGTTAGACTTTTTCCTTTGGGGCTACGTTAAGTGTAAGGTGTTTTTGGATAAGCCAGCTACGATTGAAGCGTTGTTGGAGGCCAACATTACCCTTGTTATTCGAGAGATACCGACGAATATGCTCGAACGCGTCATCGAAAACGTCCGCATGGACGAACTACAGCGCAGTTGCGTGATATTTGGCATTCAAAAAAAAACACCTCTTGATTGATCGCGTTATAAATATGTAGTTGAGGTTATTTTCCATAAAAACTGTCTGCAGAAATTTGCTTGTAACATTAACCGTTATGAAGTTATAGCTCTTCAAAGTTCCACAGGTCTTTTTTACATACGGATACATATTTAACTTCTTTAACAGTTAAGGAAGATGACGATCACCGTTTGAAACGTATGGAAATTGTTTTTATTAACATTACGACATTAACAGCCGAATGCGACTAATTCTAAATTCACGAACATCTATAATTGATAGGTATTTAATTTTTACGAAATAATAAAAAAAAATAAGTTTTAGAAATTAATTAAGTTATTCCTTTATCTCAAGAATTTCGACAATACATTTGGGGAGCACTCGCTATGAGCCCCCTTTTCTCGAAACGCAACCGCTCATGTATGGTTCAATAAATCTATTGAAAGAGTTATAAACTAAGTTTGCGGTGAATTAAGCTCGAAGCACATTATTTGAGGATCAAAACAAAGATTATTTCGTAACGCGCGCACTGCGCTTGTTCATATTAAGGGTAGTAAAAACCCCTTTAGTGCGGGCTCTATTTAAAAAAGAAAATACTTTTTCAGGGCTTGGCAATTTAAATTACGATGTCTTCAAAAACTATTTATTGTTTAAACCCTTTTAATAATAAATTAATAAATACAGGGTGTCCCAAAAGTCAACGTCGAAACGAAAACGGCTGATAGGGTAGGTGGCGACAGTTATTAGAAAAATAATAAAAAAATTATTGCCCTTTTTATAATAAATTAATAAATATAAAAAAAAAACCTTAAATACGGTACACCATCATTCAAATTATATTCGTCATTGTCATGAATTAAAAATTGTATAATGTGTATAAAAACTTACCTAAACGATACCACGGGTGATCGTGGTGATCGCAATATACTAGTCAAATTGACGGAACATCTCTCAGATTCACAATCACGATCGTAGCTATTCATGATGATTTTGCTGATGTAGTTTTTTTTTTTTTAATTTTATTTTGCACTTGAACTTAAATGAAATCGATTTGAATATTGGTTATTTTTAATAGCACTCAAGTGTTAATTATTTGTAAACAAGTTGCAATTAATTATTATAAAAGTCATTTTAAAAGGCTGTAGCTTAAACCCATATTGTTCAAGGAATTTTAGTGTTCAACTATTTTTTATATTGTCAAATAATTTTTAAATACCTATCAGAACTGTAACAATCAAATGGCAAAATATATTTACTCATGCATAGGTATGACAATTCATTGTAAACACTATTTAGGGTTTTACTTAATTTGAAATAAAACTCATAACATAAACAGAAAGAAAAAGATATTAGCACATTACAAATAATACAAAAAAAAAAAATGTGCACGGGGTTAAAAAAGTGTTGTAGTAGGTTGGATCTTAATAAAGCAAATAATAATAATAAAAACTTGGTATCAAATATCTACTATAATTGGGAGCAAAATGAAGATATAAACACTTTAGGACCCAATTTGTTACTGCTTCAAATATTTTACATCATTATTTTATAATTCACAATAATGTGTTTAGGTACCTATGTATACTAAAGAGAAATAAGTAATTATTCCCATCTTCTTCTTTTGTGAAACTTCTTGATCTCAAAATATTCACCAGAAACAAACAAGAAACAAGATCATTATCACTCTAGTTTCTTGACATTCTTTTTCTACTTACATCTTAAATAATAGTTACTGTCATTGATAACAATCTTTTTCTTTCATCTGTTGTTATTTTCTTAAAGTAACACATACAAAACATTTAACAATTGAAATGTGAGCCAAGTGACACCTTTTCAAATAAAAACAAAACCCCAAATCGTTTTATCAAACAAACCAAAAAGAACATCGGTCGTTTTTAAAGAATTAATTTGTGATAATTTTATCCACAGACAAATTTTAAATTCCTTTTTGACACATTCGAAAAAAGCTTTGAGAAACGAAATGAAGATAAACCAAACGTTATCAGTTTGTACGGATTACCAAACATTTTTAAAATAAAATGTTTACCCGCTTGCCATGAGTCATAATTTGAATTCAATGAATATAGTAAATTGGCTTCTTAATCGAAGACAGAAATTAAATGAATGCATATGTAGGTATCGATTTGGTTGAATTACATATATACATACATATACTATACATACATTTGTGTCAGCTGTGAAAAGTAATGAGATCTAAAACTACTCTTATAGTAAACACATACATGTAAAATTATACAAAATCCTTAAAAACTTGGTATAAATATTCATATCTCATGGAAACAAAAAACATTTATTTATTTATATTTATAGTTCAACGGCCTCTGAGGTAGCTTGGTCTAGGTTCGATTCCAGTTGACGGCAAAACAATTTATAATGTCGAATTCCTTACAGCCATTTAAAGTCTATTTCATTTAAAAAATTTTCTTGGTAGAAGGAATTTAAAAAAAATTCTACTTTTTTTGTGAGTGTGTGAGTGCAATTTGACAGGAATTTTGTTTGCCGCACAAAAACAAAGAAGTGGTGCGCGCTAAACAAATATTAAAGTGTATTTTATTTTTCGCGTTGTTTTGATAATTTAAAACCAAATATATTTCGTCTGAAAATTAAAAAAGAACAAAAACAATTGTGCGCGTAATCAAGTAAAAAATTACAATCCAAAATTAATCCACACACAGCAGCGAGGATCTATTCTGAATATTTCACTAGGGGACGAAGAAAAATAATTTTGCAACGTGTTTTCCTCGCGAATTGTATGTTATTTTAATGAGATTTATTGTTTCTTGAAGATACGCACAATTATCTTTACTTTTATTTCATCATTCACTAAAATATTAAACAGTTAAGAACACTTAAACATTTATTTTCTTTTTTAACTCCGTCACAAAATTGTAATGAGAAAATTTAATTCCATCTTGATGCATGAGAAATGTCAAATCTTGATAGTGTGTGTGCGATTTGATGTGAAATCTAGCTAAAAACGCAAGATTTGCATTAAAATCGATTTTGTTTAGAAAAAAATCGATTTGTTCAGAAAAATTCGAATTTTTTTGGTTGTAAGGAATTCGACATAAATTAAAGTTGGAACTTTAGACTAAGCACCACTAAAAGGAATCTGATGATTGGTTTGGCAGCCATGAAATTGCAATAATTCCAGCCAAAAATGTAATACTCGGTGGAAGCCAACACAGTGGTTGTTGTTCATTCAAAACCTTCAATGTTTAATATGACGCAGCGAAAAGCTATGCAGCCTAACTGCAAGTGTTATCACGAGAAAACACCTTTAAAAAATATTTATGGTAAAAGAGTGTTTTGTGAGGGGAAAAAAGTGTTGGACTATACACTAACACTTGTGAAAAAAAAACTAGCCTCATGAAACTTAGCATACATGTTAAGAGCGTCCCGAGAATTAAGAATGAAAAGAGTGTATAAGATTATTAAGTAGTGAAGTGTGTTTTTTATTAATTTATCTACGATTATACATCAACAAATAATTACCTATATAATCAAAGGGCACTGTAGTACCCAGCCAAGTTCTGGTACTACACCCTTTTTACAGGATCAAACTCAGGCGACTTTTGACCCCTCTCTAACTTCAGTACCAATAAAGTCAGAAACTTCAAACTTGCAGAATTTGCTAAGCTCACCAGGTTAAGGCAACTCACCAAATTCCAATTCTTTAGTCTTAGTGGTTCCCGAGATATAAGAGAGCTAAAATTGCAAAAACCGTAACTGACTGGACTCACTGTCTCACTGACTCACTGACAGATAGCGTTCCTTAAACATCGATTGTCTATCGATAATAATCGATAGTTTAAACTATCGAAAAACATCGATGTTTTCAAAACTATCGCAAGTGCCAAAAATGGGAGCTGAAAAAAGTTGTAACGTATAAATTCATAATTTCCCACAAAAAAAAATATTTTTTTCACGCTGAGTGCATTAAACAAATTTTGAAATTTCGTTGCAATTTGTATTGTACATTCAAGATTATTCTCTTTCTGTTATGGGGCAAGTGAATCTACAACAAAAATAAGGAGGAATTCTTGCTTGCTATATTGATAAACTTTTCTGTCTTAATCCCCTGTCACACGGGGAAACCAGTTGCTGAAGTTTTTTTTGACGTTTTTCTTTAATTGTCTTGTACTTTTCATACGAAGAAACAAAATTTCCAGAGATTTTTGCTTGTGTCCTTATAAAATCTATTAGTTGGACGCACATAACGGACAGTGTAAGAAGGAATGTGATAAAAAGCTTTACGAATCGTTAACCGGGGAGATTTTTTCCACCCCCTTATTTCCTGCCCTTCTCACCTCTAAATTTCCAGTTGCTGGCAACTCAGTTTCCTTGGGTGAAAGAGGACTTACCTTAGGAGCCGGTTATAGAGATCAGGAAAACGAATCAGGAAAAACTTTTAAATGCATTTTTTGCACTATTTTCATTCGATTTGAAACCCAAATGCTACACTTATCGATGACAAATAACTCATAGAATTTTTTGATCAAATAAAATTTACAATTAAGCAATTATCTCTTGTTAAAAATGAATTTTTTCAATTTTCCTGGTGCAAATTCATTTTTCGTGCCAGCTGATCATAATTTTCCACAAAATGGAACAAAAAATTTCAATATTTTGAGTTCCAATTTTACTCATTCCACTGACAGAATTGCGGACGAAAAAGTTTTTCGTGTGCATTTCAATTAGGAAAACTTGGTGGAAGGCTGTCCAAATATTTGTCATCGATTAGTGTAGCATTTGTGTTTCAAATCGAATGAAAATAGTGCAAAAAATCCATTTGAAAGTTTTTTATAACTCCTAAACGAGAGGCATAATATTTTTTTTTTTAAAGCTGAAGCCAGATAATGATTGAACGCCAGAACAGGCTCAAGCCGAAAGCAATAAATTAACTGTTATTCTTCAAACAAAATGAAATATTTGGCTAAAAATGAATCATGGTTTAAAATTGAAACTGAAATCTCTGGTTAAATTTTGTAAAAAATTGTAATTACTCGTACATTCCTACTAACTGAAATAAAAATAAACGTAGTCATATATTTCGATTTAAATTGTTTTAATTTTTTTGTTTTGCAAACTATCGATAACTATCGATACTATCGGGTATTTTTCGAAAACTATCGATTACTATCGCAAGTGCCGACTTTCGATGTTTAAGGAGCACTACTGACAGATCATACAAATTATGGAGCACTTCCCGATATCGTAGAATCCCATTTTCATAGAATTGATATAAATTATTTGGAGCACTTATGATTGTCATAGATTGACAAAATTTGGTACAGCGGTACGGCTTAAAGTGCAAGCAAATGCAAAATTTTAAAAGTTGTGATTTTATATTCAGTGTGCGTAGCAACTACCCATTTTCACAGAATCAATATTAAATTTATTGAGAGCACTTCCGATTGGTGCAAAATTATGAAATTTGGTAGAGCGGCTAGTTTTCAGTTGTATATAAAGAAAAAGTTGAAATTATGAATTTTTTCATGCATTTCAATGGAGCACTTCTAACTTGTGGAAATTGGTAGAGGGTTAGGGCGTGTAGTAAGTAGGTACAAAAGGCATAAATTAAAAACTTACTTTTCCTTATGAGGCTCTCATTGGTCGTTTATTCCACCCACTTTCGCTGATAAAAAGAAGTTTTGCAAAAAATAGTAAAAACACACAAAAAACATAAAAGTTAAAAAAGTAGCCAAGTTCTTCTATATTCTTCTATATACAAAAACCTTTGCGTAACAAGTCAGCCAAGAAAAGTAGTGAGATCTAAAAGCACGTCAAGTTCTAAGTTTATTAAGTTAAATATCAAAAATGTTTAAGTAGAGTAATATGGAAGAACCTACAAATTATCAGATAAATTTCTTGATTACCTACTGACTTTAATTGAGAGGGTTTACTTGTCAAGTATTCTTTTATTACTTAATTACTCAATTTTGAAATCAAAATTTGCCAAGGAAACCAACTTAATATAAGCTGAACATAAGTTCGAGAATTCTTTTCCATCTGTCCTACTCTACTGGTCTCTATCCGAGTGGATGGAAAACAGCATTTGTCCAGCCTGTCCCTAAAAAAGGCGTATCTTCTTCACCCTCTTACTATCGGCCAATTGCACTTACGTCCCTTCTTTCCAAGGTCATGGAAACGCTGATTAATTTCCAGCTCAAGAAATATCTCGAGGAACGAAAGCTTCTTAATGACCGGCAGTACGGCTTTCGTAGCAATAGGTCCACTGGTGATCTGATGGTATATCTCACCGAACAGTGGAACAAATCTTTACATCGTTTTGGAGAAAGTAAGATTATTGCACTTGATATTTCAAAAGCGTTTGATAGAGTTTGGCACCAAGCTCTCTTATCGAAAATGCGCGCATTTGGTTTCGATGAACCTCTTCTTCGTTGGATTAGAAATTACCTTTCGGACCGTTCAATACAAGTCGTATTGGACGGTTTCAAGTCTGAAATCCACAAAATAAATGCTGGTGTGCCCCAGGGCTCCGTTTTGTCTCCGACTCTCTTCCTTATTTTTATAAATGATCTTTTGTCTGAAACTTCTAATCCATTAAACTGTTTTGCTGACGATAGTACCCTCAGTTTCTCATATTCGTTTACAGATTCTCATCCATGTCCTTCGGATGTAGAACTTGAACGGCAGCGTATGATAAGCTCACTAAATTCTGATCTCGACAGCATTGTCCAATGGGGAATCAAAAACCGCGTAGAATTTAATGCTTCTAAAACTCAATGTTGTCTCCTGTCGTTAAAGCGAAACCCACCCCCAATGCCGCTATCCATGAGCGGCACTTGCATCGAGGAAACCGAACAGCTCTCAGTTCTCGGTATGTGTGTCACAGACCACCTTTTGTGGAATGACCACATATTTGATGTCGCCAAAAACGCTGCTAAGTGTTTAGGTTTTCTCCGTAGATGCAAGAAGTTTTTTTCCCCTTCTGATCTGGCTGTGATCTACAAAGCCTTTATTCGTCCAAAACTTGAGTACAATTCTCATGTTTGGGCAGGAGCTCCAAGAACTCACTTGAGTTTGTTGGACAGAATTCAAAAGAGAGCTTTAAAAATGATAGGCGAAAGATCTATAACAGAAACAATTACATCTCTCGAACACCGCCGTAATGTTTCGTGTCTTTCTCTATTTTATCGCTATTATTATAATCAGTGTTCTAGTGAAATAGCCAGTTGCATTCCCCCCCTTAAAAAATTCAACCGTAATACTCGCGCTTCTAGGAATGCCCATCAGTTCACCTTCGAGCCGAACTTCGGACGTACTGTAATGTACAGAGATTCTTTCTTCAGTCGCACCACACGAATGTGGAATGCTTTACCTGACTCGACTTTCCCCTCCCATTTCGATGTGCAAACGTTCAAAACCAATGTGCATCGGTATCTCCTTCTAAATCCTCTCCTACTTACCTAATCGCTCGTGCTGTGTTAAAAACATTTTAAGGGTAGCCATAACCCCTTTTGCGCGCGTGGAATATAAAAAAAAAAAAAAAAAAATAAAACTCTTCACGTTGTATTGATTTCTATATTCCAATCAATTTTAGTAATCGGCTGTCACCTCCCTTGATCCGTCACTGCTGGGGACTTACTATGTTCTTATGGGTACCATTAGTAGCTTTAAAAAAAAGTCGTTCACTTGTAACCGAAGCACAGAGGAGTATTTGACCCCAAAATCCGGTCAAAATTATTTGTTGATATTTTTTTAATAGAAATGATTTAATATGCATATTTTAACCCTATGTCGAACATATATATATATATATATATATATATATATATACATATATGTCTTTAAAAGTAGTTGTGTATAATGGTCTCCAGGACATTTTGATATCATATGAGCCCGAACCTAATACAAGAAAAAAGCCTGTAAACCAATTTTTCAAAACGACGAAAAAATACGTTACAAAAATATAAACTGTCTTTAAAAAAAATGTGGAAACATGTGGAAAATGTTTCTTCTTGGATAGCATAACGAGGGCATATACTTTGTTATAAAAAACAAATATTTGCCCGATCACGCCCGAAGCTATTACAAAAAACCTTTTTTCTATAATTTCAACCAAAAATAACAATATTTTAGTCATTCAAACCCTTAAAAATAAACCTAACCTAAAAAAAAAACAACATTTTTTGGTATCATAATTAAGAACATACCTTGAGCTTCCGCATCCAATTTTTAAGAAGAACCCCTCACAACAAAAACTGCAAGGTTATTAAAACTTACGGCGGGGGCATCGTAAAAAAGAAATTTCTGCTCAACATTGACAAGATTCGGTCTACCTACTTGCTGCGGGGGGGGGGGGGTGGTGATAAAGTTTTTTAAGAACCGGTTTATGTTGGCTCAATATGTGAGGTGTACATACAATGCAAATTTAGTGTCATTTGTTAATTTTTTATTTCTGGTCTTTAACCGGATTTTGAGCAAGAATACTCCTCTGTGCGACGTAGCCAAAATGGGCAAATATTTGGTAGCCTGGTTATAAAGTCGCGGAAACACATTTTTCATATCATTCAACATTTCTACCAGGGGCCGAATTACCGCATCAGTGAGTGAGCAATACGTTACTGAATTATCTGCATTTGGGATCCCTTCCTAAGATATCGAGTAAAGTATCGAGTATCGAATTCGATTTTTGGCATTTTCTCGTCAGTGAACGAGTGTTTTTTCATACGATAGATGCTAGATAGACGAGTGAGCAGTAAAATGGTAGAAAAATACAATTATTCTCTTTTCTGCAAATATTCCTACATAATATCAATTAATGGTGTTTCAGGGTGAATTAAAATAAATTAAACATAACTCACAAAATTATTCTTACTTGATTTTAAGACACAATAATTCGATTTAGCCAAAAAATATTTTTGGCCAAATTAAATTCCAAAGGCAAATGTAAACAAAACATGAGCCCAACATAAGCAGCTGTGGCAATCGACCAATGAAAAGTTAGGAATATTGACGTTTAGGAAAATGTACTAGAATTATCCTAGTACAACACGAACTTAATTCGATACGTGATACTTCGTATAACATCATACCAATGTGATTACTCGATAGTTCAATAATGTGTAAAACTTCCTCACTCTTTTACTGAAGACGTAATTCGGCCCCAGAGTTTGAGTTATTGTTGCTACAGCTGAGCCCAGATACATCTGCACTCCGTTGTTGTGAAGATGGAGTAAGAGGACTGTTTGGACTTGGTGTTTAGATGCACCAAATGTTTGTGATATGTCCAAACATCAACAAGCTGTTGCGAGGCAAAAGGAGAAGAGGAGTTAGGAAAAAGGAAGAAATGTCAAGTCCGGGGACGCGTCCTGCTTTCACTCTTCGGATGGGGAGGGGATCTTGCCCCCGGAAACTTGACTATTATAAAATCTTAAACCTACCACCAAACAGTTACAACAACATTCGAAAAGAAAAAAAAATCAAAATTAACTTAAAATTAACATTTATTAAAACTTACTATTATTAAAATTTACAGTTATTAAAACATACATTTATTTAAACTTAAATTTATTAAAACTTACCTAATGATATTTAAAACTTAAAATATTTTAAAACTTAAAACTACCTATCTACTTTCGATATTTTTAAAGTTAAAAGTACCTAAATATATTCAGAACAATATTTAGAAAAAAAAGGTGCTTGTAGGGAAATAAGGATTTTTATAATTTTTAGTGGAGTCGAAGTTTCTTTTTGTATAGTAATATTATAAAGTCATCTTGTGAACATGCTTATAGTTAATAATTTTCTTACTTAATCAACTACCTTAACGTAATTTGATATTGTAAGTGCTAGGTAGTGTCTCTTGTGCCGTGTATTATTTGTTTAGGTTCCAAATTTGGTTCAGTGTGTCCACCTTCAAAGAGCTCTGTCGAGGTAGGGTGTTTCAGCAGAATCTCTGGTCGTTAAGTACTAAAAAGGGTACAGTCTTTTTATCTCCGAGAAACGCTGCATTATCACCTTTTTTTTTGTTGTTTTTCTGTTTGAAATAGATTGATTAAATATCTTTTGTTTGGAAGAAGTGTTATACAAGTATAACAGTTACCTAATTTTTGTTTAACTTATTATTATTAGTATGCTGTTTGTTTTTTTTTTGTATTTTGTTTGCTGGTTTAGTAATAAAACTTCGACACTACATTATTTTTGAATGAAGGTCTGGTGTTTCTTTGTTGCCCGTTGAAGAACAACATGATTTGTTGAGGTTAAATTTTCGGGGGTGTGGAGGTGAAGCTAAAGGGACGGAGATGACGGAGTGATGGAAACCTAAAGGGTTATCTTTAGCGTGTTAGGGGGAATCCAAATAGATGGCCGCCGGGTTCCCATGTAGGGTGGGTATAGGCCAAGCTGCTTTACCATCTGCATCTCCCTCGGTGTGGTAAGGGTCAGTCCGTGGTCCAACTTTTTTTTTGTGGTTTATTTTTTGCCGGCCTGATATGTGTTTTTGTCTGCAGGCGAGGTCAAGTTTCCGGAGCAAAAGATCCCCCCCATCCGACGAGCTGACGCCATGCGTGTGCAAACAGGCCGCGTCCCCGAACTTGACATTTCTTCCTTTTTCCTAACCTTTCCTTTTTCTAGTTTCCTAGCCTTAACTTCTCCCATCCTACTTCCTTTACAACTCCTCTTCTCTTTTTGCCTCGCAACAAAGCCTTTCTTCTTTTTCGGACTCTTCGGAAGAATCTGAAATATTGGCCACATTCATTTCATCTCTTATGAAGTCATTCAAATAAGAAATTATTTTACTTTTAGCCAAGTGATGGATGATCCTTTCAATGGAGTAACTTGAATCTTGGATCTAATGTAGTTGCTAATGCCAGAATCGAATTGAATTCAATTTTTTGAAGTCGTTTGTTAATATTCTTTGGTTCTTTATTCTTTTATTTCCGCTTTCTTAATGATATTGTCAGCTGTCACTGTCAACTATTTTGGGGAAGATTGAATTGTCGCGTTCAATGTAAAAACAAGTTTTTAGCTGTGATCACGAGCCAAGCAACACAAACTCCGCGTGCAAAAGCAAGTAATTTTTAAAATTCTGTGTGACAAGAAAACCAAAAAACATCGATGTTAAAACATCGCTCCAAAAAATATCGATACATCGATGTTTTCAGCTTCGAAACATCGATGGCAAACATCGATGTTTTAAGACAAAAACATCGAAGGTTCAAAAACATTGATGTATCGTTTGCATCCGTACCTACCCTACCTATACTAAATTTACCCGTTTACAGCCTTATTTATTAACTTGGTTTAGTGGCAGCGTAAAGTTACTCCGACTTTAAAACGCCTCTAAACCTGGAAAGCTTATTTAAAAAAAAAATATACCAGGAATAGAGGCGGAGTAAGCTAAAACTGGTTCATAGGAGGTTTAAAGCCGGAGTAAAGCCTGAAATTTACAAAGAGGAGTGCAAACAATTTTTTTTAATTTTGGTTACTACGAAAGAGTGGATATTTATTTTTTATTAATACATCATTTAAATTCTTTAAACGGTTTAACATTACTGGAAGAAGGAGAATGCCAAAGCAGTACAAAACTCGTTTAGATCCCATGACACTGAGGGATGATTAGTTGTCGGAGAAATATCTATGAATATAAACAAAAATAATTATTTTTGTCTGTTGTAATCTGGAAATTATATACATACATAACTACATATATTTACAAATTTAAATATACCTTTTTTGAACTATCCCATTTTTTCAGAACGTTTTGTTTTATTTTAATCATCTATTAGTTAATTTTTTTAACCAAAATATTCCTACAACAATAACTCTACCAATAACAAAACAACTTAAACGAATAATAATGGAAATCGGCTGAGGTTTGCTTACGTTTATTATAACCAGAGTTTTAGATTGGTGATTTTTTTGATAGAATATTTGACATAAGGCAGGCGTAACGGATGAGAAAATATTTTATAAATATGGATTAGTTTGACGTGGCGTAAACCCGGAGTAAGTGCTTCGACTCGGTTTAACTATTCCGAGGTTGAACCGAGTATTAGTGAAATCTAATAAATACGGCTGTTAGAGTCTAAAGTAGAGTGAACTTACAGACAGACGGACGTTATGACGAAAACTACTTTTCTGGACTACTACTACTACTACTACTGGACTACATACTTATGTTAGATTTCTTCCAAACCACACATTTGTTTTTAGACGAAACCAATATACCTACCAGGGCTGCCGTTATAAAATTTCGGAGGGGAGTATTCTAGAGGATTGGAGGGGAGTATTTTAGGCTTGTGGGGAGTACGCAAAATAAAACATAGCTCTTTAATATTATGGCCTTGTGCAAACTTGATTTAAATTACAAACAAATTTTCACCTCGTTAGTGCCAAAATTATCATCGGATAACATTTAACACGATTTTCAATTCACAAATGAGCTAGAAATATAACTTTATTAAACCATTTTTAATAATTTATACTTCGTTCATACCAATCATTTAAGTTTGAAAAGAAGAACAGATCTGATAAATTGTTTAAAAACTTAACATAACATTTACATAGTAGCTTAAACCACAACGAAAGAATTGGCATTAGGAACTTAATTTAAAATAAATAATGTATTTTTTTCAGACTTTTGGTACTAACACAATTTTTCAGACATGTGATGTGGCAGGTTTTATTTTTCTCAATCTTGAAGACGACCATGAAGGAACTAAGGAAATATTTGTTTTGTTCTACAAGTATACTAAATGTAGATTTTATTTTTTGTCTTTTTTCAAAATTGACAGTTGAAGTTAAAAAAAAAAACAATAAATATTTCCAATATGCGCTAGAATTAGCACAATTATAACGACTTTTTGCGAACATTTTGGGAATTTTCAAGGGGTATACAATCACAGTGAGGGGAGTACGGGAGTACAGTGAATGGTTGGGGAGTACGAATACTCCCTTAGTACTCACTTCGGCAGCCCTGATACCTACTTGCTCTATAAGGCAAGCAAAAATTCTAGCACCCAAGTTTAATGACTGCGTCTTATCCAGAGTATCTTATCTAGGCTGTAGCTGAAAAGAATGATATACTATAGATTTGCTACGTCGGCGTCGTCACAAGTAAGATTTGCGTTACGAATGCAAAACTTGAAGATAACAGCAGATACTGACATTTATATTAAGTATATCAGAAGTAAACAATAGATTTGACAATTTGCTAACAAAGGTAAAGATTGATCAATCTTGTAGTTATTTTACTATAAATAAATCCCAACACATTAGACTTAATAAAAAAAACTTATAAAAAGATAAAAATTCATAACTGATTGACAAAGTCTTACAAATACAAAATAATCATTTATCTATGTAGTTTAAAACGTTCGCATCAAAGCTACACAAATTATCGCTTTGATCAATTAATAAGAATTATGAAGTGATTTTCAAAATAGTAATTAAAGTACCAAAGTATATTTTTTTTTTTTGCAAATACTGCAATTACAATTATATATTAAATAATTATTTACGATTAATAGAAATAGTGAATAAAAGAGTTTATACGAATATTTTTAAGAATAAAGAACTGACCATGTAACTAAAGACACAACTCAAGTTTATGCTTTGCGATAAAGTTTTTCCATAAACGTTCTTAAAAATAACTTATTTCTTTTTTCCTTTGAAATAAATTAATAAAATAAAACCTGAAACCACCATCATGCAAGTCTTTTGTTGGCCATTAAATGGTTTATGGTTGGAAAACATTCGATTATCCTTTTTACACATATTTGCTGATGAAGATGATCATCATTAAGTCTTCAGGGACTATCTCCTCTTACACTGATTTCCCACCCTATATCCATACCCCCTTTGTCGAGGCAGTAGTGGTTGAACCACCACCACCACTTTATAAGAGGGTTAAAACAAAGAGATTTCCAGATTCCATCGTCGGTGTCGGTCGTCCTTGTGCGATGTAAATAATATTCTACACTTGACTTAGTCGAAAAAGGGTTGTAACTCGTGTTTATGTTCAGCGTATGTGTCATGCAAAACATTGCCGAATGGTTAGACATCTATCTATCTTGTTGTTGTTAAAATAGAACAAGTTTTTCTATGCTATGTACAGATAGATAGTATGCAGGATGTAGCTATGCTCGTTTAAAACGTACAGCGCGAATCAATTGGTGAGATGAATATTATTAGTATAATCTTTTTTAGTGAAAACTATCTCGTCTGAAACTCTCACATAATTCAAAATGGAAACAAGAAAAGGAATTTGTTGGCGACTTGACGAATATTGACTAATTTTTGAGGCATTAAAATCATTTAACACAAAATATATCAAAATAATTCTGATAGATTCAGATTTGGTAAAAGAGATGAGCAAGCATTTAAAAATCTAATTTCCAAGCTGAGCGTTAACGTGACAATTAGTTTCAAACCTTTTATTGTGCAACTTTAGTTGCTGGAAACTTTCTTAAAAAACTGTATATTTTTCGAACGAGTGGGATGGTCTTAAAGTTTCCAATAAAGTTCGCGTTGTAGGGTGCTCCATTAGTTCTCCCATTCAATTTAAATCGTTCTTTGGAGGAGAATCTTCTCTACCATCCTGGACTTAAATTTAACATTGCCTGAAATGTATCGAATGTTGTGTACAATCAGTTGCACCACAGTGTATATGGATATACTATAACTAAACCCATAGAATTAGAAGAATTTTCCTTTGATTGACCGTCCGCAAGAGTAATCGGAAAAATTGCGCTCTCATCAATATACCAAGCGAAAAATGGCATACATTTATCCGGAAACAACATTATATGGAATTCCGCTTAATTGCTTATAACCACACGTGCTAATACCGCCTGGATAAATAAACCTCTGAACCATCTCTTTAACTTCTGGGCAATAATTAACGGTCAAATGAATATTCAACACTAAATGGGGCGTTCAATGGAAAAAAAAATTTTGATACAAGTTGAGGTATTATACTCGAACTAAAAAAAGCTACAAAAAAACTTTTTTCAAAAAATAATTTGCATATGCGTGCACTCGGATGGAAATTCAGTGCCACCCTCTGTATGTACGAGCAAAGCTGACAAATATACTGGAGGCTGTGTTGTTTTTTTTAGAGGCTCAAAAATGCAGCGACCTTTTTTGCGTATAAACCATTTGACCGTCAAATATGTTTGACAATCGAATTAAGGATACAGCTCATCAGTTCCGGCAAGTGATGAAAGCATCAAAAGGGCGTTTTGAATTTTGTTGTTGCAAAGTTGTTGTTTTTGATGGTGTTTCACCACCATACTATATACACAACACCACAATGTATCGCTCTCTGCTCTGACTCTGTGTCTATACTTTAGTGCTCAATATTTTTTGAATGAGGATGAAATTGATGGTACTTATATACATACATATACATACATTTATGTATGTACAACAAAAATATCCTTTTACATTGCCCGAAAGAGATTTTGTAGGATTTTCATTCGGGGAATAAACAATTAATCAACAGAGCTTAGGAAAAGTGTATGCTGGACTGGTGACGGGCGGCGGCCGGCCGGCGGCGACAACGAGGCGACGATGACGACACCATTGCGATTGCGACCGGTTTATTGGATTACATAATTGGCGTTCAATGAAATTTGATGCATTCAGAGAGTCAGATGAATGTCCTGATGCTGATATGGAAATTACCGGAGAAATGCTGATTAAATTCTAAGGATTCATTTGTTTGGTTTCTGGTGTCTATATATACATAATTCAACAGACTATACCGTGTACGAGTACAGACACAAAAAGTCTTACATAAATCAATCGATATCTTAAAGCGGATGTTCTTCTATACTCTGTCCAACAAAAATAGTCAGTTCAGTACATGCCTTATGGGAGAGCTTTTCGAAATACACTGGTGCCTGTTGTTGAAATTCACACTGAAAATAGCCACTGCGCTCCATACAAATAGTTTTTGTAATCTTTTAAAAACCCGCGTGTATCCCACATTAATCTACCTACTGCACACCCAAGTGTACATGTTCACTGCTGCTGCTGCTTATCTGTGCATTCTTCTGCAATGGCAAAGGCTCCTCGTTGTTCTTGTATGTGCATTACAAATTAAAACATTGAATCAGAGTTACCATTGCTTCGTTTATACACATCTCTGAGGCTTTTTCTTTGGTTTTTAGAGGGAGCTTTGCGGATTTATGATTTCTTAAAGCTTTTGAGAACAAATAATTTAACTTAAGTTTGTGGTAATCTACTATGCACACTACCGAAACCCTGTAAGAGCTTTAAAACAGTACAAACTTATTGACATTCATTACAAGTCGTGTTTTTTGAGAGAGTGATTAGCAACTCAGCAAAATGTTTACACACAAAACAATAACAAAACAAATTATTATAAGAATTTTGTTTGTGTTTTCCGTGTAAAACTTTTACTGAGTTACTCGTCACTCTCTAAAAAAACACGGCTACAGTTAGAGTGAGAGGCAAAGATCCTATCTTCCCTGTACTGATTATTTTTGTTGGACAGAGTATAGGTGATTAAAATTCTGCGCGGAATAGAGTACAGAAGGTATTAGCTATACTCTGTCCAAAAAAATAGTCAGTACAGGGAAGATAGGATGTTTGCCTCTCACTCTAACTATAATGAATGTCAATAAGTTTGTACTGTTTTAAAGCTCTTACAGGGTTTCCGTAGTGAGAATACCTACTAAATAACCACAAACTTAAGTTGAATTATTTGTTCTCAAAAGCTTTAAAAAAGCATAAATCCGCAAAGCTCCTTACTAAAACCAAAGAAAAAGCCTCAGCGATGTGTATAAACGTAGCAATGGTAACTCTGATTCAATGTGTTAATTTTTAATGCACACGAGAACAACGAGGGATGATTGCAGAAGAATGCACAAAAGCAGCAGCAGCAGTGTTGAGGTGCACTTGGATGTGCAGTAGGTAGGTAGTGGTGGGATACACGCGGGTTTTTAAAAGATTACAAAAACAATTTGTAAGGAGCTCAGTGGTTATTTTCAGTGTGAATTTCAGCAACAGGCATCATTGTTTTTCGAAAAGCTCTCCCATAAGGCCTGTACTGAATATTTTTAGTTCAAAAGATTACACTGGCGGGCGGTGGCGTAGTGTTGGTAGGTACATATACATCAGCTCTAACTCTTGGGAGATTTTCCAGTGAGATTTTTTGCGAGCAAAATTAAGATATTCCGCAATTGTTTGCTATTTTTGTTCACCATTTTCAAGTCTGAAATCCACAAAATAAATACTGGTGTGCCCCAGGGCTCCTTTTTGTCTCCGACTCTCTTCCTTATTTGTATAAATGATCTTTTGTCTGAAACTTCTAATCCATAAAACTGTTTTGCTGACGAAAGTACCCTCAGCTTCTCATATTCGTTTACAGATTCTCATCCATGTCCTTCGGATGTGGACCTTGAACGGCAGCGTATGATAAACTCATTAAATTCAGATCTCGACAGCATTGTCCAATGGGGAATCAAAAACCGCGTAGAATTTAATGCTTCTAAAACTCAATGCTGTCTCCTGTCGTTAAAGCTGGCAATTTGTCAACCAGGAGCAAAATTGCATTCCGGAATGGGTAACTTGGCAAAATCGAATCAAATTAATTAAAAAAATGTGTTTTAGCGGTTATATGCAGGTTCTTAGAGGACAGCCTCAGGGTCAAATAATTTTTCGCAACAAGGAGTAGTGGTTTTAGTTGCAATTGCAGTTGCATTTAAGAATAATTCATACTATGACATTTCAGAATTAGAGTGTGAACTTATGTTCATAGCCTTTAACAAAAATTGGGCGGGAGTTGAAATTGCAGCAGTTGCAGTTGTAGATGCAGCTCAAGTTGGAAGACATTAAATTGATTAAAAAAAATTATTTTAATGTATTTTTAAGAAAGCGTATCAATATTATCATCTCAATAAGTAATTGCAGTAAGAGTTGCAGTTGCATTGGCAGTACTATATAATTAAAAGTTAATTCATTGTGAAAAAACTAACAAAAAGTACACAGGACATCAAAGCAACTACATAGAATGATTTGAAAGTTTGTAAAATAATTAATTATGTAAGCCTGGCTTTAACAAAAGTGGACTGAAGCTGCATTTTACAATAATTCATAACATAAGAGTACGTAAATAATAGCTAAAAAACATGTACGACTGGGTCGCACGAACTAGCTAACAACTAGAATTTAGTTGTAGACATTGATTGTTCAGATATAGTGATGGGATGGCTTACTAATATTCTTATATCGTTAACGAAAAAATAATAAAAACATGTTAGAATAGCATTTTTTTTTTGATTTAATACAAACATATTTGGAAAAAAAGTTAAAAATAAAAAAAAAAAAAAATTTTTTCTTCGGTTGTATTTTTTCGTAAAAAAAATATTTATACAAACTTTAAATGCAATATTTGCAGAATAACTAAGAACTACTTAATTGCAAAATAATGACAAAATCAACAAAGCCAATTACGAGATATGAGGGAATATACCTAAATAAGTATAAAAAAGGCCGTTGACCATTAAAAAAAAAAGATTTGTATATCCGTTGTTCGTTTTTTTTGGTAAGGACGTGGTTTACAAAGTTTAATCAAAATATTTACAGCCTTTATCAAAAAAAACTTGATAAAAGAGAAATCGTTGTATGACAGCTACTCATTCTAGATGACACAAAATTTTAAGCAAATCCGTTCAACAGTTTAGGCTCTATCTCGATGTATATTAGGACGCACAGACCGACGGACGTCTTGACGAAAATCACTTTTTTGGAAGTAATTTTCTTCATCATCTTATTATTAAAAACCTGACCACGGGTAATTATTTTCTGGGTGCACGAATTTAAACAAATTCCCCTAGAATAATAAAATTTTCAGTATCGTCGTGCTGTGATTTTTATAAGAGTCGGTAAACATCGACTAACATTTGTGTCTTAGTAGGGTATAACAGACTGACATGAAGAGCCCACTGTTATACCTGGGGCGAAACACAATCATTTCTGGAGTTGAGGTCACTAAAAATAAAATAAATAAATAAGTCTGGTGGAACAACGCCTCATGAAGAACCAGGGCTTTGTGACTAACAACTCGCAACCATTCCTGTGTGCACCTGTCGACAGGAATGGAAGGGACCTACAATTTTATGCCGAATCCGAACGGCTAGACGAGAAGCACTTATTCGTGGCAAGTGATACTCTTGGAGGATTTGTCAATTCCTCGCAAGAGGCAGTAGCCCTGAAAAAAAACTTTTTAGTCTTTAGGTGGACGAGGCTGGGAAGCGAACCCAGACCTCCAGCGTGACAGTCGAACGCACTAACCATTACGTTACGGGCTACTACGGAGTTGAGGTCACTTGTACTTTTTAATTGAATCAAAATCAATATCGACAAGTCTATAATTTGGTCGACTTTTTTCAACGCATTCGAAATTTTGTCAAGTCGAGATTTCATAATGTCGACATTTTAAAATTCAAAAAAGTCGATAAAAGTCGACATTTTGACCAGTCGATTTTTTTCTGTCGATCATTCGTTCCTAACCCATAAGAAATATGTGTATGTACACGTTTTTAAGTGAAGATGTTAATGAAGAAGAGATAGGTTCTGCATCTGAATTTATTGCAGCTTTTTTATTAACTATCAATACGTATTTTCTTATGAATTAATTTTTTTGAATGATTTTCACATTACTTAAAAACCAAAAGTGTTGTTTAAAGCTGTGAAAATAATCAATTATTATTAATAAATTAACTTATTATTCTCCTTAATTAAATAAATTTAAAGTAATGACAAAGTAAACGTAATCAAAATCGAAAAATTAGTTTAATTTAAGCTACCGTATATACGTTGATTTTTTTCTGAACAAAATTGTTTGAATAAACCATTTTAAAGGAAAATTTTAAATCTTTCTTTAATGCGGATCAATGCCTACCTACATATATCTGCTGGAAAAAAAGTTATATGCAAATAAGTAGGAAATAAAACAAAAAATCGATATTGTACATTTTTTTGTATTTATTTTTATTTAATCATATTAAAAGTGTGTTTAAAATCTTAGCACCTGAAAAAGCAATCAACATTTTAATAACACTTAAAAATTAAAGTTTTATCAACTAAAAGCATAACGCAAGAAGGAAAGAAGAAGTCTACTAATAAATTCTTCAAGTTTAAGTTAAAATTTACATACTTTTAAAATCCACTCAATTAGTTTGGTGTGCATAAGCTTCTTCCCTTATATCTTATAATCCTTGCACTGTTGCCCTCTGTTGCGTGTGTGGAATTTGGAAATACCCAAATATTTATTCACACTAAAGACTAAACCCTGTTGCCTGTTGCTGTGCCCTTTCCCATTCTATTACCACAAGACTCAACAAGACGGGAGAAAAGAAGAGAATCTTCTACCTAGGTATAATTTTTCCCAAGCGACTGCAATTGAAAATTCCAAATCCTTGTGTTGAATCCTTGGAAATGATGCAGCCGGATTTTCTTTTTCCATGAAAACCATAAGGAACAAAATCTCAAATAAGCATAAGACACCCGTGTGCAGCAGCTAAAGATGTCTCTTCGTTTTGATATCTCTACATATCGTATATTCGGATAGAGGAAAACCTTTACGAAATGATATTATGAGCGTAAACACTGAAAATCGCATCCTTTCGGTAAATACGAATGCGATTTATTTGCTACCACCACACTCTAAACACATAAATATCCTCCAGTGTTTTGGGATATGTACATACATACATATATATTTATACAACCGTATCTTGTGTGTTTTTTTTTGATGGAAAGTGAGAGACCTCTCCTTTTTATATGTTGATGGTTGTTGGTGCTCCACATTTTTCGTCCAGACAAACACCCACACCGCATTTGAAAAGATGAAGAAACAAGGAAGCGAACAGTGCTCGGGATGTCGGGGAGCTGAATTTTGAATGTCTCATAAAGTTTAATCCTTTTTTCAAAAATTCTATTCTATTCCATTCTGTATATGTGCATTGTTGCTTTTTGGTTCTCTTATTTTATATCATTTTAGTCAGGTGAGTACGTTTACGTATCATCCTCGTTAAAGAATTCTATTTTCAAATAGAGATAGACGTTCGTTGTGTCAAGCTGAGGGCATAGATTGGTGTGTAAGAGTTTTGTTTGGATGATACATCTGATCCTTGTTCTTTGTTTAAAGAGTTTTATATATATTTTGAAATAATGTTTAGTTTCCTTTTTTTTTTTTGTTTTTTGCTTATTTTTTTTGCTTGTGTATGTGCATTTAAGAATATGTTGTTTTTGACAGCAAGTAAACAATTACGATTTGGGTGGTAGTGATTAAAGTAAAAAGAACCCATCCATCTTGAAAACTAATCTAGTTTTCGACAAAGCAATCTAGAGAGTCTGGAGGAGAATCTAGCAAGGGGCTCACAAGGTTTCGTTGTGGCCAGAACAAGGCCCTTGTCTCTTATGAACTCTTTTGCCTCGTCAGGCCATACAAAAATTGGCTTATCTGGGAATTGATTTTGGGCCCTTCTGTTTTTCAGTCCAATACAAAAATGTCGAAAATGAATAACGGTATACAAGGTTGAAGTTTATTTAAACTGATCTAGAGATTAAATAATTACATTAGGAAGTTTCATCGAAATCGTTAGAGCTATTTTTGATGAAATTTGATAAAACCGAAATCGTAGTGTGGCAGCACCCGTTCTTGAAGAGCTAAACAAAAAATTCAATTTTTTCCTAGGGAATCACTTTAAAATATTTTATACTAAATTGAAGCAAATCTTTTCCTTTGTTTCCCAACCTTTTGTGTGGTATGCCCCACAGAACCTTTCCAAAATCCTCGTGTCCCCATAGCATTATAACTCTAATTTTTCACATCAAAAATCTGAAATGTCCAGTGAAAAAATTGAATAGCTGACATAAGGAAGAATTCCATACAAATTAGTTAAACCGTAAGTTTATTTTCAAAACATACGAGTATAATAGGCCAGTTCAGAAAAGGGAGATTTCGGAGGGCTTCAACAATCTCAGTTCCCTGAACAGGATTCCTCAGCAAAAAATCTCGGTTTGGTTGTCAAAATACTGAAGAGATAATTTTGGATTTGCTTACTCAGCTTTTGACGGAGCAAAGTCTCCGATATCTCTCTTCCCTGAAAGCGTCTAATGTAGAACTAAAACTCAAATAAGAAGTAATTTAATAATTATATTTAAATCCCTTGCACTTGATGCCTCCTGCAATGCAGCTACAATCTTAAGTCTCCCGTTTTGTTATACCCAGGCAATTTCTTTTTTAACTATCAGCAAAATTAATTATGGCACTTATTCCACATTCAGTTAATACCAAGGTGGAAATGGTAATAAAACAGTTCTTTTGAATTTTTGGTGCCTTGGGGTATTTGATTTCGGTTAAAAATCAACGTAAAAAAATAAACTGATTCATATATTGTCGTCAAGTGTCATTGAGTGAAGTGAATTTGGAAACAGTTGATAAAATTGATTAAAGCAGACCCTGGGTACGTTCCGAAATATATATTTAAGGGTGGAACACAAGAAGCATAGATTTTTCGGAGAGAAATGTTATGCAGCATAACTCTAATTGCCCCCCTGTGGGGCGTGGGCAGCACGTTGGGAAACATTGCGACACGAGTACGATAACTTTGGGGCCAAAAATTGATAACGTTTTTTTTTGTAGAAGGGTCAAAAACAAGCATTTTTTACTATAAGAGGGTAGACCCCACCTCTCATCCCGTTTAGGAGGTAGGGGCATTTTAGAAAAAATTACTTAAAATGAAAAAAAATATTAAAAAACAACGACAACACATACAATAAAGTACTATACCGGTTTTGAAAGCCAGAAATCTGTTCTTTAATCCTTAAGTTAAATTGAGTTATGCATGCCTACAGTTTTCGAAAAATTTGCATGCAAACTCAAAATTATGATAAAAAAAATGAAAAAAAAAATAGTTTAGAGCAGTTGTTTTTTAAATTGTGAAATAAAATGCTAATTTGGCTTTTAGTACTCAATGCTTATATACATTTTGAATCGAAAACTAAAATCCGAATGGTTTTACGTCTTCTAGTTTTTTGAGAAAATTGAAAATTACTAAAAGTACTTTTTTATGAGATTTTTATTTTTTGCTTGCTTACATAAATAGAGTATGCTAGCACCCAACATTTCGTCGTGGCGTATAAACAGTGAGGTATGTCGCCCAATTATTTTGAATTTTGTAAAATATAGGGGTTCTTTCCTCAATTTTGTGCGATTTTTCCAAACCAAATTTCAACAGAATTTATTGTCAATAGTTTTCTTTAACAATAGGTATCATGGATGGTACGCTTCGCGGGTTCAAAGATTTTAACTCCGTTTTTGGGTCCTCTGTCCTGCTCACGCGACTCCGTCGCTCCGCTTGGGGTATGCTCAGTCGCCAGTCAGGCGCCTATGTTGTCAGTTGGTGTATTTTCGGTTTATTTATATTAAACAGTACCTTGAGTGGCCTGCTTCGTGGGTTCAAGGATTTTAACTCCCTTTTCGGGTCCTCTTCTCCTCTGTCTTGCTCACGCGACTCCTTCGCTCCGCTTAGGGTATGCTCAGTTGCCAGGCAGGCGCCTAACTTGTCAGTTGGTGTGCTTTTAGTTTATTTGTAGTAAACAGTACCTTGGGTTGTCCGCTTTTTTAACTCCCCTTTTGGGGCCTCTGTCTCGCTAAATTTTGAGTTTTAAAGTATTTTTTTTTCAAAAAAACTACTAACACAAATAACTTGGTTGAAACATATAATAAAAAAACAAGTTTCTGGCCGTTTTTTCCGTTGTTTTGATTTTTTTTTTTCATTTAAAGTAATTTTGTAGAAAATTGTCCCTCCCGCCTATTTATTTATTTCCAAGTTAACTAATTACTAGCTATAAAAGTGTTATGTTCAATTTATGTGTTTGAAAAAAAGTGGATTTAAATTTTTAAGAAAAATTAACATTTTGATTAAACAAATTTATATATATATTATTGAAATCATTTAATAAATAAAACATTTTAATTAAAGAAGAAAAACGTTCATAACTGGTCCGATAGTTAGAAATATGAATACATTCGGACAAATTTCTTAAGTTTCTTTGAGGAATATTAAAGTGAACACGGGAAAGAAGGTGCAAAGAGTCTATTTTCCCGTTTATTAATTTTACAATAAAAGCAAAACACAAATAAGAACATCTGCTCTCAAGACTAGGCATGTCAATAAGTTTCAGTCTATTATGGTAAGGTGGGAGATCGTAAGGATTTACCCAACCTAAGCCTCTGAGCGCAAACCCAAGGAATCTTTTTTGCACCTGTTCTATTCTAGCTTTATCACAGTCGTAGTGGGGTGACCAAACTTGACAAGCATATACAAGAATGGGACGAACAAATGTTATAAAAAGCTGCTTTGTAACAAAAGGATCGGAAAATTGTTGCGACTCTCTTTTTATCCAACCAAGAATTGAATTGGCTTTATTAGTTATTGAATTGATGTGTGATATAAATTCAAGTTTTTGATCACACAAGACACCAAGGACAGACATATCGCTTAAGCGTGATAAAAGGACACCATTTAACATATAGTTAAAAGAAGTAACTGACAGTTTTCTTGTAAAACTAATAGTTTCACATTTATCAATGTTAAGGTTTAAACAGTTACGGTCACACCAGTCAAAAAACGAATTAAGATCACACTGTAACTCTTCACAATCACGATTATTTGAAATCGTTTTGAAAATTGTAACATATCGTCTGCATAAATAAGGCAGTTTGAAAATTTCAACACAGACGGTAAATCATTTATAAATAAGATGAAAAGAACTGGGCCTAAATGGCTACCCTGTGGTATTCCAGAATTAACAGTGAACTTTTTCGATTCGAAGCCGTTGAAAATTACAGAGTAAGATCTATCCAGTAAATACGATTGAAGAGATAAACGCACGGCCCGTAATACAAAATGATTGTATTAAGCCCCTCTATAAAAATTCTTTATTATTTTGCTGCGCCGCCGTAGTTATCGTACTCCCCCACATTAATCCTCAAAGTGAGATCACTGTTAATACTAAAAAAAATTAAAAAAAGTAGCTACAGTAATTTTCAAATTTCTTAAAATCTAGAAGACGTAAAACCATTCGGTTTTTGGGTTCGATTTAGAATTGACTTCTAAAAGCCAAATTAGCACTTCATTTCACAATTAAAAAAAAACTGCTCTAAACATTTTTTTTTTCATTTTTTTTATCAAAATTTTGAGTTTGCATGAAAATTTTTCGAAAACTGTAAGCATGAATGACTCAATTGAGGATTAAAGAACAGATTTCTTGCTTTCAAAACCGGTATAGTAATTTATTGTAAGTGTTACCATTGTTTTTTGATATTTTTTTCCATTTTAAGTAATTTTTTTCTAAAATGCCCATAGTAATAAATGCTTGTTTTTGACCCTTCTACAAAAAAACTTCAACAATTGTTGGCGCCAAAGTTATCGTACTCACCCCAACACTGCTTTAGATCGATGTACATGAGAACACATAGACTAACAGACGACGTACGCACAGATGCGCGGATAAAGAGACGCACAGACTGGCAGACACACAGACAAACAGACAGACGCATGGAAGCCTTATCGAAAATAACTTTTTGGGACTTCGTCATTATCGTGATGTTAGTTTCGATTAAAATCTCTATATTTTTGTCTGACACGAAACCAATACCTACTTATCCTATAAAATAAGTAAAAAGTGAAATATCACTCTACATTTGTGAGTTATTGAATAGGGAATGCAAATTTCATACTAAAGTGGTGTGTAAGTGACCCGTCAATTAGATGTTTGTTATTGTTTATTGGATTAACATTTTCACAATTTCAAAAACCACACGATTATTGGTATAATGTTCCTTTAAAATATTTTTTGATGTCCATTGCTGTAAATCTAAAGGGAAAAGCACTAGCACCCTGTGTACTCAGTCATCTCGTCAGCAAGTTTGGGAGTCCTTTAAAATATTGAATTTTTGAACAACAACAACTTCATGGCGCTACCACCAATTGTTTGGCGCTTATAAAAATGCTGATGCTCCAAATGCATTTGATAACCAAATAACACATCTCGACCTGTGACGTCAGTGGTCTAAAGCGGTGGAGTGCGTAGTGCACACGACTGCTAAGACTAAGCAAATCTGATATGCGTGGGTTCGAATCCTATGGTGTGCATATAAAGTTTTTCAAATAAAATTGGATTAAAGCTCAGCACCACAAAAAGGAGACTGATGAGTGCAAAAGTGGCAAAGCACGAAATAGCTTTATCGCCAGCCAAGCAATTGGTGGTAGCGCCTTTAATTGTTGTTGTTGTTGTTCAAAAATTCAATGAAATGGACTGAACAAAGAATGGTCTAGCCTAATAACTGACATTCTAGTACGAATAGTACAATAACAACAATAATAGTCTTTTAAAATAACCAATTGGGAAGATTGTCTCATGGAGTAATAGCTTCTAAATCGTTGGAGATAGACAACATTACCGAAATGGGCCTTCAATTCATCACTGCTTCAATTTCTATGAATGCTGTTAAGTAAATATCTAAATCTAGCTAACCATTTCACTTGAATTGACAATTAATTCTTAAATTCGAAAGATGTTTTACTGCGTTAAGAGTTAAATACCCGCAATTTATCCTCACGATGAGTGCCGGAAGGAAAACTTCAAGTCCCACAAGGTGCTGATATGGCCTACCGGCCGTATCGTTAGGAGCACGACCTAACTTATTTGCAAACATTTTGCGGATGCAAAAACGGCCGTGATGAAACAAGAATAAGAAGGTGGTTGCTTTGAACTGTGACAAATGAATAAATAAGTCTTCTAAACGTGGCATATAAAATCTTGTCTGCTATACTGTGCGATCGGTTAAAACCTTTTCTAAAAATATGATCGTCTCTCTCCAACTAGGAAAATCTGAATCTTTTTTGGTTCGACTGCTGATCTCTCTATGTTTCCCTATTCATGTGAAAAAATTCAGCTATCACCACAATGAGGATGGGTCGAATTATGCGGCTCATCACCCTGCCAAACTCGTCCGCTAGTTCAGCATTGATTGATTGATGTCGGAAAGAGTCTAAGAATGCTGAGCGATGCGTAACCAAGCGATGTGTTTAGCTATGTTCTTGTAGCAATGATTGTTCGCAACCTGGAAGTCAACAACAGCGGTAGGTATCTACAATTTTTCAAACCTTCTCTCAACCAATTTTGCTTATGCTGATGATATTGAAAATTTTGGAAGAACGAATTGCAAACATTGAAGCCCGAGAAAATGGGGTTGGCTATTAATAACAAGACGAATTATATATATTTCTACTTTGTTTGACAATACTTCAGGATAATGGATAGATATGTATAACTTCGAAGTAGTCCAGAACTTGGTCTACCTGGGTGCTTCTTCACTGCTTCGAGCTAAGACGGCTTTGAAGAAATACACTTCCTCACAGAACCAAAGGTTTCTTTACACAAGGCCTTGATTATTTCATTCCTGCTGTATGGCGGTGCTTAAACATGAGGTACATGAACCTTGTCAATGATGGATATAAATTTTCTTAGTTGCTGTTGAGAAGATTCAACGACGAGGTTTGCGGACTACGCAACGACGGATGTTAACTTGGCCAGAAAGCTGAAAATACATTGGCTGAAAAGGCTGGGGACAGCGACGCACCAGTCCAAATAGTCTTCAAATCTTACTCTGAGGGACTACGCAGCCCTACCACCTCCAAGTGATCAAATTAAGGCTGACCGACTTGCTGGTTGCGGCTATAGTCAGTCATGGACTTTAAGCGATATCTACTTTATGTTATGAATGCTTATTGGCTGAACACAGTAGAGTGCCGCAACAAGAACTGCAGCTGCAAGTAGAAAATATATCGTACGCTCTATTTTCTATGTGCCCACAATGCAGCAGTACAGCTTGATCATGCCTCTTATTTATTGTTAACTAATTGTTTCACATTCATTCACTGTTTTTATAGCCAAATACAACACAAAAACGCTGAAAACAGAAATAATTTTTTTTTCTCGCGGTAGATTCTTTTTTGTTCCTATTGAGAATTTGAAAGCGTGCAGCAAAAGTTAAAAGTTGACCAACTTGTGCGATACGGTGCGATGATGCGATAGCAGCTGCGTCGCATTGTGTTTACAACATTGAATTTGTGTGTATTCAATATTTTGACAAATACTGCAGCACGGATTGCAAATACAGCTACGTCGTCATTGTGTTCAGCCAGTTACTCGTGTATACGTCGTACATCATGCTTATTGAAAAATGTGATGTACCTACAGGATCTTATAAATCTACAAAGTTATTCCCATATGAATTTCATAAATAACATCATTGTGGTTACTGAAGGCCGGCCTTTAAATTAAAAGCCCAAAATTGCAAAGAAGTGTCAAGATCATAATGAAACAAAAATGGAAATATTGGTTTTGTTAATTTCTTTCCAATCCAAGTAAGGTACTCCCTTTTCCAGTTTTAACAAGCATTCAAAAGCATTTTACAAACAAAAAAATTCACATCTTCAGGCAATTTTGGAAAAAGAAACATAAACGGATAAATTGGGAGACAAATACTGTTCCATGAAAAAAACTTTACAAAAATAAAACAAAAAATAGTAACGTTTGCCAAAGACACTTCCACACAGAGAGCTTTTTTTCAAAGAGCAACAGGTTCAAAAGGATTTCACTTTTAAGTCAGGCAAAAACTTCAGACACAGAATGAATAGCCGGATTGCAAGGCAACTAATGTAAAAAAAAGGATAAACGAAGTCACCTCCCTTCACTTCATCATTAGGATGAGAATGAAAATTAACGTTTTTACGATATAATTTTTTCGTTTTTGCGGATAAGGACAAAACTTCAATCGGTTGTGACGTTCGAACAAAGCCAATAACACAGTTGAATACTGCAAAAAAAAAAAAAATGAATCAACTCTGGATCCGTAGAAAGAAAGAGAGAAATGAAGGTCCAGGGTCCAGGCTCAGTCACTAAAGTGAAGTTGTTGGAGTTCTTTCTCTACTTTGGCGCTACGACCGGCACCGACTTTCACCTCTAGATGGATGGATAATGGCTAACATATTTTTTTCCTTCCTATTTTTTTTCGTGTTTATCCAGATTTTTTTCTTGAAAAGGATGTGTCCACCAGGTAGAGGGCCAGCAGAACAGGGAAGGGGAAAGAGACGAGAAATCTAATTTGCACCTAAATTGATGCACCGGATCAGAGAGAAAAGTCCATAGTTGGGGCTTTTTGGTTTAGGGTTGAGAGTAGCATTGGTTGGCATGAATATATATAGTGTCGCGACTCCTCCGTCCTTGTTGATTTTAAAGGATTTTTTTTTTGTATAATTTTGTGTCGTCTTCCCAGCATTACCGGAAGTTTTTTTTTCATTTGTTTTTAATTTTTTTCTTTGTTGCTCTATGTCCTTGCTATATGGGTGTTTGGTCAAACCCAAAAGAGTTTAACTCTTATTCAGTCAGAGTTTCTTTATTTTTCTGCAAAAAAGAAACTGTTGTTGTTGTTTGTGTTGGAGGCCACCTACGATCTGATAAACTGGTATTTTAGTTGGATGTTAAAAAACTAGGTACCTACCTACCTAGAACAAAATGGCAAAGGACAATTTATCCTTTTTTTTGCAGTCGTTTTCTCTTCTGATGTGTTGCTACTATATTTTCTCTATGTTGTGGGTTGGTTTATTTTGAGTTTTTTTCTTGTATATTTTTATTGTTTTCTTCTTTTTCCTTTGCTACAATGTCAGATCGTATCAGTGACCAATAAGCTCCAGCACAAAGGATTTATTCCTAAAAGCAGATAATTTAATTCAATTGCATTCCAAAGGCACACCACGACCACATAAACTCACACTCAAGGATGAATGCACATATCGATGTGGAAGTGTATTATGGAAACATACATACATACTTACATACATAGGTACCTCTAAATAGAAATACGAAAGCGAAGCGGTAGATTTTGACATGAAATTCAATTAAAGGGGACACTTTGAAAAATGCACTTTAACTAACCACATAGCCAGTTTTTTGTTTTATAGTTTTTGCAATAAAAAAAAATAGAACAACATTTGCATGGAAGTTGTAAAATTTTTGTCATAAAAAAAAGTTTTGGAATAAATTCCTCTTGGGGTGGATGAGGTGTATGGTGGGATACTCAGCTATTTGTCTTGAGACGAAAACGTACAAAAGTACCTTTGATATTTCGATAAATAGTTCTTCTTGACAATAATAACTTTTAAACGTTTACTGGTTAAATAAAATAACTGTTTATGGGTAGCACGAAACTAGGGTGGTTTAAAAGTCAATTGCGTGTGTTTTTGCCTGGTGGACTTATGGTCGGTAAATTAATAGCTATAATGGCGCTAACAGTTCGATACAAAGGATCGGTGAGGGTGCTTCTTAAAATTTAATATTTCGTCGCCTGAGAATTGTTTTGTTGTAATGGACTTTTTTAAAGTGGATATGCAGTACTATGTTTTCGAAGCTCCTCTTTCTATTTCTGCAATCAGAACTAACCTATTATTTACTGTTGCTGAGATAATTAGTATGAATTTTGTCAGCATACCCTTAATTTTGGTTTGTCGTACACGGCAGTCTTTGGCATATACGACAAAAATTCCATGTATTTTGCCGCAATTTTTTCTTTAATATTGTTTTGTCGTATGTCTAAAGGCTTAAGACATACGATCAAAAATTTAAAATAAAATCTGAAAATTGTTTTGTCGTACGTATATACAGATTTCAACTGGCGGCGGCGGTGCAGAAAGTATAAATACCAGGCCAATAGAAAAAAAAAAAAAAATCAGTCAGTTTGCCAGCTCGATTTCTAAAATTTTCAATGAAATACTATCTGATAACCCATCAAACAAAGCTCTGACTCTTTGGAGTGACTCCTGTGTCCCTCAAAATAAAAAACAAGGTGATGTGAACTGCTTTGCTTTTCCTTTTTAACAATCATTTTTGGAGCCTGGGCATTCGTTGATTCAGGAAATTGACCTTTGAAATCTGGAAATATTTAGTCATATTTCCCTTTTACGACATCTTTACATCTTAAAGCTATGCATTTTAAAAATGTATCTAACTATAAATTAATTCAAATGAGCCAATAGACATTAAGGCATTTTCCCTAGAGCAGGCCAGTTGAATTTTGAAGTCAATACATTCACTAAAATAAAAATTCTTAAATTTAATAAAACCGATCTCTTTACTTTAATTTAAAAAACGAGCGGTAGGGAATTGGAATTTCGAAGTGCCTCAATACTAAAAAAATCAAGCAAAACTAGTCTGCGAACTTCAGAAAATTTGTTCAGCCTATGCCTTCGACTCGCAAGCTCTTCTAAGCCTATATTAAAAGAGGAAATAAATGACCTTAAAAGTCCCTTTATTTTAATGCCTAAGGCAGACCAGGCCTATTACGAAGCCAGGCCTTGGCCACGCACTGCGCGACAAGCGACGAGCGACAAGTTCAAGCAATATAATGGCCCTTAATAGTATTAAACGAATTTTGAGTAAATAATTGCAGAGATAGGTCGTAATTCCGTCGCTCTCATTCAAAAAGGACTTGAAGCTCTTCTTTCAATATCTGTTTTTTTTATTTATTTATTGAATTTTAATCCTGAGCGACAAGAGAATGCACTCAATTTTCTCAAAACTAAACAAAGATTGAGAAAGTTATACTTGGAAACGACAATTTATTAATTATTTTTTTATTGTTTTGCTTGAACTTGTCGCTCTGTCGCTCGTCGCTTGTCGCTCAGAAATTATAGAAATAAATCATGATTTAATTCTGATTTTTTTTTTAGCTGAAGTATAAATTATTTGTAGTTGTTTTTAAGTTAATGGTCATAGAATGACTGTATTTTGTATTAAACAAAATGTTATATAATTTTATATTTACTTTTATTGTTATGTTCATAGGATGACTTTTTTTTGTTATTTTAAACTCATATTCACTTACTTGTATACTTTTTTGTTTTTAAAATTAACTTTTTGTAAGACTGCATTAATAAGATAAGACTGTTTTTTATTTTAACGTTTTTAAATAAGTAAAAAGACTGTAAACTCTGAAAATTGACTATTTTTAGTTGGTTCTCATACCGATTCGTATTGAACTATACTTTATGCTTGAATATTGGGATGTCGTACGTGCGTAATCTTTGTCGTACGTGTATGGGATGGAAACAAATGCTGATTTTGGTGGCATATACGACAAACTCATTTTGGGTAAAAACCTTTATAATTCGAAAACTAAAATAGGTACGATAGTTTTGAATACAATAATCAAAAGAAGATATTTCAAACAATATTATATTAAAAATAGAAAAACACTTTTTTCGGTCAGTTTTTTTTGTATATTCACGCAAACCTTTAAATGCGATTTCCCAAATTCGTAAAATTGGCGTATACAACAAAACAATTCTCATTCGAAGATTTAAACATTTTTGTAGGTAACCCTGAAAAAAAATTTTGAAACAGTTAAAATTGTTGATAATCAAACTCCACTGTGTTTGTATTACATTTTTTCCTTTAAATATGGTTGCCTCGTACATCTACTTATTTCAAAAGTGGCAACCCTATTTTTTATTTTCAGTACCTAAAATCTGATCTTTTATTTGACACTAGTTTTTACCTTTTAAATCGATGTGGTAAGTCTTAGTTAAAAAACAATACTTTTAAAAGATGGTTAGTAAGACATCACCTAGCCATTTTAAACTAGGCAACCCTATATGTTTCGTTTTATCTCTTTTATAGTTTAAGCTTAATTTAAATCTCTTACTCGATAAGCTTAAGCCATGGTCGAAGAAAAACTCCCCGGAAGATGCCCGCTTTAAACGTCACCTATACCAAAATTTGGATAGCCAACCCATTGCGTTTCGATTTAGAAGTGTTCGTATTAGAACATATCCGCCTAAGATTCGTTTGTTGGGATTTTTCAAATTTGCATTTTTAAAGGATCATCTGATGTTTTATGATGTTTGATCATGCAGGTATAGAATAGATGCATATTAAATAATCATGTACCTTACAAGAACGTAGAACGCACACATTATGTTTTTGTTAGCAAAATAAAAAGTGATTTCACATTATTGCGAATAATTTAAAAATCATATACATAAATACATATGAGGCCTAACTGCATTTTTTATTATTTTCAGTAGAGCAAAAATAAGAAACAGGTTATTTTTAAACACTTGTAGTTTTGAAACAGAGAAACATAACTTTGATTTTATTTTTGCAATATGCTCAAAAAATAATAGGGTTTGGATTTTAGATTCATAATCCTTGCAAAATACCGTAATAACTGATTTTAAAGTCATTTAGGCCACTACTGCACAGAGGAAAAATGTAAACCAAATTAAAAAATTAGAAAGATACGCCAAAGATTTGTAAATAAAACAATTTTTTGATGTTTTGATATTTATTAATTAAGTTTTTTCTTAATAAGGTTGAAATTTAACATTTGTTTTCACTTTCAGAAGTGTTAGGAGTCACAAAAGCTTTTGCGGTATTTGCAATAGAATTATTAATTCTAAGATCAGTGTACAAATTGTTATGTATTGACGGTAAAAACTGTAGAAGGTCCAGAAAATACCCTTGGTAACTGGGGTTTAAGAAAAAAATGCATTTTAAATGCAGTATGGCATACAAAGCCCCAACCCTGACATGCCAGACTTTCATATTTCCATATGAATAGTATGGACTTATCTTAAAACAAAAGGAATTTTTGCTATCGTTAACACTCAAAAATTAGTGTGGGCTCTTAGTCTATACACTTATTGTTTTCGAAATAAAATACTTTGAAATGGAAAAAATTCTCCAAGAGATTATTTAAAAAACATTAAGAAGCCGTCGGCGTCAGTCTTTAAATATTAAAGCTCAAGAATCTTGAGCCAGTTAACCAGGGCCGGCCCCAGCCAAACTTGCGCCCTGTGGAAGATTTGTAGAAAGCGCCCCTTTTGTATATTTTCACACATACACTGATACACATGTATAAGCCTTTTCCACATTACCCAGGAGGTAGACTTTCAATGCGTTTTTTTATTGAGGTATCCCCGGTAGGCCTAATTTTCGGTAACATGTAATAAAAGTACATATTTACAACCAAAAAAATAGTAAATAAATTAAAAACAAAATAAAATAAAAATATATTATACATACATATATATAAACATATAAAAAATAAAAAATATATAAACTTCATTTAAAAAAAAATAAAAAAATTAATTAATTAATTAATTTAAAAACAAAATAATGTAAAAATATATACATTATATACTTATACAAAATAAATAGGAAATTCAGTTAATTTTTTTTTTTGGAAAAAAAAGTAAAACCATTACATTTTGCAAATTCAGAAATGAGATCATCAAAGTCTAAGTAATTTTTTTTTTTGCAAAAAGTTTAGTTTTATTTTTGTAAAAAAGTTTTTTTTTTTTATAAAAAAGTTTATTTTTGTAAAAAAGTTAATTTTTCTTTTATAAAAAAGTTTAATTTTTTTTTGTAAAGAGTTTAATTTTTTTTGTATGAAAGTTAATTTTTTTTGTAAAAAGCTGAATTCTTTTTTTTAAAAAAGGTTAATTTTTCTTGTAAGCCTCAACAAGCCTTCGCCTTTTTCTAAATTCTGCCCCCAACACTTTTTTTTATCCATATTAAAAAAAAAAACGAATAATAAACACTTCCACAAAATACGTCACTTCTATTAAAAATTGATAGCTATTTATGCTTACACAGTTACAGTGTGCAATAAGAAAACCTGCACCACAGATAAGCAATACCTAGATATGAATCTTTCGTTCGTATCACCCCCCAAAACCCATTTCTTTACATTGTTGTTTTTGTAATTTCATTTCGTGTCGATGAATAGATGTGAACTGCAACAACAATTTAACGCGGTGAATTTGATTTGTTTGACAGTTCATTTTTTTTTTTCATAAATAAATAAATTAACAAAAAAATAATTGTTTCACCAAGCACAATGCCCGCATGGCAAGCGGAACTTGAACGAGTCCTTGAATTTCAATGAAAAATCTTTTGGTGCTTTCATGTTTCTTTCTTCCAATTCGCCAAAAAGCTACTTGGGCAGACGATGCGCGATGAGAACTTTTTATAGAACTCTGTCGCCTCCGAAGGGGCCCTGTTTGAGCAGAGTATAGCAAAGGGCAAAAGACCTGATTATGTTTATGAAATTTAAAAACATAATTTCAATTTTTTTCAGCTCTACAGCACAATAATTATAAAAAAAATCTCGCCAACCAATAATAAGGTTCGAGAAATCAACAAAAATTAAATTCACCATGGCAAATTTGACAGCTACTATATTCTTAGTTTTAGGGTACAGACACACTTAATATATGAAATTATTTTAATTTATACGTAAGGGGTTGGATTGCATCATGGTCAAATTCCGACGTAAATTTTTAGAAATTAATTTAAGGTCCCCCAAACCGATGCGTGGACAACATTTTTGTCAGTCATCGGGTTCATATGGAAAATCGCACCGCTTTCATTGTGGGTACCTACTCTCAATTATTTTCATGTAACTTAATTTTAAAAAGTGAATGTTTTGTTGTCGTGAGTGTTTCGCTCCGATTTAAGGCTCACCCAAACCAATGCGAAACATTCGTTGCGGCGAAGAAACATTCGTCAGTCAAAATAAATTCATATGTTTCTCCGCCGCGTTGGTGTGGGCACTCTCATTTATCATCATGTGACATGCGAATGTTTCTTCGCCGCAACGAATGTTTCGCATTGGTTTGGAAGAGCCTTTTACGTTGATTTGAAAGATCCTTTACACAATTTAAATTGTGTTGCAACAAAAATGGTCTCCTCAGCCGATGCGAAATATTTGGAATACCAACAAAACCTTCATCTGCCAGAATTAATTTGTATGGGGATAAAAGAAAGCACCCACAATGGTGTGAATCTCATCTGTTCTTAACTGCAAAAACTGAAATAAAGTCAATTCTGATTGAGGAAAAAACACAATAGGCGTGTTTTATCACAAAAGCCATCCATAGTACAGTTCGATTTTACAGGCATTACAAATACAACATCGCTAGTAGCTCTACAGCCAATAAGAAGTTATACTACGTTTTCTGTCAAAACAATTTTTGTATGTTTTCTTGCAAGAAGGTTTCTTTAGCGAACATTTTAAATTCTCACTTTTGTACTTTTTTGCAAAAGTAGGTAGGTATATGTAGTTAAACCTAAATGTAACTTTCATTTCAACAAAAAAATCAAATCTGTGATAGAAAAATTTGATTTGTTTAGAAAATAGAGCAAAAATCAAATCTTTCATACAGAAAATTTCCACGATTTTTTTGCGATTTCCTTACAACAAAAAAAATTAATCTGCAATCGTCGAAAGGAAATCGGCATACAAGAACCTAGCACATTTAAACAAACCCTTGGATTCTTAAATTATCCGCCATTTTGTTCACGAACCGAGGTGAAGCTCGGATTTTTTTTTCACGTACACTAGTCAAAAATCCGATTTTCACCACGGTCGTCTGCACGTACACTAGTGCAAAAATCCGATGTTCACCACGGCCATTTGACGTTTGAGCTTGTAGGCAAACCGAATTGACAGCCGTAGATTCCCATCTAGGTATTGCTTATATGTGACCTGCACGCTCTGACCCATATGATTTCGTATAAATAAGTTTTTTTTAATAGTTTCCCATGTTGGTTTCGATACATGTGTGTAAAAAAAACTTGCACATCCATTGACTTTTGTAGTAGTAGGCAGCGCTGCCGCTGAAAAAAAATCTTAGTGCCACCAATTATTTTTTTGAGTGCCAAAAAGTGCGACAGAGTGCCAAAGTAAAAAAAATCGCATATTCAAACAAAAACAATAAATATTCTTTGTTTACATATTTCACTGTTAACAAAATAAAATTATAAAATAATAAAAAAAAAACAATAGCAAAATTCATTTGCATATTTTATATAAGATATATCATGATATCATATGATAGGTATCAAAGGGAACGGTAGTGCCCAGGCAAGTTCTGCACTACACCCTTTTTCAGGAACAAAAGGTAAGTGTCACCCGCCCATATTCTCAAAATTGATATCAATTATGTGGAGCACTTTTGAGCTTCGTAGAATGATGAAAATTGGTAGAGCGACATGACTTTCCAAGAATTAATATATATTTAATAGAAAGTAGTTCTGCTTGGTGCAGAATTATGAAATTTTATAGAGCGGTTGGTTTTCATGTGTAGGTATACTAAGAAAAAAATTGATATTATGAAATTTCTCATGAAGGAGCGTGGCAACTTAACATTAAATACTTAATTTTTCTTATGAGGCTTTCAGTGGCCTTTTATTCCACCCACTTTTCCTGATAATAAAAATCGTTGGAAAAAGAAGTGAAATTACACCAAACACATAAATGTTAAAAAAGAAGCCAAGTTCTTCTATAGGTATACAAAAACCTTTGCGTATCAAGTCAGCCGCAAAAAGTAGTGAGATCTAAAATGCGCCAAGTTCTAAGTTTGTAAATGTTAAATAATTAAATATTTTAAGTAGTGTAGTATCGAAGGACCTCAAAATTGTGTATTCGTTTTTTACTCATTTCTTTTTGAAATTCAATTCCGTTTTAATTTTAAGTTTTTGTTCTACTTGATGCATCATGCAACATTCAAAGTTGATGGATAGAATTTAATATACATAAGTAGTGACAATGACAGGCATCCAACAGTGGCAGTGGCATACAAAAATCTTTTGCTAGGTATCCCAGGCTTCCGACACAATGTTCACTGTAGTAAATTTTTGTGGGGCTTACAAAAAAGAGCAACAAGTGTAGGACTGTTTGTAAATTGTATTTTTAATTTTAAATGTTTTTTTAATGAATTTTTTTTTGTTGTTTTTTTATTTAAAAAAAAAGAGAACCAATGGGTGCCAAACTCATTTGAAAGTGCCAATTTGGCACTAAAGTGTCACTTTCGGCAGCGCTGGTAGTAGGTAGCACAGCAACCTACCTGTTATATTTTTCGGAGACCTTTTTTTGTTGTTTTTTTTCGTTGATGAGAAGTCACATACAGAGGTACGGTGCATAATACAAAACCTGCACGTTCTAGCCCACATGTTTCATGAAACAAATCTTGCACATATGAGGTGGCATGGAACTTTTTTGTGTTGAGATTTTTTTTTTTTTGTACGAACAGGGTGGAATATTTGGATATTAAATAGGTAGGATTGAACTTGCATGGGTCTAGTGGGATTTGTAATTCTACGATATCTTGAGTTAAGTTTTCCTTGAATGCAACATAATGAAAGTGATGTTAGTTAGTGTGCAAGAAATAACTTAGCACGGTTGTGATGTATGTTATTTTGGGATTATTTGAAAAATGTTTGTGGTTAAAATGCAAATGGCAGTACATATTTTTTTGCGCAAGATAAGATTACATTTTCTTTCTCCTGGTAATGTGCCCTGTGCACATATGGTTGGTCCGGCCCTGCAGTTAACCTTAAGTCCTTATGTAGAGATTTTCTATTTAAGATATTTTTTTCCAGTTTCAAAGTGGTCTTTGGTTATTTTTATGACATTGAATGTTTTTGTTTTCCGCTGAATAAGAATGTTCGCTGACAAGAAACTTATGGTTAATCTTATCGACTCTATAGTACGGATTTTAGATTTTATATAGGTACCTACTGATTAAAAAAAGAGCCGCAAATATGGTTGCCAGGATGCAAAGTACTTCAGTAGTCCAAAAACAAGCACAATCCCACCTACTTACTTATTTACTTTACTTTAGATGGCGCTCACAGCCAAGAATGGGCTTTGGCCTCAACTAACAAGCCCCTCCAGCCAGCTCTGTCCCTAGCGATCCGCTTCCAGTTGCGCACACCTAGTTGTTTGATGTCGTTTTCCACTTGTGTGCGCCACTTGTTACGGGTTCTTCCTGTGCTGCGTACACCATCGTAGTTGGATTCGAAGACTCGTCGGGCAGGTCTGTTGCTGTCCACACGCTCCAAGTGCCCCAGCTATCTCAGCCGCTATAATTTCAGCTTTTTGACTAGGTCAATGTCGCTGTATAGCCCGTATAACTCGTCGTTGAATTTTCCTTGCACTCCGGACCGAAAATCACACGAAGAAACTTCCTCTCAAAGCACCCTAGCAAATTTTCATCCGATTTTGTCAGTGTCTATGCTTCTGCCGCATAGAGCAGGACCGGGATGATAAGGGTCTTGTATAAAGTCTCCTTGGTTCTCTGATAGAGATTTTTACTACTTAAATGCTTTCTTAGAGCGAAGAAACAGCGGTTGGCAAGAGTAATTCTTCGCTTGATCTCTGTACTGATGTCATTCTGCGATGTAATAGTGAAGCCCAGGTAAACAAAGTCCTTGACAATTTCAAAGTTATACATATCTGTCCATCGTGATATTTTGCCCGAGTCGACGATGTTGAGATTCCTCTATCGATGACAGCATACACTTTGTCTTGTCCTCATTAACAGCCAATCCCATCTTAGCCGCCTCCGATTCAATGCTCGCAAATGTGCCTGCCACAGCTCGCTTCGTTCTGACAATGTCTATGCCATCTGCATACACAAGCAATTGAACGGACTTTTGATAAGTTGTACGCTGGTGTTGACATGTGCGTTCCGTACAATTGCTTCAAGAACGATGTTGAATAGGTTGCATGATAACGCGTCGCCTTGCCTCAATCGTTTCTGAACATCAAAGGAATCGGTGGCGTTCTTACCCATTTTGACGGAGCAGTGAGATTTCTCCATCGTCATCCTGCACAAGCGGACGAGTTTGGCAGGGATCCCGATATGTGACATGGCTCTGTATAATTCGTCCCTTCTCACGCTATTATACGCGACTTTAAAATCGATAAAGAGCTGGTGTGTATCGATCTGGAATTCCAGGGTTTTTTTCTTAAATCTGATCGGAGTGTGCACATTTGATCGACGGTTGACTTGCCTGGCTTAAAACCACACTGATAGGGGCCGATCAGATCGTTGACAAAAGGTTGTAAGCGGTCACACAGGATAACCGACAAGAGTTTTTAAGCGACGTTTAGGAGACTTATTTATCCGTAGTTGCTGCATTTCAGAGGATCTTCCTTTTTATGGATGGGGCACACTATACCGAGGTTCCATTCATCGGGCGTACTTTCATTCGACCAAATTTTGCAGATGAGCTGGTGTATGCTCCTAAACAATTCAACTCCCGCTGATTTAAATAGTTCGGCTTGTAAGCCATCCGCACCAGCAGCCTTGTACGACTTAAGTTTGAATATCGCCAGCTGCATTTCGGTTAGGTCAGGTGGACGGAACTGTTGGCCATCATCGTCAAAGTTGAATGGAGTGTTCTGCCTATTAGCAGAATCTTGGCTCTCTTCGCTGTTGAGCAGTCTAGAGAAGTGTTCTTTCCAGATCCTCAGTACTGACTATGTGTCTACAACCATATTCCCACTCTCATCTCGGCAGGCTTCCGTTCTAGCTTTGTATCCTTGGGTGGATCGTTACACACTCTGATAAAATTTTCGAACATCTCCCGGCCTCGTGCTCTGTCTTTTTCATCCTGAGAAGTCAGCGTTCCTCTTTTCGTTTCAGCCCGTTGAGCTCCCGGGCTACTCTTTTAGCAGCTCTCGTGCGAGTCTGCAGCATTGCCTGGTAGGTTTCGTTCTAAGCCGCATGCGCCAGCCGGCACTATTCATCAAACCAGGAGTTTCATTGTGGTCACCTAGTGAAACACAGCACATCAGAGGCGGCACTTTTCAGACGGACTTACTCTTGTGATTTAAGCTTCTCGACATTGTACCTTTTCATAGCATCTGCTCTGCGTTGAGGCGTCATGGATATCCGCATACGTAGTCTAGCTACACCACCAGGTAGTGATCCGAGTCAATATTGGCCCCTCGGAACGTTCGGACGTCCAAGATACTGGAAGCATGTCTCGCGTCTATAGCAACGTGGTCGATTTGGTTGACGGTTCGTTGATCACGCGACCGCCAAGTCCCCTTATGTATATTGAGGTGTGGTAAGCAGGTGCTTGAGATGATGACATTTCGCCCCGCCGCCGCAAAGTCTGCCATTCTATGTCTGTTGCCGGAAGTTTCTTCGTGAAGGCTGTGTCCTCCGACTATCGAACCAAAGATGCCCTCCTTTCCGAATCTTGCGTTGAAGTCGCCAAGAATGATCTTCACGTCGTGCTTCGGGCACATATCATACGTTGTCTACAGGAGATCGTAGAATGCTTCTTTGGTTGAGTCATCTCACTTTTCATGGGGGGCATTAATACAGATCAGCGTAATGTTCTTAAATTTGCCTATGATGCGGATTGTGACCAGGCGCTCGCTTACACTTCGGAAGCCCAAACCTTCTTGCCTAAGTCTTCCCCTTATCAGAAAACCGCAACCAAAATGTCCCTGACCCTGCTCCTTGAAGCACCCGCCGTAGTAGAAGTCACACGATTTCAGTCTCCGTATGCCCACTCCATTCCATCGCACTTCCTGGATGGCAGTTACGTCAGCCTTTAGCATTTCCAGGATCTACACTAATTGTTCAGCTGCACGTGGTATGTAAAGGGCAGGACGTTCCACGTGCAGATCCGAAATTCCTTGTCCTTGTTTCGTTTGCTAGTGTCATCAACTTTAAAATCATCCATATCCGAGGCTTGTTGTTGTTTCCAAACAAACTTTTTTTTTTACGTAGTAGGGAAGTTACGCCGACGCATAACCCACGACCTGGAGGACCAGACCCTTCATATAACTCCAAGGGTAGGGAGCCGGATGAACCGCTCCTTATAGGCCTGAGCTGCGAATATATCGTAGTAGCCCATATAAGGTGTTCATTAAGTAGTTTAACCAACTGGAATTGTAGACGCCACCGTTGATTCCATCTGGAGAATTCGTCCGCTGCCGCCTCGATGAAAGGAGAACTGCCTTATTGGGAACACTCTCCCCCCTTTCTCGTTGGCTGTCCCCAACAGTTTTCTACAGGGATTAAAACATCATCTCCAGCTGAGGTACTATACTAGATAACCGATGTTCACCACTAGGAGGGGAGAGTAGGAGTTGGTAGACAGAGGAGGGTTTTGAGAAAAACCTGTGGACGCTTGTGTGTTCTTGAATGCACATAACTACCCTTTTCGACAACAACAAAAGCAAAAAAAAGACAGTTGACTCTACTGATTAAAAAAAAAACCTACAAATAGGGTTCCAGGACGCAAAGTACTTCAGTAGTCCAAAAACAAGCACAATCTCACCTAAGAAATCATAAATCTGCATTCTTTAATATTTGTTTCTCAAAATCAACAACATGGAAAATATAGAAGCAAAAATTATTTTAAATAAATTAAGGTAAATTCATAAAAATGTCACAATAAGCTGAAAACAGGTAATAAGTTGTAAGTTGTTCTTACGGAAAGTGACGCAAAAAATGGGCCCAAGGTGCCTCTAAAAGTACCATCGAAAGTATCGCCAAATGTGCTGCCGAAAGTGCCGCAAATATCAATTAAGTTTTATTAAATGTTTTCTAGGTTTTAGTAAAACTTAATATTACGATTAAAGAAGTCCTTTCAGACAAAACAGTTTTTTCAGTTAAGATCAAAAATCTCTAGCATTATCTTAGTCTTTTTGTTTAGCCTCGTGCTCGTTTATTTCATCCAATTTGTTGGACTTATGTACCTTAGTTCTTATGGATTTTTTTGTTTTTGCATCTATCGGGTACATTTAATGTTGTCCGGTTTTTTTCCCAATTCAATTCAATTTTCTTGTTTGTCTTATCATCAACATTTTGATTGTAGATACCTTTTTCTAAAATTGTATGTTCACATTGTTTCTCAATTAGATACTCGTACATATTTAAAAAAAAATAAAAAAATAAACTAAACTCAAGGATACGACTCCATATAAAATATATAAACCCATGTGAACATAATTTAGCTGCCTTAATTGCATTTGTAATAACTTGATGGATTTATTGCATAAATCATATCCACTTTAATTAATGTACCATCAACTCTGTCATCATTACTACAATGATGGACTTCTTGTTCCAAATGAATTGTGTAGAATAAAAAGAAACATCACTTCAAGTTGTGTCTCCTTTCTGGCAATTTTATTTTTTTGCTTCTGCTTTTGGATAGCTTTTTTTTGTTTGTATACTGTTTTCCACGATTGTCCATCATTCTATCCATCATTTAATAAAATATTTAAAACTCCAAACGCAGGGTTGCAATCATTTTTGAAAACACTGAAACAAATATTGTAATTTAAAATTGTAATATTGTATTTTTGAACGTTTAATAACATTTTATTCGATAAGTGTGTCTTACTGGTATAAACTAAAGGACTATAATCTGAGCCAAAAGTGTTCAAAAACAATACTTTCATTCGTGTAGGTAGGCACATTATTTGATTGTTTTAGACGAAAGTTATACTTATCAACATTATAATAATAATTGACAATAAGACAAAATGTAATTGGTATAAAATTTTCTTATACACGAAATCAATGTTTCGAGGAATGTTCTTTTCTATTTTAAGTAGTTACAATTTATTAGGTTAACTTTTAATTACGCTGTTGGTATAAATGACAAAATCTAACTACGCTGATTTAATTCAACTGGTCTAATGCAATGAATGAATGAATTTGGTAGTATCCAAATCTTATTTTAGACGAGGATAATACATACCAAAATTATAATTAAAATAATTGGCTTAAGACAATACATATGTAATTGGTATAAAACTGCACTACATACATACAAAATCAATTTTTAGTAAGTTAAATATTGATATCGATCATAATTTAAAAGTAAGTTCATAAATTCATCCATAACTACATTTAATTCATCTGGTCTAATGCATATTTACATTTAATTTGGGCAAAAATATACGTACCAACATTATAATAACAACTGATATGAGAAAATTATGCAATTGGTATAAAATTATTCTATATCACGAAGATATTTCTTTTGATTTTAAATAAATCTAGTGAATACCGATCGCACTTTTGTTTTAAGAACAAGGCATCACTATATGAAAAACTAGCGGCGCTTATTCATTTAAACTAGTCTAACGCATATTAAATACTGAGTGGTATAAGAGAATATGTAATTGTTATAAAATTAACCTATGCACGAAATAAATATTACGAAGAATTTTCTTTTGATTTTGAGTAGTTGAAATTTATATCGATCACAATTTTTACGTAGGTTTTTAGTTAAACAATTGGTATAAATGAAAAACTAACTACGCTGATTGGACTCAAATGGTATAATGCATATTATATTGAATATGATAACTCAAATTTAGACGAAACTATTACAAAGTTTGCAAAAGATCGTTCTGGATTTTGATTTAATGTGCGTTTAATTGGTATAAACAATAAAATCGTTATCCTTAAAACCTCATTTTAAAATTTTAAAGGCAAAATGGATAATTTTTCTTCTTGATATACCTATAAAAAGAATTGGACAATTTTTGGAAGTGTAGGTAATCACTGTTCTACGTGGCAGTGTCGCGATAACATATGCAAAACTTTTATACCATTCCCATCAGCTCTCCTAATTTGATATTTGAAGTTTTGAATTTTACTGGGACACACATGAGAGAAGCCTCTTCAATTTCACCTCACCTTACCAGCTAGTAGAGAATCCATCATCTATGATAATTCACAAGCCGTCCCATGATAATGCTGATGTAGATGATGGTGATGAAGGGACATGCTGCCAGTGTGCCATGAACAGAGCGCCAATTGGGTTTCTATTTAGCACTCCATTCATAATGGCCTATTGTATGAGTGAGGCGTTATATTCATCATCAGGAGGTGGGAAATGAGGAATGAGATTGCAGTCATGCAACGCAGTCCTATGGACAAACCCTGGCTAGCCATATATAGCCATAAAGCCAATTGCATGACCACTGACAGAAATGAACATTCGTGTGACAGATGTACTCTGATGGCTGCTACAGTTGTATCACATCAACCAACAGTGAGCACCGCACACCGCCACCTCTCATCATCGTCAACAACATCATCGTTGTCGGAGTAGTCGTCGTCGCAGCAAACATCATCATAAACGCGGACTGGACATATCCATGATGTGGGAACTTGAAAACGCAGGCACAGGAAGCTAATGCTGATGCCTAACACCGTCAAGGACATGATGATGACATTTCATTGTATATGTATGTATAAGTTCTATATTGTAAATAGGTATCTACACCAAGAATGAAGGAATTATGCATATAAATATATAGCTATAAGGATGTATGATGTGATGTATTATGGTCCTTCCTTGTGATGATGGTGCTTTTAGATACTATACCTACTTGTTCTCCTTTTTTGTTGCGGAGACCGAGGGCTCCCTATTGCTTGGGGCATGCATATGGTGTCTCGTATAGAGGACCGGACGACAGGGTACTTAACTGAATTATGGCTTTTGACCATTTTACATGATGTTTGTCTGATGTAATTATTAGCTCTTAGTGGAATAATTTGAAGGAGATTCCGTATTTTTTCCATAACATATGGTTAGTAATAAAGGAGTGGCGCACATATACGAGAAGTGGTAGTGGTACATTGAAAAGATCTCCCATGACCTCGGTTGGTACCTACAAGGACTCTCTTTGTTTGGGGACTAATTTTGAAGTTAATAATTTCATAGCTCCGGGCATTGAAAATACAAAACTTGAAATACCTAAACCCTAATTATTGTGGATGTTCTATTCATAGGTACCTAAATTATACAATACATATAGAATTAAGGTTGTTAGAAATTAAGCAAAAGTTAGATAACTGATGGGTCTTCTTACTTCTTTTGACATAGTGCACTGTTTTAATACCCAGGAGCAGTGCTGTCGTTTCACAAATTTCGAGAGTAGCACTTTTCATAAATTTTGGGGAGCGTTTTGGGAAGTCGGGGAACCTCGTTTAAAGGCTCTCCCAAACCGACGCGAAAGCGGCGTGGACCATTCGCTCTGCAGGGTGAATCATTCACAATGATAACAAAAATGAGATATAAACAATGCTAAATAACAACAAAACTGTCGTCGGAGAATGTTACGCGCTGATTTCGCGTTGGTTTTGGAGAGCCTTATGTCGATTTCGATTCGACAAAAAAAAAAATCGATTTTTTTTTATCTTTTTCAGATTTCACTTTCTATTCAACAAAGAAAAATCGAATTTTCTGGTGGTCTGATTTGATTTAGATCAATTTTGCAAATCTTGATTTCAGCCAAAGATCTAGACAGATTTTCACATGCACTTTTGCACACACACCAAATTAAAGTGACATTTGTATCCAAATCAATAGAAAATGGTACTCACACAATTGCAAACATAGATCAAATCACGGTTTGAGTTCTTTATACCACAATTGATCTAAGGTCTGACCACCAAATCAAAAATTGTTGAATCGAAATCGACATTAATGTCATAAAATAATTATGACCACAAATGAAAATATGACATTTTGAAGTTTAACAGAGATGTGAAATTTTTAATAAGAGCAGGGACGCGTGAAATCAGGATTTAAAAATATTCGCAAACTGCAAAATACGTTTTTCATTAAATTTTTCATGTGGAGTCTTGGGGAGCCTTTTTGCGACATGGGTTGCACAGTAGTCCTTTCCACAGCAAAGGAGCCAAATGGTACTATAGTAGCCATTCCGACAGCACTGCCCAGGAGTGAACATTTTGCGATTTGGAATTTGATTGCCAAAGCAGCAAGGACTTATTAAATTTGTCATTTTACTCCAAGAATTATAATTTATATATAAATAAAGTAGGTAAACGAAAGTATAGTTTTATAATTTTTGTATTTAAAATAATTTGGTACTGCTTTTGGGATAGGTATAGATACCACCATATAAAGATGATTTCATTTTAAAACAGTTTTAAGGCAACCAATAATGGAAGCTTTATTTGAAAAGTTATAATCTGCAATATACATTATAGGTACTTTATGGCAACTTATGTATCTATTCGTAAAATAAATTGATCTCGGGATTTTGATAAAATTTGCTTTGCTGTACCTAACGATGATAGCGAAGACGAGAAAAAAATTTCTTGTAATTCTGTCTATCTATCTGTATGCGTTTTTGCAAGCTTAACTGGATGGATCTTCAACAAGATTGTGTGATATGCCCACACATATTTTTAATTTTTTTTGGAATGAAAAATGACGGTTCTGTCATGCAAATTCTTTATAGGAAAATCGTATTTTTCTCAAAAACGGTTACTCGATTTTTCTAAAAAAAAGGATCCAGTTTCTCAATACAGGGAACTTTTTGTTAATTTTTTTCGAAAAAAAAATCTGAGCAGTGGCAATTTTGTAATAAATAAAATTCAGAAATAAGAAAAAAACTAACTATTTCACTAAATTATGCTCGGGCAAAGAAGTAAATTAGTATAGGTTGTCAATAACGTAGGAAGCGCAAGGCTAGTTTTCGAGAATGCAACAAATTTTGAAGTTAACTCATGAATAAAATTTAATCATAAATATTTCTGAAAAAATAAATTTCTTTTGAATTTTGTGTAAGTGACTCTTTTTATAAAATGTTTCCTTATTTTGGATACATACAATTTGGTCCCAATGAAAAATGCCACAAATAAGAAATGAAAAATGGTCCAAACTTGAGACTATCAAAGTTTTTATAATAAACCAGTACCTACGATTATTTAATCACTGTTCCAGAGCTACCTTTTTAAAATTTGGTAAACCTTATTAAAATATTCGCACCCAAAATCGCGTGATTTTTGGGTTGTTTTTTCATTTATGTTTACGAAAAAAGCCTGTGGCCATTTTGTATAGGTACCTAATGAAATTACAGTCAAAAATTAATAATGAAAAAGGGCCAACAATTATGGAAAATGGCCCAATTTACAAATTTTAAGCTTTGTTTTGTTTTTTTTTTTTGTTTCCCATACATATTTTTGCGACCATTTTTGTTTATGTTTGGGGCCATATTTCATTTGGGACCAAATCTCATTGGGGCTAAATTTCATGTAGCCTTATGCAGGAACAAGCAGGTCCTACGGTCTGTCATCATATCGCTTGCATCCCAGTCTGGTTCTCCAACTCAACAGCGCACGGCCATGAAGGAATTTCATATGTTCGAGAGAAAGCTACTAAGGATTTGTACTGGACTCTATCGAACAGCGATGGCATATTTGTTCTGGGGCTCTGTTTAGCCAGTGTTTCGCAACGTGGGTCCCTCGCCCCACAGGGGGCAATTTGATAGTAAAGAGGGGCAAATTAATGTCATGCTGTATAACATTTCTCTCCGAAAAATCTATTTTTCTTGTGTTCCACCCTCAAAGATATATTTCAGAACGTACTCAAGATCTGCTTCTGCATTAATCAATCAACTCTTACCAACTTCACTTCACTCAATGACACTAACTTGACGACAAATATGAATCAGCTTATTTGTTCACGTTGATTTTTAACCGAAATCAAATAGCCCAATGCAACCAAAATTGCAAAAGAACTGTTTTATTACCTTTTGCATCTTGGTATTAACTGAATGTGGATTTAGTGCCATAAATAATTTATTTGATAAAACAAACAAAATTGCCTGAATATAACAAAACGGGGAGACTTAAGACTGTAGCTGAATTGCAGGAGGCATCAAGCGCAAGGGATTTAAATATAATTATTAAATTATTTCTTATTTGAATTTTAGTTCTACTTAAGGCGCGTTCAGGGAAGATAGATATTGGAGATTTTGCTCCGTGAGCGAATCCAAAATTTTTTTCTTCAGTAATTTGGCGGCCAAAATACAGATATTTTTTGCTGAGGAATCCTGTTCAGGGAACTGTGATTGTTGAGGCCCTCCGAAGTCTCCATTTCCTGAACTCGCCTATTACACTCGTATGTTTTGAAAATAAACTTACGGTTTACTTAATTTCTATGGAATTCTTCCTTATGTCAGCTATTCAATTTTTTCACTTGACATTTCAGATTGTTGATGTTCAAAATTATTTGTATATTCATATAATGTTGGGGGGACGCGAGGATTTTGGAAAGGCTCTGTGGGGCATGGCACACAAAAGGTCATTTAAGCTATTGAAATAATAAATTTATAGTAATTTTTAGTACAAATTCATGCTTTAAATAGTTTTTAAGACGTTTTTTTAATGATATCATAATGTTAGAGAACAGTTTGCCAATTTCAAGCTACGTTAAAGATGTTAGCTACGAAAGCAAGTTTTGTGCGATCCAGTCCGTTTTTAGATTAGATTTTGACATCTTTGTACATACATACGTATGACGTATGTAACTATTTTATAATAATGCTGAAGCAACGAAATTATCAGCCAGTCAAGGCAACAAGCGATCGCTAAGACAATGCGCGGAAACACTAAGAACCATAAGGCAGATATAACATTATTTGAGTTTAGGAGACACTTCCAAAACCTACTCAATCCAACATCGGCTGCAGAAATATGATACGAGAATACCTTAAATCCAGATATCCATATACCTTTGCTTGATGAAGACGTTAAAATGGATGAAGTTTAATCAGCTATCGCATCAGTAAATAATGACAAAGCCCTCCGGCATCGATGGTATTCCTTTCGAGTTCTATAGAAATGCGCCGCCTAACCTAATCAAAGAAATCCACAGACTATTTTGCGATATCTTTAGTACAGGAGCAATTCCCGACTCTTTCAAAAAATCTATAATATTTCCTCTTTTCAAGAATGGGAACCCCAGCAATGTAGCCAGCTAACGCGGTCTGTCTTTTATGGGCATCATATACAAGCTGTTCACAACTGTTCTTTTGAACCGCATTAATCGATGGGTCGAAGAAAACCAAATTTTCAAGGAATTCCAAGCTGCATACAGACAAAACTAATCAACTGTGGACCAAATTTAATAATTTAAATAGAGCTACAACTCAACAAAAGAAAGAAAATGTATGCGTTTTTCAAAGCTGCGTTTGACAACATAAACAGAGAAAGCGAAATCTGTTCCACAAATTAACACTATCGGGAATATCCACAAAAATGCTCGCAATCCTAAAGGCTCTCTATCACAACAACATAGCAACAGTATGGAATGGATCATATATCAGTGACTTCTTTCCTATCAATGGAGGTGTTAAAAAGGGATGCGTTCTCAGTGCTCTGCTATTTATCCTGTTTTTGAATGACCTCGACTCTGATCTACCCAGATGGAGTAACTGTTGAAGACATATCAGTAAAAGTCTTACTTTATGCAGACGATATTGTGCTACTATCCGACAATCTCACTTCCTTGCAAGCAATGATAAATAGCTTCGCAATTTATCGTACAAAATGGAATCTGCTTGTGAACTTAGGAAAAACTGAAATAGTAATTTCTCGAAACGGTGGACGCCGGGCAGCTGAGGAAAATGAACTTTTAACAGTAATGAAATCAAAATATCAAACAAATATAGATACCTAGCAGTTACTCTGACATACAAATGTCGTGGACAGAGCATCTTACGCAGACTTGCAATGTCAAAAAATTCAATAAATGCTACCTGGTCAAACTTCATCACAAACAATAACATACTACACTCAGCTAAGTATAAGATATATGAAGCTGCTTCAAAATCAGTAACGAACTTCTGTGCTCAAGTTTGAGGATATTCCAGGTATAATGAAGTAGATAAATTGCAACGATTTTTCCCTAGAAGATGTTTCTCCTTACCTAGTTATACATCAAACTACGTACTCAATCTAGAAACAGGAATTCCTAAAACCTTCCTTTCAACACTTGAACTCCGCTTCAAATACATCCAAAGAGTTAGCACCCTTTCCTTAAACAGATTGCCGAGACAACTTTCAGATGTCATTGTGAGAAAGCAAATTTACTGGGCTAATGAATGGTCAGAACTCTTCAATGAAGTCAACATCGAGTTTAACTGGTCTACAAAGTCTCAGTGGAAAGCATTACATACAGAAACTTGCATAAAACTCATGGAAAGACATTGGGTAGAACGCACAAACATAGCTCTTCAATCATGCTTCCACGATGAGTATTTTAACCTCAACTATGCCGTGGTGCCAAACTACTTCGAAGACAGTAACTCACGCGAGATGATAAGTATGATGTTAAAGGCCAGGTGCGGATTGCTTAATTTTAATGCAAGATCATTAAGAAGAGATTCGGTTGGCAATTGTATGATCTGTAACCTTGGTGCTACTGAAAATACATACCACTTTGTAGGAGTGTACCCTTGTTTTCGGACATACAGAAGACCTTAACCGTGGCCAGTTCTTCAAAATTCTCAACGGACAAAGTTATACTCAATTATCGTCACAAAATTATTCATAAAAATTTTTCACTAACTTAGAAGTACCGAAATTGCAAATAATGACAAAATAAACAAACCAAATGACCAGATTCTTCATATGTACAAGAAAACCCCAAAACTTTATTAACATTATTCAATTTTTTTTTAATACATCTATTTTCGTAGAATAAAATAATTCTCTATCTTTTCCTTTTGCTCCTTTACTTAATTACCTTTTTAATCAAATGAATTAGAATATTTCATTTTCAAACAACACCACCACCCTTGTACTTTGTCATTTAATTAGAAAGTTCCTTTAATACCATTAAATTCTCACCTTGTTTCGCTTTCGATCGACTTACATATAGGTTGATGGTGTATCAAAAACTTCTTTCAACATATACCTTTTATAGAGTCTTACGGTAAATTCAATAAAACGCCGCTAACCTATCTCTGGTTAAATACGATCCCCACATAGGTATAAAATTCTTAATAGTCTTTTTGCATCAACCTTGGGTCTTCTGTCAAAAGGTGTAAATTGCCAAAAGCACAAATTTTGTCGAAAAGTCTAACTAAGTGCATATTTTCCTCTATAAACCAAGATGAATTGCCTCTGTATAGGGTTATGGTGTTGACTATACAAAATAGATGTTCTCCTCAACTCGCTCTAGCTTGCGACCATCCTGTTGACGACAACGTCATGATGTAACAAAATTGAAATATAATTTTTGGTCCCCTTAAAAGTGCAATTTAGAAGTCGACTGTATAGAGGCGTTTGGGGTGAAATAAAGGGATGTGGGAATATTCGACTCCTTGAAATACAGTTAACCATTCAGTGTGTTTACATATACCCTCTTACTTCGATGGCACTTAAATTGGATTGTAAATTCTTGAAGTGAGAAGTTGAACACTGAGTTTAGAGCTCAGGAGCCTTGTCCGACCACAAAAATCTCCAAAACCCTAAGGTTGCACAAAGAGTAAGCCAAAGAGGAACCCAACTCGGGTCGGTACCGTATTCCTCTGCTACATAGGCAGTATACTATACTTTACTCGTATACTCGTAGAGCAGCTGAATGATGAGGACAACCATGTTCCAAAATGAAATTCATACGCTTTCGGGCGATGCTCTACTAATTTCAGGACCGGATATGAACTTCCGTAATGAAAATTTTTCGAACCGGAAAATCCTCTGGAGTTGAATTAGTGTGGGGTATTTTAAGGGTGATGGCGTACGGCCACTCTTTGAGGAGTCTATCTTCTCTCGCAGCACCAAATGCGAGAGGAAGATTGCTCTTGTGGTGTGTTTACATTTTGGTTTGATGGAAATTTTGTTTGCATCGAGTTTTTCGGAGTAGGTAAGGGATTTTATAATAGAGTCTAAGAGTGTGGGTACGAGTGTGTACGCGAGAATATTGGAGTGATAAGTGGCAAATAATTACTGAAAACTGTTTCGAATTTTACTAATCGATAGTCGAATGGCACTGCATGATGTAAGTTGTTTTGAGCTAAATTGAGAGATTTGAGGTGATAATTTGTATTTGAGTGAGCGAGTTGTTTAAAGAGAAAATCATACATAATACTCGATGTACCCAGGCTTTAATCTACGTATGTTAAGCCTTTTTTCATTATGTTATCTTTTGAGTTTAAACATTTGTTGAAAGTAATGAAGTTGGGGGTGACGAAATGCGAAGGAAATAAGAAATAACGCTAAATGAATTAAATATTCGAATATCTTACCGTTTTCTATTTCTAATGAAGGTACAAGCCGGCGCAAAATTAATCACCCTATCGGAAGATGTTATAATTTTTGCAAATGGCGTCGTACGTCAATCACATTTGACGTTTTTGACCTAGACAGCTGCAGAATACAAACAGACAAGCAATGGAGCATCATAATCCGCAAAAGCCTGGAATAATTGTCGATTTTTTTTGACCAGTAATCGGTCGGTGTCGGTGGTTATGGACATATGAAGTGTCCAGCAAGATTTCCCGATTCAACCACCCCAGACTTTTGCCAATAAGCCTCAGGCAATCGCAATCCTTAAGGAGAACATTCGACAGGAATGCGAACAGTTATCACTAGAAATCTTGGGGAAGGTCATATGGAAAAAGCGATAAAACGTGTAAGGAACCAAAAAATGTGTATCAACACTGAGGCAGCCACTTGAATGATACCATCTTTTCCATACTTATTAAATGTTCTAATTGTGGCAACACTTGTAAATAAAGATGATAAGTCAGTACAAATGAAAGAAAACAATTGTAAAGTGAATAAACGAAGAAGGAGAAAGAGAGACTACGGTTAAAGCACTCCATACACAGTTTAACTTGTCTTTCAAGTTTATCTTTTATTTTATTTCTTTTATTTTTTAGAAGGTGGAATTTTTTCATGTTGATGTGAATCATTGAAAATATTAATTGTCAATTTTGAGATATTTTGAAGAAAAAATAAATGATTATTTTGATGCCAAAGTAAAGCTTATCGACTTAATAATTATTTATAGGTAAAACAAAATTCAATTTTGCACAACTTTTCTCATAAAATGACTTTTAATTTTTCAATGATGAACTACCTTACCAATGATCATTGAAAAAATTAAAAGTTACGTAATCGGGAAGATATGGGTCAAAAAGTTTTTTTTTGGAGGAGAAATAATTTTAAAGTCGTAAGCTATATTTCTGAATTAAAATATTCAATGATTAATTTTTCGAAAGGTCTCAAAATCAACAGTTAACTTTTTCAATGATGGTTTTCAATGAAAGCTATAACTGGCCACTTACTTGAGGTGTGTATAGGCAAGCCATTTTATTTACTGTCAAGCCATCTTTTTCTTACCAAGAAATAAAAGTGAGATAAGAAAACAGAGACGTGAATAATCTCAATTTTCAATTTTTTCATTGGTTTTTTATCCATTAGCGATTCTTTGATCCAAATTCTTTTCCTTTTTATTTTTGCTTGTCCATCGTCATCTAGACACTGTGCACTGTGCGGAGCACTTCTCGATATCGTAGAATCTTGTAATTTCGCACAAGGGTAGACCTTTTGGGTGTATACAAAGGAAAAAATCAAAAATTTAACATTTTCCATTCAGAGGGCGTGGTACCCGCCCAATTTCATAGAATTGCTATAAATTACATGGAGCAATTCTGATTGTCGTAGATTGATGAAATTTAGTATGTAGGAATTAAGGTGCAAGCAAAGGAAAAATTTTAAAATTTGAGATTTTTCATTTAGGGGCGTGATATTCGCCCATTTACATAAAATTGATATAAATTATTTGGAGAACTTCTCACTGTCGTGGAATGATGAAATTTGGTACAGCGGTAGGGCTAAAAGTGCAGGCAAAGAAAAAATTTGGAATTTTACATTCAGGGGGCGTGGCATCCGCCCATTTGATTAAGAATTGATATCAATTATGAGGAGCAGTTCCGATTGTCGTGATTGTCGTAGAATGATCAAATTTAGTAGAACGGTAGGGCTAGAAGTGCAAACAAATGCAAAATTTTAAAATTTGAGATTTTACATTCAGAGGGCGTAGCATCCGCCCATTTTCTCAGAATTGTTATTAATTATGTGATTGTTGCAGAATAATAAAATTTGGTAGACTGGTAAATCATGTGGTCAATACAAAGGAGATATTGAAAAATTTTAAATTATCCATTCAGGGTCGTGGCACCCGCCCATATTCTCAGAATTGATATCAACTATGTAGAGAACTTCTGATTGTTATAGAGTGATGAAATATGGTAGAGCGATAGAACATGACATGCAAGCAAAAGGGAAATTAAAACTTTGAGATTTAACATTCAATGGGCGTGGTAACCAACCAAGTTTCACAGAATTAATATTCATTGTGCAGGTTTATGAAATTTGGTAAAGTGGTTAGTTTTCAGGTGTATACAAAGAAAAAGTTGAAATCATGAATTTTTTCATGCAGGGACGTTTCATCCACCCACTTTTCCTGATAAAAAGAATCTTTGCAAAAAGTAGTGAAATCACACAAAAAACATAAATGTTAAAAAAGGAGCCAAGTTCTTCTATATACAAAAACCTTTGCATAACAAGTCAGCCGTGAAAAGTAGTGAGATCTAAAAGTACGCCAATTTCTTAGTTTATTAATGTTAAATATTAAATATTTTAGGTAGAGTAATATGGAAGAACCTCAAAATTATCAGAGAAATCCGTTATTTAATGATTACTGATTTAAATTAAGTTAAAAATAAATACGATGAGAGAGAATCCCAAAAAAATGATTTTCCACAAGAAGTATTCCGTCGCTCTGTTTGTCTGTGCGTCCTCCTGATGAACATGGATCTAGAGATCCTAAGCGAATTAACGGATTTAAATCGTTTTTTTTTTACGAAAAATAAAACTAAAGAAAAAATAAATAATTTTGTATTTTGAACTTAACATTGTTTTTTGTATAACCTACATAAAAAAATTTCAAAATTGTTCTTTTTTCTAGTAGCTAACAAATAGATATTTGCTTTAAAGAATCAATGATCAAAAAGGCCAAAATTTAATACTCAAATTATTAAATAATACATTATTGATCAAATCAAATTAAAATTATCAAGATAATAAAAACATGTTAAAAAAACAATTTTGGATTTTAATAATTTAATAAAAACAAATTTGGAAAAAAAAATTTAAAATAAAAAAATAATTTTTTCCTTGATTTTATTTTTTCGTAAGCAAAAGTATTTATACGAATTTCAAATGCAATATTTGTTGAAAAACTTAACAGCCAAGGCCAATGACGATATATGAGGGCATATACCTGTGGGTAAGTATAACAAGTGGGCACGATTGGATCGCACAAACTTACTCTCGTAGCTAACAACTTTAACGTTGCTGATGATGTACAAGTACATAGCTTTTGCTTCCAAAATATTATGATAGCATTAAAAAAAAAAATTAAATAAATTAATAATATAAATTACCATAAATTATATCGCTTTAAATAACTTTATTTTAATGGCTTTGAGAGTAAGAGCTCAAAATCAAGTATGCAATCTGATTTGTTTGATAAAATGAATTTATAAAAAAAAAAACGTTGGAGTGGTTTTCTTAAAAATTAAATTTTTATATATAAAATTTTTCGCTCATTTACAAAAATAAAATCTAGTATGCTATCATTTAGTATTTAATAAAATACATTTTTAATCAAAATAAAAAAAAAAATTTATCAGTCCGTTTTCAAGATATTGAATTTTCAAAAAAAAATTTCAATATTTTTTTAAAATCCAAAAATTATTTTTATTTGAAAATTATTAAATTGTTTAAATTGTGAAGGAGCTTTTGTATACAAATTTCGGTTCAAATTGGAGCAGTTGTCAACGAGATATTTGAAAATAAAAAAATCAGTTCTATGACAGCTACCGTTATTAACCGTTGTTGGTAAAATTTGCTTACATCAAAATATTGACCATACCTTAGATAATAAACGCACATCTTCTTATCAAAATGCCGTTTTCGAGAAAAAGAATTTTATTTTGAACGGTTTTTCAACATTTGTATGGAACGTACCGGTATCTTTTAATTTAGAAAGATAGTTTTTTAAGTATTCTACACCATCTTACACCTAGTTTTGAAAATATTGAACAAGTCGTTTTCAAAATATTTAGGTTTCAAAAAAAAATTTTCAAAGTAATGTTTATATTTTTTAGTAGATTAACCATACAAAAATGAAAATTTTCATCTTAATTGTTTTCGAGAAAATCAAAAACCTAAAAAAATGGTTGTACTGGAGGAACCCAAAATATTCAAATGATGAAAATAAAAAAAAATTATTAAAAAGTAGCATTTCCTTACTTAATTTATTTGAATTTTTTTTAACAAAATCATCGGACCCGTTTTTGAGAGTAATATTATTTTCCTTTTTGGCAAAAAAAAAAAAAAATGTATGGCGGGTACCGTTATTTTTTGTTTGAAGAAAATCCCTCCAGACGTTTATTCTGTACGGGCGAGGACAGATAGACAGATAGAGTGCCGATCTGCATACCATCGCGTGCACAGTTCAACTTCGTGTGTTTGTGAAGTTTTGTTTGTTTTGTTGTGCAATAACTGTCCGCCATCGATGTTATCTTTTAACTCCAACCCTCAATAATTCATTAAAAAAATATTTAAAATCAAATACCCCCAAAAATTAAATAAAATTCAATGTTTAAAAAGTCTCAACAAAAAAAAAATATATAAAATAATACCCACACAATATGAAATACTCGCGCCGCGAAAACAAAAACAACATAAAACAATAAATAACAAAAACAAAAATTAGTTAAAGTGACAGTGCAATGTGCAAAAGAAGAAAGAAAGAAAAAAAAAAAACACAGCGAGTGGTAAATCCCTACTCTCTCCCTTGCCTTTCACATGCAGTTGCTTTAGTTTAATCATTGAATGCATTATGTGGGAAGCTTTCATATAATGATTCAATGAGAGAGCTAAATCAATATTAGATGTATTGTTTTTTATCACTTTAGAAATCGGTGTGTATTATCACTAAGGCATAACACTAGTGGTAATATGTATTGAAAAGCTCAATTGGGCCCTAATTCTGATAAATTTACATAGATTATTTGTCTAATTTGGTTTTAAGGTAAGTTTTTTGAATTTTTAATAATAAGAGGTAATTTTAGAGTGGATTATTCCAACATTCGTGGGTTAAGGAAGAACTTTTGTGCTGCATATGTTCATTCTGTAATTAACAGACCAGCTATATTGGCACTAAGTGAGACTCAGGTAGGAGAAAATACCGATTTTTCGGAATTTAATCTATAAGGGTGTCACTTAGTGCCTTTATTCTTTTCCCATCATGGCCTTGTTGTCTATATAAGAAACGATGTTGCTTACCAGCTCCAACCTCAATATGGTGCGTGTGTTAACACAAACTTTAACTTCTTATGGTTGAAATTCACGGTAAACAAGCACACTATTCATACATGCTTCATTTATAGGAGTCCAAACCTGGACAGAAATTTAACTTCTCACATAGTTAATGCTCTGTCTGACTCCATCCAAAGAATAATTGTTTCCCATAATCCTCACACTAAAATCGTCATTGCGGGCGATTTCAATGTACAAAATTCTAGTTGGCTCCGCTTTTCTGGCCAGTCAACACCCGAAGGAAGGTATGTTGAGATCTTTGCTGAGTTAAACCATCTTACTCAGCTCGTTGATGATCCAACTCGAATCCCTGACGTTGCAGGTCAGTCTGCGAACACTCCAGACTTGTTCCTTACCTCTGACCCTGATATATATACTGTTATTGTATTATCGCCTCTAGGCACGTCTTACCATTGTCATATCTGCAAATTTCTCGTGCCAACAAAACTCAGTTAAAGAAAAAACTCCTAAGAGAACCGTTTGGCAGTACGAGAAAGCCAACTGGACGGTCTCAATGTTTTCTTCAGGAACTTTATGCTTCACTACTTTATGGTCACTATGCTTCCTCGATAGTGACGTAGATTCCAGCGCAGATATGATTACAAACTTAATTCTTTGTGGAATGAGAAATTTTATCCCGAATAGTGTAAAATCTATCAAACCCAAAGAAAACGCATAGTTTGATTCGAGCTGTAAGGAGGTTATTAGGGTTAGAGAAGTAAGCTTCCGTTGTTATAAAGCCAACCCTACTGAGAAAAACCGGAAAAAGTTTCAACAAGCTAGAAAGACTTGTAACGTTCATATTCGACGAACCAAATTTTTACATGATCAAAAATTACGGCAAAAAATACTACAATGTCCCAAAGATAGTCAACATTTTTGGTCATTTGTAAAAAAAATACGAAATAACACCTCGTTCTCGGTTCCAACGCTCGTCTTCAATGATACTCCTTTTTTCAGCTTGCCAACCCTACTGAAGTCAATTTGCTTGCAGCACAGTTTGCTGTTAATTCGACGCTGCCAGAGAGTGTTATGACTCCTCCCGTTCTGAAGAGGTGTTCTTCAACGCTAGCAAAACCACTGCGTAAGCTTTTCCATCTTTCCTACTCTACTGGAATCTTTCCGTGTGGATGGAAAACAGCATTTGTCCAGCCTGTACCAAAAAAGGCGTATCTTCCTTCTCCCTCTAACTATCCACCAATTGCGCTTACGTCCCTTCTTTTCAAGTTCACGAAAACGCTGATTAATTTTCAGCTCAAGAAATATCTCGAAGAACGAAAGCTTCTTAATGACCGGCAGTACGGCTTTCGTAGCAATAGGTCCACTGGTGATCTGATGGTGTATCTCACCGAACAGTGGCACAAATCTTTACATCGTTTTGAAGAAAGTAAGATTATCGCGTTTAATATTTCAAAAGCATTTGATAGAGTTTGGCATCAAGCTCTCTTATCGAAAATGCGTGCATTTGGTATTGATGAATCTCTTCTTCATTGGATTAGAAATTACCTATCGGACCGTTCAATACAAGTTGTATTGGACGGTTTCAAGTCTCAAACTCACAAAATAAATGCTGGTGTGCCCCAGGGCTCCGTTTTGTCTCCGACTCTCTTCCTTATATTCATAAATGATCTTTTGTCTGAAACTTCTAATCCATTAAACTGTTTCGCTGACGACAGTACCCTCAGCTTCTTAGCTTCTCATATTCGTTTTCAGATTAACATCCATATCCTTCGGATGTGGAACTTGCACGGCAGTGTATGATAAGCTCATTTAATTCTGATCTCGACAGCATTGTCCATTGGGGAATAAAAAAACGCGTAGAATTTAATGCTTCAAAAACTCAATGCTGTCTCCTGTCGTTAAAGCAAAAGCCACCCCCCTTGCCGCTATCCATGAGTGGAACTTGCATTGAGGAAACTGAACAGCTTTCGGTTCTCGGTATGTGCATCACAGACCACCTTTTGTGGAATGATCACATATTCGACGTCGCTAAAATCGCTGCAAAATGTTAGGGATTCCTAAGGCGATGCAAGAAATTCTTTTCCTCTTCTGATCTGGCTACGATCTATAATATAGTGAATCCGTCCAAAGATTGGGTACAATTCGCATATCTGGGCAGATGCGCCTCCAACTTACTTGAGTCTTTTGGATAGTATCCAAAAAAAAGCTTTAAAAATGATAGGTGATAAAACCATAAGGGAAACATTTACATCTCTAGAGCACCGACGTAATGTTTCATGTATTGTCTTATTTTATCGCTACTTTTACAAACAGTGTTCCAGTGAAATAGCTAGTTGCATTCCTCCCCTTAAACAATTTAACCGCAATACTCGCGCTTCTAGGAATGATCATCAGTTTACCCTTGAGCCCAATTTCGGACGTACTGTCAAGAACAGGCATTCTTTTTTTAGCCGCACAGCACGAATGTGGAACGTTATACCTAACTCTGTTTTTCCCTCTGATTATGATATTCAGAAATTCAAAACCAATGTGCATCGGTATCTCCATTTAAACCCTATCCTATTTTCCTAACGCTCGCACTGTGTCTTACATGTTAAGGGTATTAATAACCCCTTAAGTGCGCATCAATTATAAGAAAAGACAGACAGACAGAATTGCGGGACCCACTTTTTTCGCGTTCTCTATCATGGTAATGTTAGGGAAAATTATTATCTCGAGTTTGATTCCACATACATTACATTAAAAATTTTAAAATTGAGTCCATTGATTTATGCAATTTGAATTGATAATTAAACTTATGTTTAAAATTGGTGCGGCTGTGAATATTGTGTTTTAAAACGTGTCCTTATATGTGTCTCGAGAACGAATCACCATACAAATTGTTCCATATTTCATTATTTTGTTCATTTTAACAACTGTTAAATTCGTTTCACACACATTCGGTTTCATTCGGTTCGGTCTCTATTCGGTTTGTATTCGGCTGTGTCTGATATGTGTGAAACGATAAAATGGTGCGGTTACTATTAGGTTTTTATATTTGCCGTTTTATCGTTTCACACATATCAGGCACAGCCGAATACAAACCGAATAGAGACCGAACCGAATGAAACCGAATGTGTGTGAAACAAGCCTTAGGGACTCTTCAATTTTGAAAGCATAAATCTGACAAACAAGTTTTATATGAAAAGTAGGTAGATAATTTTGTTTTCTATCCTATGTATGTATGTAAACAAATTTGTACGACGAATCATTGTCGCTGAGGAACAATACTTATAACTGCTCCAATTTTGGTATATGCACTAAATTAAAACTCACCTAGGTGCCAATTTTGTTTGCATTACGATAAATTGTTTTTAAATCTGCCGATAAGCTTATCTTTAAAGTGTCTAAAATTATGAACAGCTTTGAAACTTAATGACAGTTTAAACTACTTGACCTGATTTAATGGCTTTAGAGCGGATTTTTCAATAGTCAGTTAAAGAGTCAGTTATTTACTGAAAGAATAAAGTTGTTTGGCTCTTTAACAATCGGATAGCAAAATTGAATTTTTCAATTGAGAAAAAATAATCTACAGAATATTATAATTTGAATGTCACTTTCATTTATGTACATATATGTTTATGATATTTTTGTTTTTGTATACCGAACATTTCTTAAGTAATTTTAATTTTATTTAACGTTTATTTCAAAGCAATGCTGAAAAAAAGTAATGTTTAAATTTGAAAATATTTATTCCTATGAATAACTTTATCTGATTTCTCAATGAGCAGATAAATTTACTGTTCCTATTCCTAGTACTAAGTTATATCTGCCCATTGAAAAATAGATTTTTGCTCTATCTGAGGACTAAATACTAACTGACTGCTTATCTGACTATTGAAAAATTGGCCCTTAGTGATCATTATTTTAACTTCTATTTAATAATTGAATAAAATAATAAATGGTTCAGTGGTGCACTACGGCGTATGTGGAATATTTTTTTTTTGTTTTCAATTTTTAAATAAATAATCTCGATTGAAATCTTGTTTGCAGATACTTTGCTAATTTGATTATTTACATATTATATTAAATCAGAAGACCCGTGCGAAAATTTCGCACATTCAATAAGGCTGTAAATTTTCAAATAGAATGTTTGAACAAAATGAATAAATTCTTTTTATTATTGATATGAACATATTAGAAGAATTTAATTTAAATATTATAGATATGCATTTAAGTGATCATAATATTTTTTCTAATAAAATTTAATGCCATACAAAACAACAATAGTTAACATTTCAAGAAAAAGAACGCACCACTGTCATTTTGCCGAGCTAGAGGAAAGTGTTTAGAGATTTCAAAACGTTAAAATAGTGAAAACACTAAATAAAAAAGTGAAATAAAAGTTACCATAGTGAATATTTGCAATTATTAATTTGAAAAAATATGCGTTAAATCGTGTAAGAACACCTATAATATTGAGTTAACAATTTTTGCATCTCACGGGCTGATTGTGTCTCATATTCCAAATGATGTTTTTACAGGATTTAACGCAGCACCGCATATGTTACATATTTTTTTTTTTTCAATGGAGTGTTGCATGTATTCACTATATTTACATTTATTCCACTTTTTTATTTATTTTTTTTTTTCATTTATTTTCAGCTTTTTTACTATTAAACTTGAATCTCAAAAATACATCTCTCAAAAACACAGCTAAAAATTCTTTTGGGGGCCCCAGCATTTAGCTACCTCACTGCATTCCGACCCTGTGTGAATGCATTTGTGTTTGTGTAACTCACACCATATTGAAAAAAAACCTCACTTTTTCCTCGATATGCCCGTTCCTCTATTTCTTGTTCTAAGGTTTTAAATTAAAGAATTAATAAATATGTTTCTTTCATTCGTGCAATCTAGTGATACCTAATAAATGCATTCGGCTTTTTATAATGAGAAAAAAGATTACCTACAAACATCAGAAGTAGGTAAGAAATATGTTTCTCCACCACTCACTCAATGTGCAAGCGAAAAAGGAGGATTATACATTACAAAAGTAATAAATATATTTCTTTCATTCATGCATGGTGTAACTAAAGAATGTTTCTCCCCCACTCACTCAAGGTGCACCAAAAAAAGAGAATTTTAGATTACAGAAGTAATACATATTTTTCTCTTTCACTCATTCAATGGGTTAAAAGTGAGGTTTTTTTTATGTCATATTTTTCATTTATTGAATTATTTGAAATTTCCGAAATTTATAGAAAATAGTGTGGTATAAGATAACATAAAGTTTTTGTGCAATGTCATGAGTATGTGTAAATTCCTATTCAGTGATACCTATTTTAGTGGATTTGACTATTTTATAAATGAGAAAAAAGGAGCTTGACAACAGAAATAATATATAAATGATGATTATTTTGTTAAGTAATAAATTGATGGAAAATATTTTTTTTTTTTACAAATTTGGTCAATTCTTCTAAAGAAGAATCGGACGTTGTTATTCCAATAATAACGAGGTATTATGGTGTTTGACAGAGAAAAGTTTCGGTATCGGTCTCGCATGACGAGAGCGAGACAAGACGAGACCCTTCTAAGGATCCGAGATGATATTGTTTTTTAAGCATCCGAGACAAGACCGAGACGAGGCTGTGTATTTGGACCGAAATTTACAGAGAGGCTAATGAATTGAAAAATCCAATTTCAGTTAAATAATTAATTTCTTCTGCACATATTCAAACTAAGTATATACGTCAAAATATAATTTTTATATTTTGACGTATCGAAAATATTTCGTTCCAATAATCATCATATTTTTCGGAGACAAGACCAGGGACCTGTTTCACCAAACACTTTTCGCTTATCACTTTGCAACTTTTCACTTTTACTTTGCAAATTTCGTTTCACCAAACGCAAACATGCAAACAGGAAATTATTTAAATAAAAAGTTGAAAAGTTTTCCTCTTTGCAAATTATGTTTCACCAAACGCAAACAGGCAAACTGAAAAGTCCTTTTCTGCAAAGTGAAAAGTTTTGTTAGTTTGCAAAGTATTTGTTCTTTTTGTTTCACCAAACAAATAAAATTTGCAAATTATATTTATAATTTTGAAAAGTTTTTCAGTAATACGCAAAGAGAAATTTTCATTTGCAAACAAGCAATTTTTGTGAAAAGTTAACGAAAAATAAAAAGAGATAAAAATGAACCGTTATGAAATCGAGGAAATTAATGAAAGTGTCCAAACAGTAGTGAAATTAAGAATTGATATTGGAAATAATATTTCGACAAAAAACAGTTTTCGATTAACAAAAACAACCATCAATCAACCGTGTGCAGGTAGTTCATCGAGTGTCGAATGTAATAATTGATGAATTTCTCTCAACCACCATTTGTTGGCCACAAAATTTTTCAGACATAGCCATACCCTTATGCAGTGATTTAAGAAGAGAAAGTACTTTCAGTGATAGATGATTAATAGCAGATCCAGTGGAACAGAGATTTAACAGTGCTCATAATAAAAGAATTAGGTGAATCAATGAAAACAGTTTTGGTATGAGATGTAGGTAGGTCGTCTTTCAGTCGTGGAGTGAAGTTGTGCATTTTGTCGGTTCTATATATTAGTGAATTTGTTTAAAAACCAGAAGTCATCATGTCGAAAATTGGAATTAACGCTTTCGGACGTATTGGACGTTTGGTCCATTGTACCACCATAGCTAAGGGTGCTACTGTTGTTGCTGTCAACGATCCCTTCATCGATGTTAACTACATGGTTTAATTGTTCAAATTCGATTCGACCCACGGTCGTTTCAAAGGAACCGTCTCCGCCGAAGGTGGTGCCTTGGTCGTCAACGACAGAAAATCACCGTCCTCAGTGAACGCTACCCCAAGGACATTAAATGGTCCAGCGCTGGCGCTGAATACATTGTTGAATCAACTGGTGACTTCACAACCATTGAAAAGGCTTCAGTTCATTTGAACGGTGGTGCCAAGAAGGTCATCATCTCAACCCCATCAGCTGATGCACCCATGTTTGTGTGCGGAGTCAACTTGGAAGCCTACGATCCAGCAATGAAGCTTGTAACCAACGCCAGTTGTACCACCAATTGTTTGGCCCCATTGGCCAAGGTCATCAAAGACAACTTCGAAGTTGTTGAGAGTCTGAAGACCACCGTTAACGCAACCACCGCTACCCAAAAGACCGTCGATGGTCCCTGCGGTAAATTGTGGCGTGATGGTCGTGCTGCTGCCCAGAACATCATCCCAGCTGCTACTGGTGCTGCTTAGGCTGTCGGCAAAGTCATTCCAGCCTTGAACGTTAAACTTACTGGCATGGCCTTCCGTGTTCCAACCCCCAACGTATCTGTCGTCGATTTGACTGTCCGTCTTGCCAAACCAGCCTCATACGAAGCAATCAAGCAGAAGGTCAAGGCTGCTGCCAAAGGTCCCCTTAAGGGAATCCTCGACTACACCGAAGAGGAAATCGTCTCATCTGATTTCATCAGTGATACCTACTCGTCGATCTTTGATGCCAAGGCCGGTATTTCATTGAACGACAACTTCGTCAAACTCATCTCATGGTCAGGGTTGTCAGGTTTAAAAATGCGAAATCGCCAAAATTTAAATTTAAATCGCCAAAAAATCGCCAAATTCAAAATTTTCAACCCAAATCACCAAATTTAAAAATGAAAAAAAAAAAATTCCGCTGTTTTTTTTTTCCATATCAAAACAAATTATATTAAAAAACTAAATAAATAAACAAAAAAAAAGCAAATAAAAATCAATGGGATCCTTTTTATAGCCTTTGCAACATGGCTAGATATTACAGCATGCCGTTCAAAGTCAGTTTTGAGCGAACGTACATACACTCCCTGTCACTTGTTTGAGGCCACTATTTTCACAACTGTTTTTTCTCGATAAATACCTGTAGGAAATATTTCTCCTGGAAATTTTTGATACCTGTGAGTAGGTAAATCTATTTTGCAATAAAAGAGTATAAATTTAAGGGGGTAACTTGGAAATTCCATAGGAATTTCACAAATTATAAGAATATACTGCAAAAATGGGTATACAAAAATCTTATACAAAATGAACAAAACTATAAAAATGTTTACTTTTTACTTTTAGTTTTTAAATATTAATGTAGTATGTTTTTGTAAATTATTAATGAATATGACCGCCATTTTTTGAAATTAGCTCTATTAGACGGTTTGGAATTAAATCATACAGTTTTTTGGAATAATCCAGTGAAATCTGGCTCCAGGCACCGCAGTTAGCTTCGACCAAGACGTACTTATCTCCTAACTGTCTACCAGCATCAGACACTTTTCGAGATAGCCAGGCCCAAACGTTTTCGATGATGTTTGAGTCAGGTGAATAGGGTGGCCATGAATCCAGCTTCTAGCTACAATCTAAGTATGGATAGGGGCGTTATCTTGTTGGAATATCCCAGGTAGAGGTTCAAGAATATTCCTTAGCTTTGGAAATTCCCGTTATAGTAGGCATTTGTAACTATTTCCGTTCATTGTTCTGGTTATAAACTCCAATTCAAATGTTCCATAATAGGTGATAGCTCCCCACACCATAACACCTGATGTACGACTGTGATGTCTTGTCAAAATAAGTTCTTCTTTTCTTTAATCGTGAAAATAAAAGTTGTAACCATCGGGTCCGTCAAGATTTAAATTGTTTTCACATGAAAAGGCAACTTTTTTCAATACGTTTCTACAGGCAACATGCTCCCTGGCGGAATTCATCCGTAGTTCCTTATGTAGCTGCCGTAGAACCGGTTTCTTTTTGTTTTTTATACTCATGATGTAACATTGGTTTTAATTTTCCTTAAAACCGTCGAAATACTGTCTGATACCCCACTTTTTAACCTTATTTTAGGCTCTGATAGTGTGAAATTTGAAGCTAGCCGCTGAATGAGTCGCTTTTATCGGATTGTTATTGCTTGAGCTGTGCGTCCTTTTTGTTTTTGTCCATACTTTTCAGTGTGTGCTAGATAGTTGTTGACAATGGTCTTACTTCTGTTCGGTCTCCTAGCTTTTCTCGGCCTGAGAATTCCAGTTCCTTTAAAGCATCTATTGATCCTCTTTCTGCTTTTGTCGACGTGTTTCAAGAGCCTATTTTAACCTGAAATTTAATATAAAATATAGTCTTCTATCCTTTCTTAAATATTTTAAACTTTTGTTTGAAAAAAATCAGCGATGTTAACTTTTGCCAAGCAATTTTTGGAATGGCCTCAATCAAGTGACGCAACTTTTTATATCCATTTTTTGCAGTCCATTCGCATAATTTGGGAAATTTCTATGAATTTTCTTTACCTTTATCTTTTTTTATTGCAAAATATGTATATATACATCAACGTATCAAAAATTTCCAGGAAAAATATTGCTTACAGGTATTTATCGAGAAAAAACTTTTTGAAAATAGTGGCCTCAAATCAGTGACAGGGAGTGTATATCGCCCTTCAAGAAAGTAAGTCCGTTTTGGATCCGAAACCAGTTCATAAACGGACCCAAATCGGATCCAAAACAATTCCAAATCGGATCAAATTAGTATGGAAATTAGAATCACCACGGAGCCATTATGTGAATGTATTGTGAGAGAGAGAGTGTTCCAATTCACCATACTCCGAGAAAACGGAGCTTAAATGGAATCCAAATGGGACCAACAAAAACGAATGAATCTTCCCCATCTAGTCGAGTTTCTACATTGCATACAAAAAAAAAAAAAAAAAAAAACAAACAGAATTTTGTTCATTTCAAGACTTTATTTTTATTTATCAATTATAAAAGGCACATTATATATTTCCACAACTATATACATATAATTAACAGTAAACTTGTATTTTTGATTGGAAATTTTTTAAAGTTTTCACAAGAAAAAAAGATAAAAAAAATGGTCTTCGCCACGCTACCTACAAAACTGAACTACAAAAAAAAGGTGGTGGAAATTAAAACAAAATGACAGTACTCTCTCTATTTCTCCGTGCATAAAAAAACTCTCTCGATTCTTGTTCTTCTTTTTACATGCGTACACAGAAAATTTGTTATTGTGTGTGAGACACTCAGTTTTTTTTGGATTCCCAAGTGATTCCAAAGTGAACCGAGAAATTCGGGTCCGTGATTTAGCTTGAAGGGCGCAGTCGCAAATTTTGCAATGTGCTAATCCATCTTTGTTTGATTTGGTTAACTAACAAAGTTGTTTATTTTGATATACATACAGGGTGTCCCGTAAGTAATGGATAACCCTGAAATGCCGCATAGTAGACTTTATGACCGTCCTGAAAACTGATAAAAAAAAGTTCTATCCCAACCACAAGAAAAGTTATATGCATTTTTTTGTTCAGTGCATTATTTTTTTTCTTACTTTACATTTTCGAATACCACGACTACAAGTGAATGAGTTTCATCATTTTTTTTTTGCAGGAATATTTTACATTACTTGTGCCAACACATAAGTAGAAGAAAATTATTATAACTGTTGGACTTCTTAGAGAAAAAAATTATTTAACATTGAATTTCAATGCAAAATGTGAAAACAAATATTTTTTGAAAATGTTAAATCATAGCTGGTATAAAAAAAATGCATGAATACCTGAGTGGCCAACTATTTTAAAAATATGCGCGTTAAATGCAGATTTCAAAATGGTATTACTTATTTTTATATCTAGAGTCAATAGCAAGTTATTGGTAAAAATCTGCAATACTAGAGTAAATTTAGCAAAAACAAAAGTTTTCAAAATTAGCACAGTAAACGTGAAAATAATACCAAGCGTTGAACATAGCAGATTTTTGATTTATTGGCTGTTTCTACGATGTTGTCCTTATGATAAATCCAAGCTTTCAACTTCTAGGGCCGAATGCATTATTGATAAAAATGTCAAAAAAGTGCAAAAATCGGTTACATTTTCGAGCTTGTTTTGAATTTTACCTGTTCTATTCGGCTTTAACAAACCCATCAAATATTTTGTTGGTTGCTATTAGTTTATTTGTTATTTTCTCCAAACAAAAAGTTTTTGAGCCAGCTTTTAATCACATGATCACTTAGTTAGAAAACAAAAACAAAAATAGATAATTTTTTATTTTTTTTTTTATTTAAAGCAAATGCTCAAACTGTTTTCCACCCACTCTTATACAGGTTCTGCCCCTCCGAATAAATAAACGTCTTAGAACGTCCAAGGTTTTGCTCAGAAATTTGTAATGCAGCTGCCAGCGATTTCTAAGCTCCCCTAAAGACCTGATCGGCTTGCTGTATACGATTTCCTTAATGCATCCCCAATAAAAAAAATCAAGTGGATTTAGGTCTGGTGAACGGGGTGGCCATTAAATTGCTCCCAGACGTCCTATCCATCTGCCTGGATATCTGGCATTCAAATATGCCTGCACAGGAACAGCATAGTGTGCTGGACAACCATCATTTTGAAGCCAATGGGATTCCTTTAGTTCTTGAGGCACTTCTTCCAGCAAGGTTGGGAGATCATTTTGAAGGAACTCCAAATAACCTTGGCCAGTTAAAATCCCCGGCAACTCAAAGGGTCCAATTATTTTCCCATTGAGAATCCCAGTCCAATAGTTTATTTTGAATTGGTACTGGGACCTGTCTTCCCTCATGATGTTTGGGTTTTGTAGTGCCCAGAAGTGGAGATTAGTGTAGACATCTCTTTTAAATGTCGACTCATCGCTCCAAAGAACTTGATCTAAAAACTGCGGATCTTCTTCCATTTTCATTATCATTTGTCGACAAAAACTCATTCTCGTTTCAAAATCTTGCGGCTATTATATATTTACTTAGCACATTATGCGCAGTCGTCCCAGTCGATCCCAGTGCGTCGTGCTATTGCTCGGATTGATACTGTAGGATCTCGGTCAAGTTCCGCAAGCACTAAGTCTTCGGTATCTCCTCGAGGGGGTCGTCCCACGCCAGCACCACCAACACCACTACCAGGCAGCCTTCCTTCCGAGAAACAGCTATGGACTCTAATAAACACTCGATAATCCGGGTGACGTGCGTTAGGGTACATTTCCCTATACAGAGTCGCAGCTTCGTTTGCATTGCCTCTGCACTCTCCATAAATGAAATGCATGTTTGCATATTCTTATGCAGAATACAGAATACGTGGCATCGAAAAAGTTCAATCAAACGTCTTAATTATCAAAAAGCAGGTTCAGGAAAACAGCTATTTAGACCGTTAATTTTTCTGAAGAATGAACAATAAAAACGATATAAATAAGTGTTCGTCGTGGTCTTAATATTATGAATTAAGATCAAATTACAAAAACTTTAATTCAAAATTTAAAAAACTTACGATTTTATGCGTTCTCACTTTCTCAGGATCTTACAATTTACTATTCAAAAAACACAATTAAAATTGAATCAGAAGACTTTTTGTTTGGAGAAAATAACAAATAAAAAATAGCAACCAACAAAATATTTGATGGGTTTGTTAAAGCCGAATAGAACAGGTAAAATTCAAAACAAGCTCGAAAATGTAACCGTTTTTTGCACTTTTTTGACATTTTTATCAATAATGCATTCGGCCCTAGAAGTTGAAAGCTTGGATTTATCATTAGGACAACATCGTAGAAACAGCCAATAAATCAAAGATCTGCTATGTTCAACGCTTGGTATAATTTTCACGTTTACTGTGCTAATTTTGAAAACTTTTGTTTTTGCTAAATTTACTCTAGTATTGCAGATTTTTACCAATAACTTGCTGTTGACTCTAGATATAATAATAAGTAATACCATTTTGAAATCTGCATTTAACGCGCATATTTTTAAAATAGTTGGCCACTCAGGTATTCATGCATTTTTTTTATACCAGCTATGATTTAACATTTTCAAAAAATATTTGTTTTCACATTTTGCATTGAAATTCAATGTTAAATAATTTTTTTCACTAAGAAGTCCAACAGTTATAATAATTTTCTTCTACTTATGTGTTGGCACAAGTAATGTAAAATATTCCTGAAAAAAAAAATGATAGAACTCATTCACTTGTAGTAGTGGTATTCGAAAATGTAAAGTAAGAAAAAAAATAATGCACTGAACAAAAAAATGCATATAACTTTTCTTGTGGTTGGGATAAAACTTTTTTTATCAGTTTTCAGGACGGTCATAAAGTCTACTATGCGGCATTTCAGGCTTATCCATTACTTACGGGACACCCTGCATGTCATTTATTTTAGGGATAAAATTTCAGTTTTGGGGTGCGTTCAGCAATAAGGATGTGAATTTGAGAAAAGAATATTAGGATTTCGATTCAAAAAATTTAAATCGCCAAAAACTAAATATATCGCCTTTTTTGGGGTACATCACCAAAACGTTGCTTAAAGGCCAGTCCCGTCTCGTCTCGGCTCGTCTCGGTCCCGTCATGCGAGATCGAGATCGGGACTTTTCTCATCTCGTGGCCAGCCCTAATTGCAGCTCATTCCAAATCGTTGTGTGAAAAAAGTTATTGGCCAACAAAGATTTTAATTTGTTGCATTTTATTTAAACATATAATATAAGTATGTAGTATAGGCAAAAATATGCTGGGCTTACCAATAACAACGGGACATATGTTTCTGAGAAGGTCTGTGTATGTAAATGGTTTTCCTGTAAGGGCGGGTCGATTTTAAAATTGAATAAAACAAGTTTTGTATGAGATATAAATAAGGTTTTATCTTTATTTGAGAGTACTATTAATGACATTATGTGTGAAATATAACATCGTTTGAATGGACGCCGTGGTTTCGCTGGGTAGCGCGGATTCGAAAGGTCCAATTTTCGATGACTTTGGCGCATAAATCAGGCTGAATTTGACCGATGGCATCGATTATGTTGTCTTTGAGGGCCGCGGTGGTTTGCGGCTTATTCGCATAGACCTGCGACTTAAGAAAGGCCTACAAGAACAATTCCAAAGGGGTCAAATCACACGATCTTGGTGGCCAATTCATGTCGCCTCGGTGCGAGATAACCATGCCATGAAACCGCTCGTGCAGAACATCGATTGTGTCATGAGCTGTGTGGCACGAAGCGCTATCCTATTGAAACCAATACAATAGTACTTTGACAAATTTAAATCCCTATATAAAATCCCTATATAAAAATTGTGATGTGGTAAATTTTAGTATCGAAAATGTATATTTTCAAGCACTTTAAAATTCACTTTCACCGACAAATATGTAAAAATAATAAATTAATTGCTTTAACGAATTTTAATATCCGCTTTAACTTTTTGTATCTTCGGAAAAATATTTACAAAATTATCACATTGATAATATACAAGATTGTTTTCGATTATTTTTCGTGAATATTTGATTACTATTTATATACATTTATTCAGCCCGTATTGTATTTATACATTTTGCTGTGCTAAAAATAATAATAAGTAAAAAGTTATATATATAAATATAATGATATTGTGTACATATGTATGGACAATAGCCATGGAGGTATGAACTTCCATATAAAATGTTTCTTTAGAAAAAAAAAAAACACTTATAAATAATGCAAACAATTCCTTTACCTAATTAATTTTTATTTTTCTCAGCTCTGATGTGTTACCAACGCAATATGCAGGTTTCGTCGACAACGAACTTGTATTAAAAATAACAGCCCGCTGCTAACGAAACCCGATTTCAACGTGGTTTGCTATTTTATTAAATATAATTAAAAACACACTAAAGTTACCTGAAAAAAAAGAAAGGTCAATAAAAATAAAAAAAAATAAAATCCCTCCCCAAAAACCGCCCTCCACGCCTCAAATACTTCAAAAGGTCGTAGACAAAAAAACAGAAGACTTATGTGTCGTGTCGTAAGCGTTAAAAGTGTCATAATAATTGTTAACATTCCACACTCTCATTCACAACATTCCGACAAAGTTAATGTGATACTAAATTGTCACACACAAGGACCTTACCACACCCTAACATTATACCTCTGCTCGTCTCTTCATTATGATCCTATACGGAACCAAAGAACGTCGCGACGTCCATGAAGTAGGAAATAATATGCCAGAACAAAGTCAAATCGCGGGTTGTTGTAAGGAAAAAACACAGATGCAGATAAAAAAAAAATGTCAAGCAACAGAAAATTGAAAACTTTTTCCTTCAGAGCCCGCATGTTGCCTCACCACCGCCACGAGCCAAAAACCACACCATACCACCAGTACTAGCAACCAGCACCACTGTGCGACTCCAAAACATAAATCACTTCAAGTGCAAAAGTTCTGACAGTTAACCAGCAAAGCCATTCCCAGAAAGGATGCACACGCACAAACAACAACAGCAAACAAAACAAAAACACAATAGAAAAACCAAGCAGCAACTAAGTCTTAAGAATCGCGAATAAAAATAAAGCAAGACAAAAGTATAATGGGCAGAGAGAAGAATAGAAGAAAAATAATAATAAACTTTGTTTGCTTGGGTAGGTGGGTGGTGTCGGTGGCGGATGAAAGAAGAAAAATTGTTTTTATGTCCTTATATAGTCCTTATGACAAGAGTCCACAATGGTAAAACCATTTGCGGACGCACAGCACTGACTAGTGCAATTAACACCAGGCCGGACTCAGGCAGGCCTACTAACAACGGCCCAACCTTGCTCGCAATCTCATAACGCTCCTACTCTAAAGAAAACTAGTCCTAATCGGAGACTAGCACCATTTCAATTAAAATTCAAAAGTAAAAAAGTAGAACTCCATAATTTGAATTATCTAAATTGTGTTAAAAAAATGAATGTGTGAAAAAATTGGCCCTTAGCTTTTTTTCGATAGAAATTTACTTGTGATATTAACGCCAGAAACACCGGGAAATGAGGGGACTAAGGGATAGTTTTTCAACAGGAGATGATGTGAGGATCTATGTTAAAACTGCTGTCAACTTCTGATTCGAATATTTAAGTGAATTTAAATCTCGTTTAAGGGCGGAGTTAAACAGCAACATTTCCCCCCTTATTAATAAACGAAGCTAGCGGCGAGTTATCTTTAACTCGCGGATTAGGAGTAAGATTTCTGCCACTTACGAACTAGCTAAACCACCAAGGAAGGTAGTTTAGCGAAGGATTAACTAGGACAAATAAATATACCTTCCTTGGTGGTTTAGCTAGCTCGTAAGTGGCAGAAACCTTACTCCTAATCCACGAGTTAAAGATAGCTTCGTTTATTAATATGGGGGTTAGTGAATAATCTTTAGATTAACTGAAAAGTGACATTTCTTAAATATGCTACTATATTATTTATAACTTTATTTATACAAAGGTTAGACAGCACTATTTTGAATGTGAGACAACTCAGAACTGAAAAATCGGGCCTTCGATTGAACAAACAATTAGGTTTTCAATATTTTTTTTTTTTATAATTTGCGCGCACTCAAGGGATTACGACTACCCTTATAATGATACGATGTAACACAGTGCGAGCGTTTAGGAGAAGTGGAGAGGATTAAATAGGAGATGTCGATGCACATTGAATTTCTTGAATTTCTGTACATCACAATGAGTGAGAAAAATCAAGTTAGGTAAAACATTCCACATACGGGTTGTACGGCTAAAGAAAGAACCCCTGTATTTGACAGTACGTCCGAAATTAGGCTCTAGAGTAAACTGATGAGCATTCCTTGCTAGACGAGTATTACGGTGAAAAGATTCAAGGGGAGGAATGCAACTGGCAATTTCGTTCGAGCATTGTTGATAAAAAAAGCGGTAAAACAATGTAAGACAGGAAACATTTCGACGGTGTTTAAGGGAAACAAAAGTTTCAATAATGGATGTGTCTCCAAAATATACTTCCTTAAAGTGAGCGTTTTAAAATTCTTTTTAAATAAGCAACGGCTCCGGTCCCTATGCGTGAATTAACTCAATAAGGCCTACATTTTGCTTGCTGCGAAAATATGGCACTGAACATACTGCACAGCCGAGGGAGGGAAGGGTGGAGTTTAAGTCACTCAGAATGACAGCCTGGTCATAGACACTCATGGAACTGGTTGGGTGTACTCTATTTGTCACCAATATAGAATTTGTCAGTTTATTATTTATGCGTGGTATATTTTTTTTTTTTCTGGAAAAATATATACTTTTTTTCTTCCTTGATTTCCACCGAGGAAATGAATGACAATTTAGCAGAAGAAGAAAATTCAAAGAATTGAATTCAAATAGAAAGAGGAAATTGAAAAAATAAAAATAATAGAAAATATTTCTTTTACCCTAATCCTTTTGTAATGCGCTGAAGGTAATTAGGGGATTACAAGATAATTCCCTGTCAACTGTCAAAATGATGAGAATTGAGAATAAAAACCAATTGTAATATTTCTACATATACATATATATACAAAATTAAGTTGGTTCTGCATTTAATTTTATTTTTTATTTCAAAGAAGTGTCTGGAAATCTTGGGATTTTATTTGTCATTTTAAGAAAATGAGGGCATGTAAAAAAAATTGTTAAGACATTGATTTTGTCAAACCTTATAGACAAAAATGATTATTGTGTACTTGACTTTAAGGAATGTTGTTTTTTTTTTTTTAAACTAAAAAGTTTTAGACTTATAGACTAGTGCACTAGGGGGTTTCTTAACTCTATTTTCTTAGAGGGTCATGTGTTCTATTAAAAACTTATCTTATAGAATAATAGGGGACGGAAAAGATATTTTGGAAAGAAAGATTTAATGGACCACCTATCTTTATTAATCTTAAGTAGTGATATTTACGCCAGAAAATCCAGTTCTTTAAAAAATGTGTCTAAGGACCAGATTTTCAATGCAAAATCATTCAGTTTTGATTTTAAACTCGTGCTTAGATTTGAAAGATTATTATTTGGCTTGCTATACTAAAGCCCCCTATTTCATACTAAAAGGGTGTGTAAATGTCCAGTCAATTTTATTTTTGGTACTGTTAATCCAAAACTTGATACCAAATTTCAAAGAAAAAAAAAACTACTTAAACACGATTATTGGTCCGACCCTCTTCTACAAATATGTTAGCAATGTTGTGACTTTAATTCTAAAGGTAAAAGCACTAGGGGCATTTTCATAAAATTTTATTCAGTAAAAAAGATTTTCAATCAAATAAATCATAAACCTCAAAACTGAATTTGTGTATGGAGTTATCATGTTTATACCAAGCACCACAAGTATATTATTTAATAAATTAAAAACAAATATTTAAAAATGATACAAGATATTAGCAACATTTATACTAAAAATGTGATTGAGTGTAATGTCAATGACTTTTGAACGGTTAATGCTATTGAAAAGTAGTCTTAGTACAGTTTAAATGAAAAAAAAATAAATATGGTGGCTCAACGGCTCGTGAAAAACCAGGGCCTAGTGACAATAAACTCGCAACGATTTCTGTGTGCGCGTGTCAACACTTTTTAAATAATAAACCTATTAATGTAACGTATGCGAAAAACTTTTATGTTCGGCATTTAACACTATTAAAATAGTAATAGTATATTGCAACTGATGATTGTTATGGAAAAAACCGCCATAACCTTTTTTGTACTAAATATCCATGATGTATCAATTGAACGTAAGTTTTTTTTTTGTAAATCTTTGCCATTTCATTTTCATATATTCTACTTTTTAATCCAAATTTATACCTTTCCCACAACTCCTATCCACCCAACGCCCCAGCTGCGTGAGACCAGACGAATTATGATCTGCAATAGATGTTCAATGTTTTGCCTCACGTGCTGATATTTATTAATTATGTTGACTGGCCACCTTTTGGTTTTGCCTTTTGCAATCTTTCTGGTCAGTTGACAGTCACTCACTTTTTTGTACTTCGTAAGAGAACAATCGTCTCAATTTGTTATTGTTATAAAATAATTGTTATTTAATAAAAGTTATCAGTTATTTAAATTTGACTTATTTTATTTGTGTGATTACTTGTATGAACATTTGAAAACTTGTCAGAACACGGAGTAAAAAGGAAAAAAATTTAGACCTTTTTGAAGCTTTTAAACTAATTATATCTTTAAAATGTTTATTTTTAAGAAAAAAATAATAATGTTTTCTGGTAGGGGGTCAATTAATGTACAAAGTTAGTATTAATATGTCTTCGAAAATATGAACCGTTTAAGAGTTATACGTGAAAAAAAGAGCTTTTTCGACATTTTAGGTTTTTTAAAATGTCTATATCTTTTTAACGGTGAGTCGTAGGAAAAAAAATGGTCATAACTATTTTTTTGGCAGACATCATGATCTACAAGTTTTGTATGAAATTATTTTCGATAGAACTTACCGTTTCGGAGTTATAGGTGAAAACGCGATATTTTTCGCATTCAACCTTGAATATCTATTGGCGCGTGTACGATTTGGCAATGAACTTTTGCGACTATATTTTTCATGCTAAAATAAACATAATTGCATTTCAGAATATTTATTTAGATTTTTTGGGGCAGAAATAATGCAATTTTCCTGGTTTAACAGTGCACTTTTGAAACACGTCTGTCGCGGTGTTAGCCTCTACTTTTACGTCTGTAATTTTGGATTTTGCTCTCTATATACATAAGTATTAAAATACAAAAATCGGTATCCATGTACCTCATGATTTTTTTTTACCAAAATTTGACAAATTTGACTACGTCTGCCGGCCACTTAGCCTCTCGCAAACCGTCTGCCATTTTGTTTCACCTTTCTTGACGATGGACAGAAAATATTTGCGTTATCAGAATCCATGTACCTTATAATTTTTTTTTCGCTAAAATTTGACAACTTTGAACCCCCGCCCACCCCATTTAGCCACTGAATCACGCTGGCAGACGTGCATATTTGTGCTCAGCCACTCTGAATGATTCTCTCCAGTAAAAATCAATCGTGTACCGATGACTCGCTTTTTTTTTGTAGCCAGCTCTGCGTCTAAAAGGACCAACAGTGCAAGCGGTGGTTTCACAGCAACATGAAATGGACCAGGAGCTTCAAGTCCAACCAATCTCTCGAGTGTTTTCTCCACATTATCAAATGGACAAGCAGGATGGTCGACAATCACAAGCAATGTTCGCGCATTATAGAACACTATAAATAGGAAACGAATGATTTTTTTTTACCATTTTTTCATTTTCTTTTATCCATATTATTCTCACTTTTGCTGAATTCAATAAATCCTTAATAAAAATACTTACCTACTTGCAAATATTCTGGTGCCAATGTTTGATGTAAGGCACTGCAAACCTCAGGAAAAGTGTGTTGCAATTATTGCCATGTGCAAGGTGTTTCAGTGTCACAGCTACTCTTTCCTCTACGACGCTGGATGGAGATTTGCCATGGTGTATTTTGTTTTTGAACAAACGGGGGTACTTTGTCACACAAGAAATAATTAAACTGCTCCTCCGAAACGTGAGCAGAATTACGGACGAACTCGTCTCCTTCTGCGCAAAAATCTCTCATGAGCGTTGTGTGGTACTGATTTTCAGCACCACGTTCCCGAAACGGTCACACCCAAATGACATTCGATTACCCGCATTTTGCTCAAAAATCCGTAGGATAATTTCCAGTATAGTTGATTGCCTAAATACAAATATGTATTTATTACAAAACTGCTCAAATATCACAAACGTTTACACATAACACTTTTCGAAAGCATTTTCAGAAAACGCTTTCGCTTTCATAGTCTGACGACTAAGCTTAAAAGTTTTCAGAAAGCACTTTCCTTTCATAGTGTGACTGCTGTATTAAAGCACTTCAGGAAAATTGCAAAATCGGAATTTTTGAAACGCTTTCTGAAAGTATTTTCCTTTCAGTGTGTGATGGTCCTTTTAAACGTTCCTATAAAAATAAAGAATATTATAAAGTTTCTAACACCTAAGTCAATTAAACACTTTATAAAATTATGCGTGACAAAGGAAATAATTGTTTCATCTTCGTGTTATATTAAAGAAGTAATAACTATGAAACTGTACATTTATTACTTGTAAATAGTAATCTTGTGAGCAACGCTTATTCTAATAGAAAAATTGAGCTAGAATTCTTTCAAATCTCAACAATGGTAGAAGGAATTTTTAAAAGCGAATTTTGAATTTTGTTCAATAAATTGGGTAAAAGAATACCAAAATGTTGACATTGTTCCACTTAAACTTCCTTTCAACTATAAAAAATAATACATTAACCATAACCATATTCATTTCACATCACTTATTTACAAGATTTTACAACAATATTCTTATATCAACTTTCATTGTCCTTCCAAGAAGATAAAGAAGTAAATCATTTGGAAAATAACCAAAAGAATCCAATATAACTACATAGTATTTGTGCTATTTGATCAATTTGTGAAGAAATAAAGAATATTTTTCATGTCCGAATAATTTTAATATTGCGTCTTATGAATTTTTTCCTATGGTTCTTTGGTAAAAAATGAAGACACAATAAAAAAAAAAAAAAAAAAAACACCATCACTATTCATAAGTCATCCTTAGAGTGGCAGTGGCAGTGGCAGAGGACACCACAATTTATCGTATTCTCCTCAAACTCAACAACTTTGTCTCTCAACTGTGAGACTATGGTTGGTATAAAAGAGCTCTCCAGGCTCTATGCCATTTACCTTGAAAATAAAAAATAGGTGAAAAGAATTTCAAAAAAAAAAAAAATATTATTTTTATTATTATAACAAGTCGCCACAATAAAACAAAAAAATAAAAAATGTGCGTTACACATAGCGAAGTGTCCTTACTATGTTTTCGTTTTCTTCATTTTTTTTTGTGTCTTACTCGGTTGCTGTCGTATTTTAATGCGACTTTATGAAAAATTCTTCTAAGCAGATAACTGTCATAGTTATTTTGTATAGCTAGCCCTCTGTCCTTGTGTCTGAGAGTTGGTCCTTTTTTTTGCAGACCAAATAGTATAAATCAAAATAAAGGTTCCTTATGGGATGTTAAGGGAATAAAAAATAAAAAGGAGTCACGAATTTTGAGCTTGATAACTGTCCAATCCTTGGCCTTGATTTATAAAAATAAATCAATTATTTTGCATTTATATAGACGAACAAATATAAGTGGTACGAGTTTCTTCTGTAGAAAAATATTTTGATTTTGAATTTGGGTTTGTTTGTTAGTCTGTACGTCTACCGTGTATGTATCGAGTTAGAGTGTATAAGGGTGGTCCAATTTGCTTCAACTTCGGTACATAGCACTTTTACGTGATTCTCTGTACAGGAGATATTTGAAGTTTTGCTATTTTTTAAACTTCACAAAAACAGCTATAACGATTTTTATGAAATTTAAATCCTGTTTTGTTTAAAATGACTATACAAGAATTGTAGTTGCGGTTGATCCAATAATAACACGATTAAATACGAGTAAAATGCCTTAGTTCAGGTTTATTTCCACATAATTTATAAATGGTTACACCAACTGTTATCAAATTTTGTCCACATATTATCAAGCTGCAAGAATGTATTATTAAGTAATCTAATCTTATGACACATGTTTTTAGGGCGCTTTTCAACGTTGCTTCTGAAGAGACTAAAACTGAAAAGATACATGCATCCTGTAGAAAATTTAAGTCCTTTTTATGGAAAGATGCTTTTTTTTTTAAACAACAAGTAAAATATTATCCACCAAAACCATTTTAAATTAATGGTATAGTAATGAAATTCGGTATTAATTGGCCTTTTTTATTGGTAAGTGTATACTACATGCGGATACTACATAACGTGGTATTACTTTGTTTCGTGGTGTTTAAAAAACATCTAATATTTTATTAAAAAATCACAAAATAAAATAATAGCACGTTGTGTAGTATCCGCACTTTTCCTTTGTTGTTGTTTACAGTGTAAAATTTTGCTGCGCTGCGTATACACTTACCAATAAAAAAGGCCTTTTGTATGTATATTGTATAATTTGGCATGTTTACCAAGAACTAAAAGATTCCCTTAAAATATCTGTGTTTGAAAGGGTGTATTTTTGAGGGCGAGATGTTAGTGCACCATTATTACCATAACATCTATGAATCATTTTTGATACTGATGAAGTTAAATAAAAATATTAAAATATAGATAAACGAAACAACGGAAAAAACGAATCGTGTAATCGGGCACTATATCTCCACCTGCAATGTCATGCTAAATTCTAGTTATATGCTACGAGAGCAACGAGTAAGTTCTTGGGATCCGGTCGTGCATATTTTAATATTCCGTATTTTTTATTTCCGTATAGAGATTTGTTTGCTAACATTTGAAAATCCGAAGATAAACTGAAGATTGTAGTAGATGAGAAAACTTAATCTTTTTCAATTGTTCACGTTATTTCGATTGTGCTGTATTTTATTTCAAATCACTTCTAAGCCCAATTTTACTTGCTTCGGGAAGATATAATTTTTAGTAAATTAATTATTATTTTAAATACATAGTTTGTGTGCCTTATCTTTGCACACACACAATTTTTTAAACTTTAGTTTTTAAATTAATATTTTACCTGGTTTCATCAACAAGAGCTTGGCAGTAGAATATTCATATGTATTTATGCAGGTATACTTATGGCTTGACTTTAATTTTTATTTTCCTCAATAAACTTAACAGAATAATGTCGCTCTTCTTTTCCCCACATATAATACAAAAGTCAAACTCACGAATTTAATCCCAATTTGGTAAACATCCTCAATGTTTTTTTTTTGTATCGTCTTCCTTTTATTTTTAAACCCAAGTTGCTTGGTAGAGCAAAGTCAGGACACTCCTTCGCAATGTTGACGTCGTCGTCTACCTCACTTCTTAGCTGAATTTTCTGCATCCACATCTTCCAGCAATTTCCGATGCAAGAAAAAAGTGTATCCAGCTGGGTGTCACCTCAGTAAAGGTAGGTTTGCGTTTTAAACTCCGAAGACAAACGGAGACAGTCAGTCCCTGCAACAAATATACAACAACAACAAAGACGATGACAATCCGTACCGCAAGCAAAGAAAATGGTATGAAGTATAAACCAGCTGCGATATCTTATAGCTTTAACTAAAGTTGGAGAGGTGCTTGCTTACCTCACAGACAACCTTCTTCTACTTCTCCTCTAGAGTAGAGCATCCTTTTCTATTTCCTCTTGGCACACCGGGTATATATTTGATTTTCCTGACTGTTTGTTCTGCACAGGATTTTCGGCATGCTCAATTTGCTCCTTCTTCGTGTATACTGTAAGTCTTCTTATTGCTTGGTGTAGAGCAGAAGTAGCAATGGTTACTTCTTGATTGCTCCCTTGATGGGATTGATTTTCGACACAAAACTCCGGCAATAGCAGCCTTTCAAGTAAAGTTCAACTGAGCGCATAATGTTCTCGCTTCCACTTGAATTCTCAAGATTTGGTTCCGTAATTTGCTTCAGACTTTAATATATATTTTTTTTTAACTTTCATTTCCAAAAGTTAATCCTCCATAGAGGGAACGAGTATTATAGGAGGGTTATGGATGATGCTTATCGTGGACAGTTAGTTCCTTAAACAACGTAACCTGTTGCATCTTCAAAACTTAAATTTTTGTTGCATTTTTTTTGTCAATAGTCTCTTCAGTTTCAAGGACTTTCTTGCAAGTCAGCAGGTGGTTGGTGGTAGCGATGTACTGGCTTAGGAGGAAAAAAATCATATAGAAACAAAAATAAAAAACATCAACGTGATTGTTTGAATTTTTCGTACTAGTCTACGACCGAAGGTGAACCCAGAACATAAATCTCAATAATCGTTCATCATGTGGTGGGCGTTGGGACTGGAATTTATTTTGTTGATTTTTTATAGTTGAAAAAGAAAAAAATAAATTGCAAAAATGGGTTTTGTGATTTCTTGGAAGGTAAACAAAACAAGAAAATCATTTTAAAGGTTGATTTTTATACACACGAAAATGAGAGCTCAGTTGGCCAGTTTCTTTATAGTAATAGGTGTACTATAAGTTAATAGTATTTAATCAAAGATATATTGAGAGCTTTATCAATACATATTTATATTATGTCCAGTGAAAATTATTTGAAAGGAAATTTCTGAGGGTAAGCATAGCTGAAAAATACTTAACAATATTGGCAAATAGTTTGGAAAATCAGCGACATGTAAAATGGCTATAACGGTCGAATGGCTATGAATACAAAAATGATAAGTGTGGTTATCGATAATTTGTGTGAACTAAAACAGTTATAACAGGTGTTCAAATGAGCCCTCTTTAATTTTCTATGCATGCCTCAGCCCGTTCTCGCATTTCACTGATATTGATATTAATGATCTTGGCTACTGCCACACTTCCTGAAGACACTTTGAGCATGCGCGCTTCTAATTCACTTTAAGTTGCTATTTTGGTTGAATAAATGATTTATTTCATTCTTCTCCATTCCTAAGCATCCAATATTGTAGGGTCAGGAGATCTTGCAGGCCATTGAACTGCTCTTACTTTTTCCTATCCAACGATTACCGCTTACTCTTCATCTTGTCAATTTTTAACCTCCCGAGCACCATCAAGTAAGGAATAAGATGAAGCTAGTCGAACCTATGGAACGTCCTCCAATAGTTCTGATAAATCATTTTGCAACAACTGCAGATAGTTTGTAGAAGTCAACTTAAGTGGCTTTTCGAGCTTAAAGCTAAAAAAACATTTTTCCAATTATCATAAAATCCGTGGGTTTTTCGGCAAACTTGTTAGTGACTTTTATTTTAAGTTTTCTTAAATACATTCAAAAAATTATTAAAATATCATGTTGATAACTTTCTTCTTTGGAGAAAATTGACCCCAAAGTCAAAAAATTCACATGGGCAGTAAAAATGGAACAGGCTTAAAACTGAGAAAAGACATACAATTTATTTAAACGCAGTTACTATTTCCTTTTTTAAATAAAGGCCTAAACGAAGTTTCTATCATTATTACTAACAGCGTAATCAACGTTAACATGGGTCAGGGTATACCAAAGTAAGACTTTTCTTGAATCCCCGATAAATGATACCAAAATTGGAGATAGGCCCTTACTGTAAAACAATTTTTTTCTTAGAATACACCCAAGAATCATGCCTTAAAATACTATTGACGAATTAAGGGACACCCAGTATAAAAATATTATCGAACTGTTACTATACACACCGTCAATGTCTAGCAACATTCTACTTGCTACGAGGGAAATTTAGTACGATCCAGTCGTGCATTATATTTTGTTTGAAACCTAAAAAAAATCTTCACTTTGAAAATCATCTCAGCCCAAAGACCCTTCTTCTCCCCTCACGCCAAAATCCATCAAAGAAAGTTTATCTTGGTGACGTGAAATAAGGCCCAACGAAATAAGACCAAATCTCAAATTTGGCAAATTTGATAATAGAAATAAGGCCAAATTGGCTATTTCCAAAAATAAGGCCAAATATCATTTAGAAATAAGACCAAATTTGTTTTTACGAAAACATTCAGTGAAGATTTGAAAGCAGACCAACTGACAACATAGGCGCCTGCCAGGGGACCGCGCATACCCTAAGCGGAGCGACGGAGTCGCGTGAGTGGGACAGAGGACCCGAAAAGGGAGTTAAAATCCTTGAACCCGCGAAGCGGGCCACCCAAGTACTGTTTAGTTCAAAAAATTTAAAGCATAGGCGCCTGCCAGTTGGAGGATTAGTTCCCCCCAAAAAAAAGGAATCAAACCACATCTGGCAGGCACCTATGTTGTCAGTCAGTCTGCCTTAAAAGTTTTTGTACTAAATAGTACTTTGAGTGGACCGCTTCGCGGGATCACGGATTTTAACTCCCTTTTCGGGTCCTCTGTCCCGCTCACGCGACTTCGTCGGTCCGCTTAGGGTATGCTCAGTCGTCTGGCAGGCGCCTATGTTGTTAATCGATCTGTAATCAAAGTTTTTTGTACTAAACAGTACTTTGGCTGGCCCGCTTCGCGGGTTCAAGGGTTTCAACTCCCTTTTCGGGTCCTCTGTCCCGCTCACGCGACTCCGTCGCTCCGCTTGGGGTATGCTCAGTCGCCTGGCAGGCGCCCATGATTTCAGTTGGTCTGCTTTCAAAGCTTCTGTTATCACTGAATATTTTCGTACAAGCACCTGCGGGTCTTAGTTATTTTTTGTGGTGAAATTAACCAACGCGGGTTCTGTTTTGGGAAATAACAACCGCAGGGGCTAGTTCCGTGGGCGTTTATGCACTGCACCTAATGAAAATAACATAACGGCGATTTGTTTTACAGTTTTCTTGAAAAATCACGAAAACGAAATAAAACCAAATTGGCTTTATTTCGTTTTCTAAAGCAAAATAAATCCAAAACTAAAATTTGGCGTTATTTCCATTTTAAAAGCGAAATTTTTGATTTTTGGCTTTATTTCGTTGGGCCTTATTTCACGTCACCGTTTACCTTTCAAACTCAAAAATAATTTTATAAATCGGACCAGTAGTGTATGAGAAATCGTTTGAATCTAGTTCATACAAAAGCCGCATGGAGAAAATCATGTTTAGTTTTTCCTGAACTTCCAAATTTTCTGGATAATCTTATTCGGTCTCCTAGGAACATTTAAAACAAAACAAAAGCGGTCGAATCGTTCTCAACTGAATAATATTTCATTTAATTTGATTTAATTAAAAGCAACTTATAACATTTAATTTTAAAGGATTAACCTTAGCTCCACCTATCAGTCAATTGTAAATTTTATTCAACATCAACCAATTTCACGTGCACAAACAAAAATGTGTTAAAAAAATGCGTATACGCCCAAGTGTACCATTGTAAGTTTACCATCGTTTTTATAAAAGAATACAAATACGGCTTGCATAATTTTGTGAATAGGTATGTGAATATGAATCATTGTGTTCCAAAGTATGGAATTTTTAACTTGACTCCAGTACCACCTTAATCCAGCTTTTACAAACATTGAAAAGAAAATATGAGTCCAAGCCGTTCTCATGTGGCACGCTTAACAATGAGCAGCATTTTCTATTTATTTTTCTCTGAACCAGTACCATCTCATTTCCTTAGCTATCATTTTTGAATATGGTCAATCCAAATTAATAAAGTTTTATCCGATGTACGTTTTATTTAATATCTAAGTTAAAGCTAATTATTAAACAAAAATGTAAAATAAGTTAGTTTTATTTAATTTGCGATTTTACAATCCATTTTTGTTTCAATTAACTCACTCTCTTTATTAGAAATAGTTGCAAGCTTTTTTCTACGTTTTGTTTTCCATTTGGAACTTAAAGTGGATTAAAGTCAAAACAAAAACAAAATAATCTCAAATTTCGAATAACAAAAACCAACCCGAATTCCAACACACATTTCACACACAAAACCTCCGCATCACGCACATTTATTTGTTTTGTAAGCAAAAGAGGTAAACCCGTGCCATACCCTACCCACCAGCCACCACTATAGAATGGAAAATATTTTCCAATCATTTGAGCAAATTACCTCCGTTAATTGAACGGAATTGGCTCTGTGTCCCGAGGCGAAATACCATCGGTGACTTGTTTTTTTGCTGCAATGCATTTGGTAGGGCGCGGTGGTGGAGTGGCTTCAGCTAGGCTTGTATGCAACAGCCGCTCCTCCTATCGGTGATAATAAAAATCATCGATTCATTAAATTGCAATTCTGTGCATCCGATGAGTTTATGTTAAACTAAACATTTTCCCATATATAAAGTGTAAGTAAAATTTTGTACTTGTTTGTGTGTGTGTTGTAGTCATGTGTCACATCTGTTAGTCTCTTGCATTTGGTACAATGCACACATCGACCATATAGTTGGCTCTAAATTAGCGTTTTCGTCTAATTGGCGACTATTAGCGAAGAGCAGAACCACAAACCCCAAAATGAAAATAGTCGCCTCTATCCACAATGCGGGGATACTCAATTGTCGCCCGCTGGCTTCCCGCTTACAGTTTCCTATACATTGCCTGCTGATGCTAACTGCTCATCGACCCCAATATACTCGTAGCTGGGCTAGGCTAGGGCTACCTAAAGGATACAAATGCCGAATTAATGGCGATCGATTGAGCCTATTGCCAATTGGCATTTCGCATTTGTTACATACACGTACACAATTATTGTATACGTGTCTGTTTTGCAGTGCCGAATGTTGTGCCATTAAATGCAACAACTACTGTTTTTTGGGAAATGAGACAGCAGCCGTGCGGTTTGGTACTTTAATCTTTCGGTTGGCATTTCTGGGTTTTTTGGTTTGAGGCAGAGCACAGAGGGCATAGCGCAGAAACTTAAATTGGAATCAGCCTAAGGCATTGCACGTGCCATAATGGCAAAAGGATTATCTCAAATATGGCTGAAGTTGGTTCAATGTTCAAACAATGATGACTTGGTGTGCTAAGCATACGTATATGGAGGATGCAATATGCAAGAGCCTGCTGGGCAATTGCCAGGAAATAGAGTGGAACCCTCTCTGCTGATTGTTATAGTGAAGTGATTTTCCAATTTTATGGTATTGTAGATTTCCAGGTGCGGTGCTGTATTGAGGGTTATGCCGTATTGGATTGTATATGTGCACGTAAATACTTTGTTTATGTCAATAAAAATAGAAATTGAAATTCTTGATTGAGAACCACTCGAAGAGATTTCGAATATAGCTCAAGGCCAATTAGAAGTTAATACTGTAAGAGGGACTGGTAAAAAATGTGTAGTATAATAATTTGGAGCCTTAGTTAGTAAACTATAAACGTGGGAAACTCAAATTTGACTTCGAATACTGTTCGATTTTATGGAATACTAGCTGATCCCATTGTAGTTGTTCTGTCCAAATTTCAGTTAATTGGCTTTCTAATAATCGGATAGCAAAATTGAATTTTTGAATTGAAAATTGTTTTCCTAAACATGGAAGCTAAAATTGTTGTGTTAATTTATTACAAACATTACAAAAAATATGCACGACTGGATCGCACGAATTTGCTCTCGTCGCTAAAAACTAGAATAAAGCTAGACATTAACGGTATATGGCTTACTAATATTCTTATATCGTGAAAAAATTATAAAAACATGTTAAAATAGCAATTTTGAATTTGATTTTTAAAAAATTGACAGAAATTATTCTTTCTTTTATGATTTTTTTCGTAAAAAAACTATTTATGGACAAAACTTCAAATGCAATAACCTAGAAGTACTGAATCCCAAAAAAGTAATAAAACCAATGAACAGTGGTTTCGCCCATACGACAAAAATGAAAAAATAACAGTGCTTGTTTTGTTTGTTTCTTGACTTTTTATAATAGATAATGGGTCAGTATTTACTGTTACAAACATTTAGTCATAAATGTCACCTGTTATCATTTTTGTTTTCTCATTCAAAGTGAGCTAATTGCATCAAGGTCTCAACATAGATCTATATATTTGTGCGTAAATTCAACAATTTTTAAAGTGAATTTTTTTTATCAAAGGGTTTTTTTGGAATGTTTTTTTTTTTTTTAATGGAGTTATAAAAACAAGGTTTGTATTCTTAAGTGATATTTTTATTTTTATTTTAAAAGTTATAATGGTAAAACTCCGCAGAGGTTAAAGTTGCTTTTTTTTATTTTCCTATTAAGTTAAGGTAAAGTTTTAACCTAGTCCTGAATGTACCTTAAAGATAAAATTTTGACACAAGTATTGAGAAAACTCACAGCTTTTTGAATAATATAGTCTTACCACTCACAATCACCCACTAACAATAAAATTTAAGTTTTTCTTTATTGATTTCACACTATTTACGAATTTTGTTTATTTATGCACATTTCATATATCTCTTACTCGTAGGTTCAATGTATTTTTGCTAGGTGTCTAAGAAAAAAATTATGACATTTGGGCGACAAAAAAACAAAAATCGCAAAATCAGTAGCGAAAATTGTATGTAATCATCCTTATTCAATTTTTTACCTTGCCTAAAAGTTTCATTAAAATCGATTGTTTCATTCAAATTTTATTGAAATGAGATTATACTCCTCAATATGATAAAACAAATTCTAAAAACCTCCAAACAGTAGGTGTGGGAATAAAACTTTCATATTGATAAAAATACCTTATCTAAAACGAAAATGCTCATAATAGTAACCCAAATTTGTTGCAATTTTAGGGATTAAATTTTTTTTTGTTTTAAGTGGGCGTGACAGTAGGTGGACATTAATTGTAATTATGCCTTATGAAATCTTTTATAATGCCTGAAAGTTTCATCAAGATCGATTGAGCGGTTCAGCTTTTATTGAATTTTGACGTTCTCTCCATACAACCGAAACCACTGTGCAATGACGAGATATGAAGGAATATACCTAAGGGCAATAAAAAAACCCATATTTTAGTTTTGATTAAAATCTCGAAGTTATGTTTGACGAAAATAACTTTTCGGACTTCTCCATCAAAGTAATGTTAGTTTTGATCAAAACCTCGAAGTTTTGTTTGATACGAAACCAATGCTTGCCCTATAGAGCAAGTTAAAATTGTAGAGCTGGTAGAAACTGCTTAACCCATTTGCAGCTAGCGTTGCCTTTTCACAACGTCTTTCAAAATACGAGTTTTTGTAAATGTTGAGGAAAGATTTTTGAATTTTCGATAAATATCGTCAAAATTATAATTTTAAAAAATAATATCGACTACAGGTAAATAAAAGTTCAAAATATATTTTAAAATAATTCTGACGTAATTTATATGAGTTGCCTGCTTGTCGGATGAAAGCATTACGTTGCGTTTTCACAATGCTTATCTAAAGCAGTAGCGTTCGAAACTAAACCCAATTTTTGTGTTCACTGCGTTTTTAAATGAGATTGGAGAGTTTTTTCACGGAATATTGTGTGTTTATGTTTATAATGCAAACATTTTTGAAAAAGAATCATCATTTGTAATTGAATCCTGTCCAACAAAAGGATGCACATTTTGGTTCTAACAAAAAAAAAATAATTGAAGATTGCTGTATTGGAAAAACTTTTATTATCCACTTGACTTTATTCTTAGAAATAATTAGGCAGTGAATTATGCGTATAGGTAACATCAATGCTCAGGTCATTTTTCTTATGAGCGTGGTCCCTATAAGGTACTATGAATCGAGTGCATATTCTAATTCCAAAAAAAAAAAGAAAGAAACCAATTGATAAATGCGCGTTGTATTGAAAAAAAAAACAGATCGCGAATATATAAGTTTCTTGCACTCGCCTTATTTTTTACTTATAAGCTGTGAGATGTGTGGTCAAAAAGTGTTTTAAAAATTATCTCTGTGTTTAACAAAAGAAGTTTATAATTTTTAGGAGGCGCGTACACGAAACAGAGATATCGGAGATTTTGCTCCGTCAAAAGCTAAGCAAGCGAATCAAAAAAAAAAAAATGTCCTCAGCATTTTGACAGCCAAACTGAGACTTTTGCTGAGGAATCCTGTTCAGGCAACTGAGATTGCTGAGGCCCTCCGATATCTCCCTTTCCTGAACACGCCTTATATCACTCAGAATCTATTCTTTTCTTGAAAATTTTTCAATTTTTCTTACAGGTGATTTCAATCCTCCGCAAATGCTAGAATTAGTATTTGACAGTGAAGTGATATAGTCAATTTTTATTTTTGAAAGCACAAATGTCTGTGCTAATGTAGACAAGAATAATCCAACATTCAGAACTGATGTCAATGAAATTCGAAAATTCATCGGAATAATGTATTTGTCTGGAATACATACAGTGCCACAGTTGTATTTATATTGGTCTAATCAACTACTATTTCGAAGCGATATAGTAAAAAATACCATGATGCGAGATCGTTTCCTATTTACATGTTTGTGATAACAGTAAAATCGATCTTAGATAAGTTGATTTTGGGACACCCTCCTGTTAGAATACACCTGACCAAAGCGTCTCCTTTAGGTTCCAGTTATAGCTATCATTGAAAACCATCATTGAAAAAGTTAATTGTTGATTTTGAGATGCTTCGAAAGTTTATTCATTGAATATTTAAATGCAGAAAGGTAGCTTACGACTTCAAAATTATTTTTCCTCCAAAAAAAATTCATTTTTAGCCATATCTTCCCCATAACGTAACTTTTAATTTTTCAATGATGAACTACTTTACCAATGATCATTGAAAAAATTAAAAGTTACGTTTTGGGGAAGATATGGGTCAAAATGATTTTTTTTTTGAGGAGAAATAATTTTGAAGTCGTAAGCTATATGTCTGCATTAAAATATTCAATGATTAAACTTTCGAAGGGTCTCAAAATCAACAGCTAACTTTTTCAATGATGGTTTTCAATGATAGCTATAACTAGCCCCTTCAGTGAATTTGTTGCTTTACACAACATAAACCAATCCAACCGTGCACAAATAAAAATATTCAAATTAAATTTTGTCAAAATATCAATAAAATAAGAAAACAAGTACGTATACGCCAGGGTGTACCACTTTTATATCGTTAATTTAGGATAGAATGAAAACAACAATTTTGTTGTTTGTTCGTTTCTCTAGGCTAAATTCAATAATTCAATAGACATTTAACTGCGTAAATAAAGTATTTGTTAATAATTCTATAATTGCGCCACCTATTTTATTCAATTTTAATTTTTGTTTTTGTGACACGAAATGCAACAACTGCATTATGGGCCGCTAAATTATCATCAAAATAAGAGAGGCTTATAATTTGAAAACAAAACAACAAAATTCAATGAATATTGTTTATTTACTTTTTTACTAGAAATCATTTAGGGGGTTTTTGTCATTTTCAGTGCAGGTTTAAATCGAGTAAAATCGCCACATTTGATGGGTTTACTCGATTTAAGCTCCGAAGTTAAAAATGGGCTAAGGCAGGGCTGTATACTGTCACTAATACTATTCACAGCTTTATCGACTGGAAATGTAAGAATTCAGTGGACTTTGCAATCACACTTCTTTACACCTAAGACACTCTCTCAAAGGATAATGTATCTCCATAAGAAGACAACAACAAGGGTTCAAGTGCTAAAAATCAATACGGCAAAACCAAAAAGGATCAGCCTTGGAACAACACCATCTACCCAAGTAGTCAACCAGTAGAGCTGCAATTTTAAGAGCCAATTTATTCACTATTGCTCAACTAGCTGAAAACTCCAAAGTTGGCCAACTTACAAGTTGACTTCAAATCCTTTGTTGAACTGAAAGTTGAAAAATGCTTTTATTCACTACTTCGAATCTAAACTCCAGAGTTGAAATTCAAAATCCTTGGGATATTTGTGACACATGACGCACAAGACGTCATTTTCAACTTTTGTTTTGCAATAGAATTAATTTTGCATTTTGAATAATTTTTCCGAATAATTGCAATGGATTTTTCATTCCATGTGAAGTGCGGAATCAAAAAAATACCAAGCTAAATTGAAAGCTATACAAAACGGATTAGATACAACTTTTATTTTTAAAGCAAATAATATACATATATCTAGCAATAAGAGGTGAGTTTTCACACACTATAATTTGTTCCTATAACTATTTTGTTTTCCTAAAGTGAAATTATAAAGGAAGAAACACAAATTTTCACAGAAAAGAATAATGTAGGGTCAAACAGGAAAAGCCAAACAAAGATCAACAACTCCATGAAACATAAGAACTGTTGTTGTGAAATGGAATCTTGAATGGATCGATGTTCATGAGTATGTTTTTACACTTGTCCGGCGAAATCGTCGCCACTACTTAAACATCACAAGACCAGCAAATCATTCCATATATAACATGAAACACAACACTGAAGTGATCTGTTTATGGAAATTGTACACTTTTTTTATTTTTTGGTGAATTTCAATTATATAAAAAAAAATATGAAATCAAAAAAAACACCCGACAATGCTTGATTTCGGTGATCGGTCGAGAACTGAATAGCATGATTGAATAGACAGAAATGAAGAAAAATCCCAAGTTTGCTCGCTAACTTCTACTATTTCGGGGAGTTGAGAAAACCCAAAGTTGATCAACTCTAGAGTTGAAAATAAAAAGTTGAAAACATCAACTTTGAGTGAATAAAAACTATTTCTCAAGTTAATTGTAAAAATCCCAGAGTGATGTTCAACTTTGAGTGAATAAATTAGGCCTAAATATCTTGTTAGTATTGTCTCTACTGGTGGCGGAACCGAACTTGATATAAACAGCCAAATTGGGATAGCAAAGGTTGCGTTGGGAACGCTGTCCAAAATTTGGACAGCAGTCGTAGCTTGGTCTTATAGCTTAAAAACCAAGGTACGACCGTTTCGCTTCAATGTTGCACCCTTGCTTATTAATTTATGTATGCATTTGGAAAGTCACATTCACTCTGAGAAAAAAGCTGCAAACATTCGTAAATAGATGTCTGTGAACTATCTTGAGGGTTTTCTGGCCCAACCGTATCTAAAACAATGAACTTCATGCGAGAATAGATCAGGAATTCATTGGCTATGTCGTACAAAAAGTCGCAGTGCATTGAGCATACACTTCCAAAAGGCATTGCATCAGAACCCTTTCACACGTAAAGTGGCAGAAGCTCTCGAGAAACCGTACACGATGCCCGTAGGAGTAGTGGAGTTTAGAGTTTAGTGTCTGTTTTTATGATGTGTGAAAAAATAGTGGTAGATCTTGAAAAAAAAACAGAGTTTCGCAGTTTTGTATTCCCTTAAATCAAAATAGGTCTACTTCACTTGGAATAAGTTCGATCGTTGGCCTTTTTTGTCCTCTATAATATTGTGATGATGTACCTTGGTTTCAAAGGCTGAGGTATACTCGTTGGATTCCAGGGTATAACTAAAGATGGTACACTAAAACTTAAGTTTTCAAAAAGGTCTTCCTTTATTGATCTTTCATTAGTTCATAAAAAGGTTTTTTTTTTAATATTTAGTTGTTCGTAAAGAAATAAAGTAGTTAGTTTTATGATTCTGCGATTTACAATTTTCTTGAATAGATGCTTTTTTTTAGTTTAATTCTGCTACTTCGAAAAGGAGTTTCATTTTCTCTGCTAAGTCTGAGGTCCAATCTCGTTTCTCGACACTTTGCGGGGCAGTTTGGCTTGATGTTCTCTGACTTTTCTTTATACTAAATCTACAAGTCGCTATGGCTTTTTTTTAATTTTTGTAATTATAACCATGAAATAATTTTCGACACTGAACAATGCTATTGCGCTCAAAAAACATACACAGATATTCTAATCGTATTGTCTAAAATACATAAATAATTATCTTAATATGAAAATTAGCTTAATATCTGCAAGCCATGTTTTAATTCTCTACTAATGTCCTACATATGTATTAAGTATATTTATTCATAACGCACATTCAGCACAAATTTCATAGTCCTCTCTGAACACACTAAATATTATGTTGGGAAATTCCTAATTGCTGATAACAGCAGCATGTCACTTACAATATCCACACGCACAATTATATTCAAATTCACACAACAACACGCTGATTTAATTTAATTCAATTTAATTCCCCGAACGAAGTGTGTCCCCAAAGGGTAGAAAAGACAGGCGAAGTGGGGCGGTGTTGCGGTGGTAGCGGTGTTTCTGGTTCACCGTCACATACATACGTTTTAGCAGGTGCGTGCGGTAGTGTTGCTGTTGATGTTATTGTGTCCTTATTCAGGTGCGGTATAAACTGGTGTTGTCAGTTGTCAGGATATTGTGTGTAGTTAGTGGTGGGGTATGATGATGGTTATTTCAATATAATTAACATTTATTATAATAACTTACCTCGCTCAGTGGGCTCCGCCAAGCAGAGGTACACACACTCACACATACCAACGCGAACCCCTTATAATTTCTTATTCAACAGGGGTAAACTGATTATGGGAAATGTTCATTCATGATGTCTCGAAGATGGTGGCGATGCGATGGTTAATGAGTCTTTTTTATCTGTGTGTTGCCTGAAATGATTCAGAGACTGTCTTGTCTATAGTTGGGGGGAAGTCACATTTCTGCGCTTTTTGGCGGAATGAATTAATCGCTGATGTAATCAGAAATCCGATATTCAACACTTCTTATTTGTTGTCTTCTCTATGTGCCAGAATCCTGTTTGAGGATTTCTTGCCTTCGTTCAATTCGATGAATGGGATTCGCACAAAAGAACTCTGCCTGCCGTTTGTGACAGTTCTGCCACTTGGAGGACTGATAACGACGAAGGAGGTGGTGTCGGCAGCGGCGCGCGGGCTTAGGATTTTCATCTTTTTGTGTTGAATACCACCCTTATCTCACGCAGAATAATTAAGTAATTTCAACGAGGATATTTGTATACAATTCTGGCGCTTAGGATGCCATCACACACAAATTTTGCCATTAATGATGTTCTTTCTTGAAGTGTGCAAATTGTTGGAGGGGGGGAGAGAGAAGGGGGAAGGTGCTCTGTGGTAACATGAAGGTTTTTCTTTTTTCTCTTTGTGCCATCACCTCTACCCAGAATGGGATTAATTAATTTGTGTGTGTGTGGGGGGCAAGATAACGAGATGAGATCCTGTGACGCGTATCCTGCAAATAAATAGATAAAGGGGGAATATGAATGAATTGAGTATATAAATTCCATTATGAATGCTTAATTCCTTATTTCCGGTTAATTTTTGTGCTAAAGAATGTTGGCTATGTAAATATTTTTGGTAAAGTGATGATCATGATAATGATGATGATGATGATGGTAGGACGAGGGAATGTCGGTATGATTGGTTTTTATGTGAATATTTGGTGGTTATACCAACCATGTTGAAGGCTTCGATATAAATTAAGTAAAATGTTTGTTGAAAATACGTGGTGCGCGTGGAAATGCTTTATGGATTGTAATTAATTTCGCGTGTTTAACTGAGTGTGCGGTGCTATGTGTTATTTTGGTGCTATACCAGCAAAACAAGTAGGTAGCAACCTATGTATATAGAGAGGACATAAGGAGATTTATCGACTATGGTGACATTTTAAACAAGTATTTGCGTAAAGTTATATGGTTTAGTTAGCATGATTAATTGTCAACTTGCTGTTAAGTGAAATGGTGAAATTAATCTATAGCTTTACATTTGCATACATTTGTATATAAACGTTTAAAAGTAGGTATGTATATATTAGGATTAACATAGCTTCATTTTGATGGTGGTATAATTATATAAGGTCTATATTTAGGTAGGTATCTTTAAGTATGTATCATTTATGTTACTGGTTTATTAGTCGGTTGGTTGTGTTATTGGAGAATAATTATGTAAGCGGGAATTTGTGCAAATAAATTGATATTAATTAAGTATGGAAATCCACAGGGACATATCATTTTTTGTGATGGTATATTATGTAAGTTAAACAGACGTTTAAGGCTTTTATTATTTATGAAATTTTGCTTTTAAACCATCATCGCATTGCTTCAGGAGTTAAAACAGTTGCTGTTGATCAGCCTTGGAAATCTGGAAAACTTGATAGCGGTTCTTTTGTATTCTCCGCGTGAAGTTTAAAATGAATTTTTGTTTTGTTTTTACAAAAACATTACCCACAGATTATTTTTACTTTTTTTTTTTGTTTACAGATTTTTGGTATGCATTTACCTATTGGTGCTTTGGTTAAATGTATATTAAAAAAACAACATGATAAGTTAAACGTTCCTTTTTAAAACAATTTTATCAGTTTGTACAGGTTAAAAAAAACAGGTCAAAACTCTATTTTCCCCAGTGCCTATTTAAATGTATTACCTGTGCCTGGATACCACAGTTTCAACCGAAGGAAAAGTGATTACTAAATGTTTGGATTGTAACCACGACCAGAATCCGTAAGTGGTTGTTTCTGAACCAAAACCAATCTTCCCCTGGAAACCATCAAGGCTAGACTTTTTTATTTTAACTTTTAATTTTGTTAATCTACCACCAGAAATCTTCACCTTTTACTATTGCGACCAGTTACTCGGAGAATGAAGCTGATGCTGTTGAGCTTAGCATCAAACTCCACCCAACCCATTTACATATCTAGCAATAGAGCCATCAGTAAACGTCGTTAACGAAAAACAGCTGGATGTTGATCGACTCCAATGGGACAATGAATAAAACATTAGGCTTCAACTTTTAAACCGCAACCTACTAAACAGTGAAGTAGACGCTGCTATAGGTGGTCTGGAGCAGATTGTCTGTGATGCATTGGAACACCAAAAGCGGCCTATGACTTAAAAGGATACATATCAACATCTTCCTGTGTATATACAGACCCTGTACGCACACAGACAATGGCTGTGAAAACAACTAAAAAGGATCCATCAGAGAGAGCTCAACAGCACCAAAAGCAACTACCAGACGGTTTGGAGCCAATTGCAGTGCGCGTCAACGTCATGTTCCGGAACTCCGTCCAACAACGAAACAACATTCAGTTCCAGAAGAAGCTACAAGCAATCAAGCCAAGACCAGAAGAATTCAAGAACATTAATAAAATCATTTGAAAAACAGGCCCCAATTCCCGAAATCATCAGTCACAACAACAAATAAGCAACACATGACAAAATGGAAGTGTTCCCCTCTACTTCGAGGGTAACTTCACACCAAAAACACCTAATGATCCAGCGTTTCTAGCCGAAGTTGAGGGATACATTCAGCAAACCTTTAGCCAAATCCGGAAGGAGTCATATTTGGTGACTCCAACACAGCAAGTGACCCAACTGATAGGAAACCTCTCTGTAATTTGGAGGAGTAAACAGATATCGTAGGGAAATCCAAAGCCAAAAAAGTCAGCTGGACCAGACGGAGTCTTAAATTACATCCTGAAAAGGCTGCCACAAGCAGTGATGATGATCTTTATAACCATCATCATTAACAACTGCTTCAACCAATATGGATTGAAGTTCTTATTCATGTAAGCTTCACATTTACCCCCGTCATATATAAAAACTCCTTTTTCTTTTCTTTCTTTCAGAAAAGTCTACGTACAACTAGACAACTTAATTTTTTTAGAAACAGTATTAAAAAAAAGAGTAAATTGCAACTAAACCTGCCCAAGGGCAACCCTCCGGTAAGAATCATGAGTCAAAATTCAATTTTTTCAAAATCTTCACTCTTTTAGAACTGCGACAAGAGTGAGAGTGACATTTTTAAGCTTAGATAACCCATTCATCCCATTTAACTGATTCAAGAAGACCCCAGCACCTACATTGCGTATGCGCACTTTTTTTTAATTTTGTTTGACTTTGGCTCAGAATTAGTTTAAAATAAAAGTAGGGTTTCTTGTATGAACTAAAATTATAGGGCTTAGCACCTGTGAAATAGCAAACCAATAATAAAATCAATATTATAACGACATTTTCAAAATGTCTTACTTTGACCAGCGCAATAATGCGAAAATTGGGCGCTGCACTTAGTTAACATCATGTTTCTAGCAAATACTATAAGACCAGTTTGGGTAGAATTTTAAAATTTCGTCTTGTAATACTCAAGAATATTTGAATTTAAATTTGTAGAAGAATTGGTTTCTGGTGCTTCAAAATTTACTTTTTCATATTTTATTTTGTTTAACTTTATAACAAAAATATAACATGCTTAAACTTAAAATTATTGTTGTTTTGTAGAAAATTTTAAAATAGAAAAATTTATAATGGATGTTGTTTTTCCTAAATTACATATTTTCAAAGATTTAAAGGAAAATATAAAAAAAAACGGGATGATTTTAGCGTTTTTTTCACTCTTGCATTTTGCCTTCAGCGAGCGCAGGAAGCTGCAAAGTTAGGTACATGCTACTCTTACAAACTGTAACAACATATCAACAAAGCAGAACTATATCACACTTTGAGATTTTATTGTCGAATTTGACTGGCCAAATAAAAGGTGATCAATTAGGAGGTATTTTTTTCAAAAAGGGATTTTATTTCATAAATGGCCCGTCAGTCGTATTTTTTTTTATTCAGTATTCATAAACATTATTTATAGACTAAACATCAAACATCATTTATTGACTTACAGACTTACACCGGAAAAAATCGTTTAATTATATTACGAAAATGCACGGTCGGTGAAGAATGTTTTTCATGCGTTTCGGCGAACTAATGGTGTCCATAATCGACCTACTGAAGCCAATGAATCAAAAAATTGGCGACAGAATATTCACTAGCCGAATATACCTCGTCCAGCGCGTGTTGTTGAAAATATAGCGGCTGTAGCTGACAGTGTAGGCAAAAATCGCGATGATTTATTCGGCGCCGCCGGCCGTTCGCAACAACTTGGCCTGCCATATGGAACATATTCTACGCCATGATCTTGGTTTGACGCAATAATTGAACTCGACTGACTTTCCGCAGCATCATTATTTCAGTGAATGGGCTCTCGAGAGACTAGCTGATGTTCCACTGTTTTTGACCAATATTTTGTTCCCATTTCTTGCTCAATGGATACTTCAATAAGCGAAATTGCCGTATATGGACCAAAGAATCAGAACAACTGGAAGAGGTTCAAGAGCTACAGTGACATCCACTCAAAACAACACTGGGTGTGTTTTATGGGCCGGTGGAACCATCGCTACGTATTTCTTCAAAAATGAGGCTGGGACCAATACGTTATTGTAAATGGGGCTCGTTACCGCGCCATGCTAACGGTTCCAACAAGACGGCCTCACAGCCCGTGAAACAATGGACATATTGACAGACCTTTCGGTGAACAACTAATTTCACGCTTCGGACCGGTGAATTGGCCTGGGTTTGAACCCCCAAAACCCCCTGCGTTCGCGCCTGGTGGTGGTGGTGGCGGAGTGAATAAGTGACCCTTTTTTCATAAAGTCATTATGTGTAGTAGGGATTAGCGGTTTCTAGCCAAATTTCTGGCTTAACTGGTGAAGATTTCTGTCAATGGCGGAGTGAATAAGTGACCCTCGGTACTCAGCGAATAGCATCTCACCGCGTTGGCGTCTTGATGCTTTGTCAGCTTGTGCAAAACAAAAATTTACGTTTAAAAACCCAAAAGGACAATGGGCAAAAATGTATGGAGCGTGGGCCCAGTACCAATAAGAACGGCCTTCATATCGTATATAGGTACATGTTTATGGATTCATTATCCGTTAACCATTTGTCCAATTTCGCTGTGTGACAAAAGTTATTTAGACAAAATTTCTTTTTTCCATAGTTTTTCTTTAATATGTTGTGTATTTTTCGCTCGATTTAAGGCATTTTTAAGAATTAAGTTTTTTGAACCCATGACACACTACCTGAATTTGTTCGGATCTTTAAAATTATGTTTAGCGGTCACAAGCATCAACTTTATGCAAAATGCTCAAAACTACCCTTGTGATATTATTATTAGGGGATCAAATATTTTTAACTTATTCCTTATTTAGTAAAGAAAAAATTGGTGTTACATTTATTGCGGGCTGATCACAAAATAGATACAAAAAAAATATAAACAAAAAATATAATATTTTGTTTGCTTTTTATTGTCTTAATCGATTTTTAACTCAGTCAGTTCCTTACCAATTTTAAGTTTCTTTGCAGCTTTACAAAGAAGAGTATTATTAGTCTCTTTTTTATCACATACAAAAGTCACTAATTCAGGTCCTTGTTTTACACAAAAATCACTAAATATACCAGAATCAAAGCCAGGTCATCGTTTTTGAACAAGTAGACAAAAAAAAACATATTTAAACTAAATCTTCGTTTTTATTTTCGTTATTTGAGATTAACTGTTAAACTTGTACTTGATTTTGTAGCTTGAGCAAAAAATGTTCATAATAAAAAAGGCCTAACATTCTTCTTTGAAAATCAGTAAAAAACTGACTGAATTAAAAATCTTTTAGTACCATAATGTTTTCCAGAGATGATTCTGACATCAAAAATATTATTAAAAAACCCATATTTGTATTTTCTTACTAATTAAATAATTCAAAAACAGCTTTTTGCATAAAATTGATGCCTGCGACCCCTAAAGATAATTTAAAAAAAAATTCAGATAGTGTTTCATGGGTTCAGAGGACTTAATTCCAAAAAATGGCTGAAATCCAGCGGAAAATACACAACATATCAAAGAAAAACTATGGAAAAAAGGAATTGTGACCCTAAAACTCATTTAAATCAAAATTAAATAACTTTTGTCACACAGCGAATTTAAGCAAACGTTAAGCGGATAACGAATACATAAATATGTACCTATATACGATATGAAGGCCGCTCTTATTGGTGCTGGGTCTAATTTGCCCATTGTCCTTTACGTTAAAAAAAAAAAAACAAAAATCACGTTAAAAATAAACCCGAAATTTACGTAGAAAACACGAAAATCACGTTAAAAACCCGAAATGTACGTTAGAAAAAATCCAAACATCACGTTAAAATACCCTAAATTTACGCAAGAAACCCAAAAATCACGTTAATAAAACCCAACATTTACGTAATTTTTTGGTTTTATATTTAATTATATAAACCAGTTGCTAAGAACTTAATAATTTTTGTAATAGTTAACTTCACAAGGAAGGTGTACTCATCATTTGGTTTGTTTTTAACGTGATTTTAGATTTTTATAACGTACGTTTTGAGTTTTAACGTGATTTTGGGGTTTTCTACGTAATTTTTGTTTTTTTTTTTTAAGGTGAAAAAAATCCGCCAGTTCCCGCTAATCGCTTCTTCTATTATGGATGCCAACATTAACCGTGTTATTCGCAATATACCGACGAATATGCTCAAACGCACCATCGCAAATTGAAACGCCCGCATGAGAAGCTACGGCGCGGCGCAGTTGCGGCCAACATTTGAAAGGGATTATCTTTAAAAAGTGAATGTCAAGAATGGTTCCTTAGATCAGCGGTTCCCAAACTTTTTGAGCTTTGGAACCCTTAACAAGTTCCAAATATATTTTGGAACCCCAACTCTTAACGATAGCACAAAATGAAAAGCAACACAATCACATTTCAAAAACATTTTTTTTTGATTATATTTTATGTGAGTGTCGCTCGAAGTTTTCTTATTGGAATGTGAGTGTTATTGTATCATTTCTTTTTGCTTTTTTGAATTATGAGAAGCTCACACTTCGATAAAAAAATGTAAACGTCAAACATGTTTGTAAGTTGTATTGTGTAGCTGGTAAAAATTTGCCCGGTGGTGGGGTGATTTTGACATTTATGTTTTTTTTTTTTTTAAATATAAAGGCCTTTTCTTTCTTTTCAGCTTTTAGAAAAAAAAAGTTATTTATTATTAAAAAACCTTAAAAAACACGAACAAATGTGGAAAGGTTTCAATATGTTGTGGAAATACTACAGCCAAATAATTTTAATTCAGTTATGTGGAATATAAAAATGCCTGCAGTTTGAATGACTATAACTACGACAAAGTATGAAAAAACGCATCAAAATTATTAGAAAAGACGCCCTAAAAAGACGTACAAAGCTTACAAGTATAAGTCTCCTATAAGGCTGCAAAAGAGCAGAGATAGACTATCCTACTAATATTGTTCCAGGCAAATATAAAAATTTTAATTTACAATTCATGTATTTAAAAAACAAATAAAAGATAAATGAAACCCTTAAAAACATACAAAAAAACCTAAATCTCTGAGATCAATATTGGTAGGTGCTCATTGACTGATTCTGGTCAGTGAGATAAAAAGTCACCAAAGTCACCTGCCAAAGTCACCCAAAACTGCAGGGTGACTTTAGCCACCCAATGTTTGATTTAAATTAGCCAACGGATTTGTATAAAATTAACGATACTTTTGCAAAAAATATTTACTCCATAAAAAAATCTTTGCAAAAGGTATTCATATTTTAATTTGAAAATGCGCCAAAATCATCCGGTTTCGCGGTACTTTGAAAAATATTTTTGTATTTTTACTGTTTATTCTTCGAGAAAGTCGCGGAACCCTGAAAACCCCTCCACGGAACCCCAGGGTTCCGCTGAACACAGTTTGGGAACCAATATATTTGAATTTTTATTTCACATTTTAACAAAATACCTCTTGAATGGTCACCCTTTAGTTTTGATTAAATCCTCAATTTTTTGGTTGACACGAAACCAATACTATTCAGAGTTCAGTCATTATTCAACACATATGTCAATATGTACTTAACACACGTTCAGTAGCAAAAAAAGTTTAAATAAAATTACGTCACTTTGTGATTAAATTTGGTGAACTTAATAGTGGCTCATCAGAAATTGAAGTCAAACCCAAAGTGCACTAAATGAGGTCAAATTAATATATAAATTCGCAAATGATTGTTCCTAATGAGACTTGTAAAGAAATAAGCTAAGAGCACTATGTTAAGCAGCAAACCCTCCTATATGCTTCGTAATCACTTTTTGTTCCTTAAATCATAATATAGACTCGCCTCTTTCCCAACCACGTCTGGTATTGGCATCATCATAAAACCCGAATAAAAACAAGGCAACAAAAAAAAAAAAAAAGTGAAAATCACTTCATAACGAGGGCGAAGGCTTTTGCTTAACTTTTGTATAGATAAACCACCCTTAACCTTCCATCTTCGGAAATGCCTGGCTCTTCAACGTGATGCCATATACAATATGATGATGCGGAGAATGAGAATTTAGGAAGGCACAAAATGAATTGTCTTCAGGGATAAAATGTTATCACTTTACAAAATTGCTCATTAGCACGTGCTAATATGGAACTTTTATCCCGTTTACCTTATTTTGCTCCTTCCATAAGGACTCGATCGCAAGCTCTTTCTATATCGTTTGAAGGCGCATTTAGAAAGGACTATATAGTTCTGAATATAACAAGGAATATCTCAGTCAAGCTTCTGTTGAATATTTTATGTTGAACTTTTTGCCCTGCGGGTGCAATTCTCTTGCCGAAAATTTCAGGTCATATGATCCAGACAAACGAGACGGAGACGACAGACGGGAGACGGCAAATCAGTGTTTCTATTTGAGGACGAGATGAGGAGGAGAGAGCAGGCATAACAAATGGGGGTCGGTATACTCATAGTGGATATAACATGAGTCATGAATGTATGCGTAGATAAGCTCGCGAATTTTTGGCACTAAGTTCTCGACAAACGTGTTGTTGTTTTAGCTAGGTAAAATTGAGCAGCCAACGGAAGCATATTAATCCGTAATGTTTCCAGAATGAATCCCCTTTAGGCTGGGATGAGCACCAGCACAGCGTGTGCAAAAAGGACATCCTTGATGTTGTTTCGTCGGAGTCGTAGTCGGAGTCGTAGTCGTCCTCGCCTCGGTATGTGTAACCGGTTTGTAATTACAATCATTGCATAGTGTAATTTACACCATTTAAAGTTTTAAGCCTGCTGTCTGGAGAGGGCGCGAAAAGCTGACACCATCAGAATGTGTTTTGTATGCGAAGTTCACTGGGGGATGGGTGTTAGTGGATTTCGGTTGACATTGTCGTTGGTCGTTTGTTTGTGTTTACATTTGCCAAGCAGATATTTAGACACCATGAGTGGACCTGGATGGGTTGGGCACATATGGTTGAAACGATGTTATAACGTGTCGTCATCGTTGTTGTTTTTGTGTGTGGAGATGGGTAAACAATAATATCCTGGACAGACAGAGAGTGGGCGTGCCATGTGGGGATGGGGAGCGATGGGGGACATAGATTAAGAGAAAACAAGAAAAATGTGACTTTACGATGAAAAATAAAATCCTCGTCCTGGTGCAGTGCAGATAAGTCACCAAAGTGTGAAATTGGGATTTTCTGCGTTTTAATGTAGGAACATTTTCATATACGAGTAGGTTTGTCGGTAGTATTTGCGAGAACTGAAGTAGAAAGATTGGAGATATTGCAAGGTATAGTTTCTATACCTATGACATTGACGGATTATAGAAAAGCTAATATTTTTACTTTGCAGAGGAAATAATAATAATAACTTATGTGTGGGCTACACAAAAGAGATGATTATCTTTCTTTACTGACTCAGCCATCAGGATAACAGAAATGATGTATCGCTTGGCGTAAGATTATGGAGATTACAATATTTATATGGCTGAGTGCGTGCGTTAATCCTATTTACGACTTACCATTCAAAATGTATATGATAGTTAAACTGATTTTTAGAACTTTACCTCAACTGAATCATATGTTTATATAAACATTTGAGTTTAATAGAAGAATCAAAGTTAACATTTTGTGGAAAGCTTATGCTTAGTAACACTACTCTTTTTCTTAATTCATTTGTCATTAGTTTCATTATTCGAATAAGATATCTAGTCTCTTTCAGATAAGCTGTTCTCCGGCGTTAGGCAAAACCATGGAAAAAAATCGATTTGAAAATATCGCAAAAAAAAAAAACTGACTAATTTTGTTGTAATTTTCTTTTTCAGTATGAACATGTGGCTCTAACTGGCTTTTCTAGCTAGACTAGAATGTAACAACTAGAACTAGAATGTAGCTAGAAATTAACTGTGTATGGTAATGTTTGGAAAAACAAACAAAAAAGAAACAAATTAAAATAGAAATTTTTATTTTTTTTGATTAAATACAAAAAAAAAATGTGAAAAAAAATAAAAACTAAACAAAAAATATTTTTTCATTGATTTATATTTTTCGTTCCAAAAAAAAATATTTATAAAAATTTTAAATGATATATTTTTTTATTTTAAAGCTTAAAAGTAGCGAATTGAAAAATTATAAATCAAAAAAAAAAAAATTGAACCCGAGATATTAATTAATTTTACTTAACAAAACGATGATAGATAACGCGAAAAAAGTATAGGTTTGTCTATCTATCCTCGCACTTACAGCCAAAGTGGCTGCATAGATTTACTTCAAACTTGGTACCTACCTACTGTTTTTTATTGAATTATGCCCACAGGTTTTTTTTTTCTTTTTCTTTTTGTTAACCAAACATATCGTTACCTGCAATATAATTTTTGCTGGCCATACAATTTTTTTTTTTTTTTTTCAAAAACGGCTAAAATACAAGTTAAATAGGCTATACTTTTTAGTAATTGTTTTTCCAAACATTTTATGTATACAACACGGGCCTAGGCGATTATGAACCCTTTTGCCTCGTCAGCAAAAAAAAAGCTGGCTTATCGATCTTCTGATTGTCAATCCAATGCGCTACCCACTGGGCTAACTCGCTACACAAAGATTCAGTGTCGAAATTGAATAAGTTTCATTCTATATTGCATAACAAATATACATACAGAATAGAACCCGATTTTATGTTCTTGCTTTTTAGGTAGAACAACAAAGAACAGGATTTTTCTCATTGAACAATCCTATACAGATGTCTCACACCCCTAGTAAAAGGTGTGATAGGAAAAGGAAGACACAGTCATGAAAGAGAAAAGTGTCGTATGATGCTGAAATTGTATGGTGCTTATAAAATTTGTGTTTTAGGTGTATAAGAGACATTCCTGATGGGGTACCGATACATGTCCAAGAAGTTTTTTACAAGAGAGGGCCTCACGGGTGTTTGAAAAGAAATCCAGCAAGGACTTGCCAAGTATCTGACAAGTTTTCCTTGCATAAATTTTCCCTACTGAAAACTTACTAGGGCCTTCCCAAACTAGACAGAAACTTGACATTTTTCCAGCCGTGTTCTGTTGATATTTTTATTTTTTTTTTGATAAATTTTCTAAAAGGCTTAAAAAATATTGTCAACCAAAATTATTACAAATAAATATCAACATTTTACTAACGGTTTTTCACCATTTGTTAGGTACCGTTATTTATGAACTTAGAAACATGACTTTTTCAAATATTCTAGAAAATAATACAAAATTACACAAGAATTTTTTTTGTTGAAAATTCAATATTTTAAAAAACGACTTGGTCATTTTTTTATTTTAACTTGGTTAAAACTAATATTTAATTAATTTCAAGAATATATGAAAAAAATCATGTTTGTACATTCAAAAATAACGGTATCTTTCATACAAATATTGAAAAACCATTAAGAAAAAATTTATCAGACTCAAAAACGTATTTAAGAATTTTGATAAAAAGATGGGCTCCTAACCTTTAGCACCTGATATATGGGATATTCGCAAAAAAAGTATGCCATCTAAAAAGTCAGTAAGTGATCAAAAAAGGTCAAATATTTTCAGAAATTTGTCAGTCATAGAAAATTTTTAATCAGGGGTTACATTTTTCAAGGTCACCAACTATTTTTGGCACTTCATTTTTGGGATATTCGCAAAAAAGGTATAACATATGAAAGGCCACTGAATACTGATAAAAGGTCAGCTTGTTTCAGTTATTGGTCAGTTATATGTTTTTTATATGCAGTTTTGAAGTTTTTTGTTTTTCAAGGCCGTATAAGACTTTTAGCACCTCATTTACCGAATCTTACAAAAAAAAACATACCATTTGAATGGTTATTAAATCCTCATAAAAGGTCAATATTTTACAGAAATTTGTCAGCCATAGGTTTTTTTTAGTGATTTTTTAAAGATTGTTTCAAGGTTACAGTATAAGAGTCTTCATTAAAAAAAAAACCTATGGCTGACCAATTACTGAAACTAGCTGACCTTTTATCACGAGTCAGTGGCCTTTCAATTGGTATACTTTATTTGCAAATATCCCATAAATGAGGTGCTTAAAGTCTTATACGGCCTTGAGAAACAAAAAATTCAAAAATTCATATTAAATAAGCTATAACTGACCAATTACTGGAACTAGCTGCCCTTTCATCAGGAGTCGGTGGCCTTTCGAATGGTATACATTTTTTTGCGAATATCCCATAAATGAGGTACCAAAAATAGTTGGTGACCTTGAAAAAATATTACCCTTGATTAAAATTGTTCTATGGCTGACCAATTTCTGAAACTAGTTGACCTTTTTTGGCCACTTACTGACCTTTTAGATGGCATATATTTTTTGCGAATATCCCATATGAGGTGCTAAAGGTTAGGAGCCAAAAAGATGTGTGTTTAGTTTAATCTTCTTTCAAATAATAAAAAAAATATTTGTTTCGCATTTTTTTTAGAAGGTAGAACCACTTTCCAGACTTTCTCATTTTCGGATATACCGATTTAAATTATTTTTGTGCTCCTAACACGATATTTTTATAAAATTTCAAAATGCATAACTTTTGTTTGGTAAATCTGTTGAGGTTGAGAAGTGCGTCAAATTTCTTGTTCTGAGAATTTCTTATTTTGTACGTCAGAAAGTAAATTTGATGTTAGGAGCCCTTACAAGAAGAAATTAAATACACTCTTAAGATGGTACAGAATATACAGTATTAAACTTAGTTTAATTTAGGGTGCATTGACTTGGCATAGTATGGTCGATAAGTTAGAAAAAAATGCAGGTGTTTGCGTATTCAAGAAGTCATTTTTAGATTAGACCGTCCAAACATTGGGCCTAAATTCTATCGAGAACGACATCAAGGGATGGTTAAAGTAAAAAAAAATAACGTTTTGATCAGAATGCTCTAAATATTGAGGAAATCCAATAAAGTACACCACTATCAAGACTCCATGCCTTACCCGGAAATATGCAAGGAATTTTGTCTGAAATTATAAAGAACGAAGGTTTTCCTACAATATATTCACATTAACATATTGAAATTTCAAAACTTTTGATTGTTATGACAACCTTTTGTTTCTGTTCTTAATTATATTGCCAGACGAAATAAGAGTTAAATTAATGTTTATTTTTTTCCTACCAATATGCTCATGCTTATGTTTTTAAACATTAATCAAAGTGTACCGTTGTTCATGGGCTATTCATAAAACAACTTCTCAACAGATTTCCCAAAAAAAAGTTATAATTTTGTAAATAAATCATTCTAAATTAGGCCACCACCACTGTATATACTATTGTTCCTATGCTACATCAAAATTTTCAATAAAATAAAATATTGATTTGAAAATTCAATTTTCCAAAGACGGATTGATGTTCGTGCGATCCATTCGTGTATTATTTTACACAATACCAATACTCACCTTGTAGAATAAGAACCTACAAAATGTGAAATTATAATGCAGTAATAAATAAATAAGCTTTTATGAAATTTTAGTAACCGCCTTTTTACAAATATCAGTAATAAAAATATAAATAACAAATAAAGGTACAGGACAGATTATTTTTTTTAGTGAGACCGAAAATTAAAAAAATTGGCAAAATGTACGAAATGGTGGAAGACCACAAAAACTCATGACTCACCACCAACCAGACCCTGTCCAACACTTCTGGGTTATAGAGAGGAATAAAAAGAATTTTAGTTTTCTTAAGTTACAGATGCTTAGAATACTTGTAGCTCTTTAAGGTTTCTATTTATAATATTAAAGAAATTAGTGACGCTAAAATAAATGGCCAGTTCTTAAAGAATTTATAAAATAAACAGTAGCCACCCTTAGGTCTTCCTATATGTACGCCCTTGGTGATAATCTTAAATAACCAAAATGTTTGTGTTTTGATTGATTTTTTTTTAACTATTTGGAAAATACTTATTGTGTATTTTGTACCAAATTTATATAAAATAAACTTCACCTCAACTTAAAAACCAAATTTTTGTATTTTATCTCAATTAATTCAATCATATATGCCACCTATGTTTGTATTTGTACTGTACACAACATACACGGACACGTACTATTATACTTCCAATTTGAATTCGTTGGATGCTTTCCTTATGGATATCAGAGTTTATATCATCAACATCAATCTGATTATATTGTATCAAGGCGATTATTACAACAGCTCTGACATCCTCTTAAACAAGACCAAAACAGGATTGCACACATAAATACCATGCATCAACCAAAAATCACACATCTTCACTCCTGGATGTGTTCAGTTAGATTGTGTATCCAACAAAAAAATCAAGAAGAAGAGCAAGTGATTCATCAAGAGCTCCTTTCTGATGTGTGTTACCAACCAATGGGTTTGAACCAAAACAAAAGTCCTTTCCCTTATACTGTATTGAGGCTAGTATACCCTTCCTGCGATGCTGTACCAATGTAGCTACAAAATAATCACATGCAAAGGATTCTTTGGATTTTCATACATGATGTTGGGAAAATTTCAGAGCGATTTTCGAAAATACCCTCTCAATGCTACCAAAATACACAGAAATGCATATCAAATTGAAGGTTGGTATATACTGTAGGTGCATACCTAATATCCTTTAAACAGAACTCCACTTGGCCTGTGTCTAGTGCGATGTAATCTCAGATTTACACTGGAAGTTGTAAACATTTTTCTGGGTAACTTTGTTAGGTTGTGTGTTTGTGTTTTATTATTTTGACAGAGTGAGGATGACCAAAAATGCATAGAGCTTCGGAAGAAATGATACACAACATTTGACTTTTGGAAAAGCATCATTGGGGTTTTGGCTTTTCAGATCTTATTTCAAAAAAGACACAAATATTTTGAGTGCACTCAAATGAATATGTAATGGAGGTCATTTCGAGATCATTCAATTTAAAATATTATTGACTTTTATCCATACATCTTGAAATGTTATATGTTTATGGATTTTATATTAAGAGATAATAATTTTTAAGTGAAGTTTTTTTTTATGATTGAAATTTATTTATGACATGATTAAGGTGAAATTTAGGCTGGGAGTCATTTCTGAAATTTTGGCGTAAAGCCGCAATTTTGAAAATGGCGCCCAACGTTCCTAATATGAGAAAACTGTCAAACTACTTGGACAGTTTAGTTTGTGTTTAAGGTGTCGTTGTGTTGGTCTGACAAAAAGACCATGACCCGCACCCCCCATTAAATATTAATTTTAATAAAACATTTTTCATACAATTTTTGCTCTTTTAAAATAGCTACAAAAAATACTAAAAAAATAAAATTAATGCTATAATTATACTTTACGATAGTTAAGGGTTCCAAGTATGTGTACAAAAATTTGCGCCAGCTTAAATGTCTGACTTGGACCACAGCATTGATGCAAAGATTTCGCGGTGCACTTATTTAACATTACCTCTCATGCCGAACCTATTAGACCGATTTGCATCGGGTTTCTATATTTCATGTTGTAATTCCCTCGAGTATCTGAGTCCACATTTAGAGTAGAATTGGACCATTTTGTATCTGTCAGTTTAGCGCTTCAAAACTACTCTGTTTTTTACAGCCTTTTTTTCTGACGTCAACGCTGTATAGCACCAAAAATATTACACCAGAAAGTTTTAAATAAATGTCTTCTTGTGGAGAATTTTATAACAAACAAATTTAGTTGCAATGTTTTTTTTTTTTCCTGAGACGCATGTTTCCAAAGTTATATAGGAAAAGAACAAAAAACAGGGAGTGAATAATGCACTTTCTTGCACGTTTTGATTTTTCCTGCAAATAGCACACCTTTTTGAGCGGGAGAAACCTCATTATCTCTTTTTTATATTGTTTCTGATCGAATACCACAAAAATCTAAGATACTATATGTTACATACATGCAAAAATCTAATTTGCCTGGACTTAGGAATAAAAAAAACATTGCAACTAAATTAGTTTGTTATAAAATTCTCTACAAGAAGACATTTATTTAAAACTTTCTGGTGTTATATTTTTGGTCCTATACAGCGTTGACTTCAGAAAAAAGCTGTAAGAAACAGAGTAGTTTTGAAGTGCTAAACTGACAGATATAAAATGGTTCAATTCAACTGTAAATGTGGACTCAGATACTCTAGGGAATTACAAAATAAAATATTGAAACCCTATTCAAATCGGTCTGATAGGTTCGGCATGAGAGGTAATGTTAAATAAGTGCACCGCGAAAAGTTTGCATCAATGCTGTGCTCAAAGTCAAACATTTAAGCTAGCGCAAATTTTTGTACACATAGTTGGAATTCTTAACTATCGTAAAGTATCGTTATACCATTTATTTTATTTTTTTAGTCACTTTTGTAGCGATTTTAAAAGAGCAAAAATTGTATGAAAAATGCTTTATTAAAATTATTATTTAATGGGGGGTGTGGGTCATGGTCTTTTTGTCAGACCAACACAGCGACACCTTAAACACAAACTAAATTGATCAAGTAGTTTGACAGTTTTCTCATATTAGGAACGTTGGGCGCCATTTTCAAAATTGCGGCTAAACGCCAAAATTTCAGAAATGACTCCTAGCCTAAATTTCACCTAAATCATGTCATAAATAAATTTCAATCATAAAAAAAACTTCCCCCAACAATCGCACGGGTTTCGGTTTCCTGACCGGACTAGTACTATGAATTTTTCTATTTGATAGAAACTTAAATTCGATCAAGAATTTCTGATCGACTTTTGGACGAGTAGATTTTTTTGAAGTAGACTCTCGCAATACAGACCAGAACTGCGATGTAGGTCTCCATTTTTAATATGTTGTTGGGGCATGTTTGAGTAGTTTGCAGCTTCGAAAAACCTGTGCTCGCTGCACGAAAAATGCAACAGTGAAAAAAACGCTAAAATTACCCCATTTTGTCTGATACTTTCCTTTATAACTTTCGAAAAATGTTCTACAAGACGACATTAGTTTTAAATTCATGCATACCACAAATTAAAAAATAATCTGAAAAACTAAGTAATTTTGAAGCACTCAAAAAATAGGTACGTATACAAAATTATCCAATTCTGCAAACAAAATTTGAATCAAATAGTCTAGAACAGAGTTTCCCAATCATTTGTGTGCTATGCCCACAGAACCTTTCCAAAATCCTCTGTCCACCTAACATTATATGAAGATACTTAAATGATTTTGAACATAAAAAATCCGAAATGTCCAGTAACAAAATTGAATAGCTGACATAAGGAAGAATTCCATAGAAATTAAGTAAACCGTTAGTTTATTTTCAAAACATACGAGTATAATAGGCGAGTTCAGGAAAGGGAGATTTCGGAGGGCCTCACAATCTCAGTTCCCTGAACAGGATTCCTCAGCAAAACATATCAGTTTGGCTGTCAAAATACTGAAGAAAAAAGCTTTGGATTCACTTACTCAGCTTTTGACGGAACAAAATCTCCGATCTCTCTCTTCTCTGAACGCGCTGTAGAACTTAAATTTAATTAAGAAATAATTTAATAATTATATTTAAATGCCTTGCGTGTCAGAAAAAATGGTGTGATTTTGGGGTGTTGTTTATTGCTGCGTTTTTAATGCAGCGAGCACAGGTTTTCGAAGCTGCTAACTACTCTAACATGCCGCAACAACATATCAAAAATGCAGAACTCCATCGCGCTACATCATCCTTTTCTTGTAATTATTGACTGGGCTAATAATGCTCTATTCTCTTTAGCATAAATAATTTTTGAGCAAGAGCCAATGACTTAAGGTTTGATTTAAAATAGAAAGAAGTTGTTAAAATTGGAATTATGGAGAAGGTAGCGTTTTAGACTTCAAAAGATATATAAATCAGGCCTATTAGTGTTAGCAAACTTGCATGTTACCGCTTTAGTTTATTGAAGACCTGAACATGAACATAGATTCTTCCGGTTTCTAAATGATCAAAAACACAAAGCAAACGGAAAACTTTGTTGCTTATATTGAAATTGCCTGTAATAACGATTTCATTGTGAAGACTTTTTCACATAATTTGTTACAATTATCAATCTCGCTAATCGAAAAGCGTGCTGTTCAAGGATTTTTTGTTTCCCATCCAAGTTCTCGAATCCACTTTAAGCTTAATAATTCTTGGTTTATATTCGGAATTTAGTTTTTAAAATATTTAAAAATAGAGTATTTTTTTGTCTTCACTTTAAATCGATGGCCTAGAACAGGTCTATTTCACCAACTCACATATTCTAATTTATAAGTACTTTTTTTACCAAATTTGAAGGAAAATCGATTTATTATGTTTCACAAAATGCTTGTGTTACAAAATTGTATTTGTAGTTTACAAAGGGAAATTTGTAGAAATTTCATTATTTTCGTTCCACCAAGACTATTTTTTTTTGTAGTTTACAAGTACAAATTTGTAAAAAATCATTTTTTTTGTAATGTGTTTCACCAAATCAAATAACTTTACAAATTTGTTAAGTTTTGTTAAATTTCTTACAATAGAACGATCGTATTAGTCTAAGAAAGATAGGATTTGACCGGGAACAAATTAATTCATGAAATTTTATTGCTGGTATCGACGCAGAATTTTATTCTCAACAACATGTCCAAAGTCCTCCAAAATCCCCGCATAGGCTTTTTGTATAGACGCATATAAAGAGTTGGAGAGAGGGGGAGGCGGGAGTTTATCAAGCTGAAAAATTTGTTATTATACAATGAAATCATATGACACATGTTTTTATGGTGCTTTTCAACGCTGATTCTAAGGAGACTAAAAACTGAAAAGATACATGTATCCCTGTAGAAAGTTAAAGTCTTTTTTATGGAATGATGATTTTTTTTTTTTAAGTACAACAAGTAAAATATTAACCAAAACCATTTTGAAATACCGGGATATTAATGAAATTTGGTATAAATGTTTCATTTGGCATTTTTACCAAGAATCAAAAGAGTCCCCAAAAATATCTGTGGTGAAAGGGTGTTTTTTTTTGAGGGCGAGGTGTTTGGGCGTCTTTGCTCCTTTTCAATTAAAAAACCGGTATTTCGGATATGTTGTAGAGTATAAGATTCTGCGTCGAAACACATCTTAAAATCTTATGAATATTTATATAATTACCATTATTTTTAAATTGAGTTCTAAATTACTGGACTCTCAATTTTAATATACATTATAGAAGTTCTATCTCATAAAAAAATAAATAAATTGGGTGGCGCAACGGCTCGTGGTCTATGTGTCTAAAGTGTTAGCACTTATTAAATAGATTTGTAAGTAAGAACTCAGTCAAGTTCTAAGATTTTGATAAACCGGAGTTTTAGGAGTTAACTTTGTCAAAAAATTGTTTTTTAGTTCTACTTAACCCAGAAATTCTATCAACAAAGTAAGATCTTAATCAGAATTCTAAGCACTCGTTGAAGAAATAAGTTTGAACTCAATTAAGTTCTACTTTTTTGATAAACCGAGTTTTAGAAAAAATTGGAATAAATTAGCCGTTTGTGATGTACTTTGTTCTCCAAGTAATTAAGATTTAGATTTTAATCGTTTCTTCATATAAACTCTAAATCTTAAGCTTATAAATAGTTTTATTTTTCTTATGAAATAACGTCTCCTTTTTGTCATAGTTGATTTTGGTGACAATCTCCTATGGGCAAAATAACAGGTACGTAGTTTGAAGGGGGAAAGGTTGAAATTTAAGTTAAAGCTCGACTACAAAAAGAACAAACAAAATAATCCGTAGGACTAATTTAGGACCAAAGTAATTTTAAAATTAAAAAAAAAAAAAAAAACAAATCACTTCAAATTAATCTTATTCTTCTATTCCCTTTAATGTGTAACTATTATAATAAACAAAGCTATTTTAATTTGCCTCCCAAGACACATTAAAAACCCACCGCACATAAATCTTAATCCCAAAAGTCTAACCTCTAACCCCTTCAATGAATTAAGGAAACACAAAAAATAAAAGAAACATTCTCAGATCCTTGTGCCAAAATCAACAACAGACAACAACAAAAAAACAACCCATCGTTTGAGACTGTCAGTCGTCCAATTGAATTAAATATCTTGTCTTCCTTTTTCGTGTCCTTGTCTAAAAAAAAAAAAAAAGAAAAAAAAAAACCTATACAAACATTTAAAGAGATAAAATAGAGAACCACTTCCTTGTTTGTTTCTAACTTTAGCTCAACTCGTCCCCGCTCCTGCAGTTCGCTCGCGATGAATTACGTTTTCGATGAATTAACTTTGATCAAATGAGACGGTATTTCGCTACTTTATCCTTTTATCCTGGGTAAATTCATTTGGTCACCTGGCTACTAGCTTTCGTGTAGAAAAATAGTACATATAGCCAGATACTATTGTAGGTGTGTTTTATTTATTTCTATGTTGTTTCTTTTTTGTTTTGTGTAGAATACTTTTTATAACACTAGAGACACAACTCTGTTTGCTGGTTAAGGATTGGAACCTCAGAACTAGAAGAGTTTTTTTTTTGAATGTGTGTGTTTTTTTGTATTGCAGTTGAAAAATAAGTGTTTTTATCTTTTAAATTGAAAACAAGCTGGAAAAGTTAGTCAAAGAGCCACCCATCCGGTTTTGGATCCTTTACATAGAACTTACAGTCAAAGGATTCCAATTTTCCAATTTCAAAAGGACACACATATTATATAGAGTACAGAGAACATCATTTCATACAATAATAAACTGTTTAAGCTTTTTTCAAGAGCATCAGCAGCGGCATAAAGTTCAAAACAAATTCAGGATAATGGTTGTTTCGTCCTTGGTTTGTATATAATATATGTATGTAGAATTGTATAGAGGAGAGATGACTTTACAACAAACTTCCACTTTGGTTATAGTTTTCTAAAATAGCCAACGGTTAAATTGACAAGGACATTTTGATGGTGGGTACCTAAACATCTATAGCATTAAGGATACTGCAATGTTGCCCATTCAAAAGTCGAAACTTTGGCAATTCTTTTCGTGCGGTGATGCTGATGGTGGTGGCAGTGACAAGTGCGTCGGTGGAAGGGGCATCATGTTGAGGATGATGATGACGATGGTCTCGAAGTAAATGACGGAAATATCATCATGTGCAAACACAAAGAACCGGAAGCTCGTGTGCAATTTCCACTCCACTCGCCACTCAAAATATTCCCCAGTCCCCCATAAAACGTCCCAAACCCAACAAACCATCTCTTTCATAATCGGTTTCTTCTATAGTAGGTATGGTTTGTGTCTGCAGCATGTCCTGTGCAGGATGCAGGAACCAAGCGAGGTGAGATGCCAACCAAATTAATTGTGGCTTACATGTTGAAGACAAATATTAACTTTTGGTTTTAGTGCGGTTTTAATTTTATGGGAATTGTACATAAATTATTTTTGTTTGTATCGCCAGTGTTTTAGTCTATGTGTGTTTGTTTTTTGTGTGTAGATCTAGGTATACCTATATTTATATATTGTTCGTTTTTTTTTTTGGGGGTAGGGTGTTCATATTGGGTGGAGTTAGTTTGTTTATGGAAATCAACTATGTCAGTGTTGATAGTGCTGGTGGTTATTTTGTGGTTCCGATATGCAGTGTTACACAGACACACAGTGAATTATTATGTTTGAACTTCATATTCACATATTAAGAGATAGTTAACACAAAGTGGATGTTCCTACATTGGTGTATATAGGGTAGGGTGGGTAGCGAACGCTTTTTGATTCTCATAATATTTGGTGTTGAGTTGAATAGGCGTGGACGCGAACAACCAAATAGACTTTATTGTGTAATTAATTAAAGCGTTCCTCAATATTGAAATATACAAAATTAGAATACATAGATCTACATATATGATAAGCAAACAGAAGGCGTGGGTGAAAAGTTGTGCGGTAATTTTTGTCTAAAAACCAAGTAAAAGGTCATATGAACTATGCGATCAGTATAAAAGATTTATTTGATGGAGTTATAATTATTATTGTGCTTTGGTTTAATTTATTGATTTTTTTTTTGTGGCTTTTCTTAAAATTATAGATTCCTAATTAATTATTGTTCTCTCATGTCAGGAACTTTTTGTGAATTTCTATTCATACTGGAAGGCGAAAAATCAACAAATCTGAAGAAAAACATATTATTGTCATAGATATTGAATGTTTTCGGACCAATTTGCCTGAAAATAACAGAAAAGTTAAATACACACTCATTCACTGATATTATGCGGTGAGTCACAGCGTAAAGTTATAATTTTCTTTTTTCCACATATATCCGAAACTAAACGAAAAAGCTAATCTAAACTAAATGAAGGGAAATTTAATTAGCAAGAGTTCGTTTTCGTACAGCGCGGCGGCGCGGCGCCAAAATCTGAAGTGTACTTCTACAAAATAAAATCATTTAATTTTCAGTTTCCGATTAAGAAATCATAGGGGCAGTGAATAATATATAAGCCAATTCAGCATCTTACTCCATAATTAAAAAACAAAAATCAAAAACTAAATTTTGGAAGTTTTTTTTTATTAATTTTGAGTTTGAAGTAATTTTTACAAAAACTATTGACACCATTAACTTGATTTGAAAATAAAATAAAAGAACAGATTTTTGGCTTTCAAAACCAGTAAAGTTTTTTTTATTTTTAGTGTTGCCGTTGGTTTTTAATATATTTTTTTTTTAAATGCCCCTCCTTCCTAAAGGGGGTAAAAGATCCCCCCTTTATGACACAAAAGTTTTGTTTTGTGTTCCTTTTCCTGGCGCCGCCGCGTCGTACGAAACGAACTAATTTAGTATAGATTAGCTTTTTCGTACAATTTCGGATACATGGGAAAAAAAGAAAATTATAATTTTATTCTCAGACTCTTAGCATTATGGAATAATAGTGAATGAGTGTGTATTTACCTTTTTTGTTATTTCCAGGTAAATTCGTCCGAAAACATTCAATGTCTAAAACAATAAGATGTGTTTTTTTCAGATTTGTTGATTTTTCTACTTCTCCCTTATTATTGACAATAAATATGAACATAACAGTTTTTATAAAAAATGTCATTTGCTCCAATTTTGTAGTGGACACTTTTCCGCTAATATGCTTAGTTTGGAAAATATAAACAAACATCTAAAAAGGGGGACATTTAACCCCCTCTCCTGGTATTAGTTCACGGCCCTAGGCTGGCGACTTTGGGTATGTTATACCTGGGGGTATCCCTCACCACATGAAACAATAATCCAGAGAGCACTATTTGTTGCATTTAATTAATGTCAAAAACTGGACGTCTGAAATATCCATTTAATTAAACCAATGCTTAGGTGTCAGGTATTGGCTTCATTGATATAAGTGGTGTCTGGATAGCCAAAAGGTGAACTAACGATGAAAGTTGGATCCATCGAATGTAGGTGCTGTGACACCTGTGCTACCTTCTGAAAAAGCAGAAGTAAGAGAACTGATAACTGAACCAGCTCTTCATAAATTGAGCAGAAATGCGCAGGTCACAAGTGAGGGTCGTGTGATGAAAATAATAGTGAATTAGTGATAAAGCAAGATACATATATTACAGGTAATATCACTAGCGTTTTCATTTTTGTTCAGTTTTGCGCATGTTGTCAAAATCAATAGTTAAAGAACTGAATTTCAAACAATCACCACAAATTTGTTTGTTTTTGTACTGTTTACTTACACAAGGGGTAGCGGGGCAGCCATCTTGAAATTTGACAAGCTGTGCCTGATAATACCTTAGATATGTGTACCGTGGTGATATAGAGCCTCTCTAACGAGGGGTGAGCTGATAGTGTTATAGGCCAGCCAGTGGTGGAAAATACATAGAGGCTTATTGATTTAATATCCGGACTTAAAGCTCATCTGACAGCCCTTCAGGAAATGCAAAGGGATCGAACATAAGTTAAGGAAAAAGATAACTTTGATTTCTACTAGTGAAAGTGCCTAGTTCATGGTTGAAAAATCGTGTACTTGACTGCGGTCTTGAGTCCATAATAGACCGACAGCTGGGCAACATCATCCGTAAATGTACGAATTTTTGGTCACAGAAGGATTGAACTCTTGTTCAAAGACGTAATTGATTGAAATAGGGTGGCAGACTGTTTTGGTATTGTATTAGTCCAATTCAATTAACAAAAATGTCTACAAAAATTCGGAAGGAGAATGTTATAGTTTTATTTGAATGAGTACCTCTTGGAGATTCTAAAACTACAATTTTCCAATAAAAAAACCCTCTGCGTCGTCCGCCATTTTGAAAAAGGCGTTTAGAAGCGTTTTATCGATTTTCTCAACCGCTATTAGTCGCAGAGTATAGTTAACTTTTGTAGGTTAACATGTTTTCTACAACTTTTGTTTTAAATTTTTTTTGATAGCTCCTTCCAGTATAAGAAGTTATTGTTAAAAAACCAGGAAATTTTCGATTTTAAAAATGGTTTTTCAAGTTTAACTCATCAAATGTTTATCCGAACCAAAAATCTTTTATGATATTTTTTATAGAACATTAAATTTTCTACATTTCTGTTTATTTAGATTTTATGTAAATCAAAAAACTTACAAGATATGGCACGACAAAGTTTCTAATTTTCTAATATTATATAGGAAAGTGTCGATTGATTTCATTAAATTGCCCCTACTTGTTCCCCGTTAGATTAACAAATATAAAATAAGTAACATATTTGTAGAAAAAGGTTATACCTATAATTGTGTGTAATTTGTTTCTTAAAAATTTAAAATTTCTCAACAGATTTTGAAATTAAAATAGTATATATAAAGTTAACGAGACATAAACACACCCTTTTAGTACGAAACTTTTTGTGGGATCTCGCCACCAGGGACATATACCTGTGATCTTGCCACCACGGGTTTATACCTGTGATCTTGCCACCAGGGGCCTATACCTGTGATCTTGCTACCAGGGGCCTATACCTGAGATCTTGCCACCAGGGGCTTATACCTGTGATCTTGCCACCAGGGAATACCTGATCTATTATTGCTTGTTAATATATCCACCTTATAAGCTGGTCTATCTATATGAATTTTTCTTTTATTTGCAGTGAGTTACACAATATGTACTTTAATTATTCACCATTTTACTTCATCGTCTGTGGCATAGCGAAAACCAAGCATGAACAAACTAATTTCCAGAAAATTATTGATTGAATGTAATGTCATAATTCAACCGAGTTAATAGTTATTTCTAGGAATAGATTATCACTGCTGAAAGATAATTAGCTATGAACAATTAAACAATTTATAACTATGCAGGAAGTTTCACGTCTGGAGTAAAAAGAAGTACATGTCCTCGAAAGTCGAAAACCGAGGTCGTTTAACAACGTTAGACAAAGAAAACGTGTTGAGAAATCGTAATGTCAACTAAATTGTGACGACAATTCGCTTCAGAGCTAAATTCAACCATTTTGAGTGCGCAGCCTACTTGAAAATGGAAAGACAACGTTAAAAATAGAGTGTATGCAGGCTCCGAAACTTATAATCAATACCCCAAAATTGACGGAACAATACTCTGGGAATGAATGAATCAATTCGGGGTATGATGCACTGCGCACTTAGATATATTGTTCCCCCCATCTTGAGCTGAATGAGATTGCTCGCTTATGGCTCATTCTCGAAATTTATTTTTTGATAAACTACACCTATAGTACTTAGTTGGAGTATTTTCAGTGAGGGTAGATCCTTCTCCTCTATGTATTTGGTGACTTCCCAGATATCTGTTTCTTTTATGCACGAGTGCGTGACATTTGCCTAATTATGTGATCGGGTGTTTCCTCCTGGATGTTGCAGAATCTACAAGTTGCACTGTTCCAAAAAATACTAAGATGTCTTTTTAATTTGCAGTTTCCAGTTAGCAGACCCATTATTATTCTTAGGCTGTTCCTGCTGGAGGTTTATGCAGGCTTTAAGTAGTAGTTTGGCCAGTCTCAGTTTTGGGAGTCCTTTCCAGATTTAGGATCTTTTTGCCTCCTCTTCTGATTTGATCTTGTTTTTGGTAACATTTTCTCCTAATCCGCAATAGGGCTCAAGCCCTGTTAGGGGGTTTTTTGATCTTATTTTGGCTAAGAAGTCTTCCTCCTCATAAACATCGATACCCCCACGTGACCCGGTACCCAACAGGGTGAGACATTGTTATTCTTTCCCAGTTTGTTTAATCTCCTCAAGCATTCCCATATCAGTTTTGAGCTAATGGCATACGAGCTTAGCAATTTAAGTGGGGCTGACATCATGGCAATATTTTGGTTTCGGTAGTTTCTTCTGAGGTTACGTTCTGCACATTTACCTATGGTGCTTACCTCCGTCTGAAAAATACTGGTGGACTTTACGGTCGGTACAGATAGTTTGGTTCTTGGCCCAAATATACTGGCTCCAGTCGCTTCAGACGTTCTCGGTCCATCAGTACACCATTTGATGGCGTTTGCTTTAAGAGTGTAGTTTGTTGTTTCGCCTACCCACTCTACCTTTTGCTACTTAACTCCGTTTTAAATATTTTCTCGAAGTTTCTTAATCATGCCAGCTCATGAAATGTCAAAAACGTTTGTTTCTGTAGACCTGGAGATACATTCCCTTTCTCTGTTACCTATGCACTTTCCAGTCACAGTTCCCTCCCTGGCAAAAAATGTTGTTCCCTAAGCAATACGTTCTAGATTTCCCCGTGTCGATAAAAACACACAAAGACACCTAGCGGTCTCCTGTTGACTGAACTTATAAACAGTTCAATTATATTGCAATAGACTGAATGCATTCTTCTAATGTAATATTTCCCTTAATGTGATTTCCTTAAGAACAAACATTATTGACTCGAATCACAACCGGGTTAGTATCAAGCTCAAGACGAATATCTAATGAAGCTCTTAAATGAACTTCAACCATCGGGAGAAGGAGATTTAATGTTGAAAAGCTGCTGTAAAAAAGAGACTTTTAAGACCTAGGCTGACCAAGTAGCCCTTATGCTGGCGAATAAAACTTATATCACTGATAAAACCGGAAGTCAGCCATGCCAACAATACATCAGAAATACTGAAGCAGAAGTCTCCATGACCATTACATTGCTATTGAACTATGGAAAATTTGTAGTAAAAGAGTGAAAAAGGTGTGAAAAGCGTTAAAGCAATGCTTAAATAGTTTTAAAATAACCAATAGAGGAATAAAGGGTGAGTAATCTAGTTTTTTCTTTTTAAGTTATAGTTTACTTTAAAACTGACAGCTGTTTGCCGCTCGTTATCTTGACAGAAAGTCAGTATCATACTTCCGCGGAACGAAATTTGTCGCTTTACGCTTGAACAACTTTGGGAAATATTGAAAACTTATTAACAAAGTGCTGTGAAGCCCAAACAGTGCGTTTTTCTGAAAAGAAGTTTTGGTCGAAATGAAGTACTCACCACCAAGTTTCTACAATGTTAACATAAAGAAAACGGATCAGAAAACCCGCCAATGCCAATACATCTACCGAGTGACAGTTTGATGCGGGTTGTGGAGTGGTAGCATCATTGGACCCTTTTTTCTTCGAAAATATGAATGGGTTACCGGTGGTTGTTACAGAGCCATGTTAAATTGTTAACCGACTTTTCTTTTATGAAATTGAAGAGATTGATTTGGACGACCTCTGATGGTTCATGCAGAATGGCGCGCCATGCCACAATCGAACTTTTACGCACCAAATTCCCAAATCGTTTTATCAGCTATCTTGGCAATGTCAATTGGCCGCCTCAGAGTTGCGATTTGACCCCTTTGGACTTTGTGAAGGATCGCCAAGAATACGGAAACGATTCAAGAACTTGAGGCAATCAATCCATGAGCTACATCCCGAAACCATCAACAAGGTCTTGGCAAATTGGAGTGACTAAATGCGTTACTGTGAAGCCAGCCGAGGCAGCCACGACTTGAAAGACGACGCGACGTTGTGTGTGTTTATTAATTAATGGAAATGTTTGCTCTTACTAATAAAGCCATAATACATGGAAACAAATAAATGTTGTTCAATTTATTGCATTTTTAAATTTGGCCCACCCTGTATAGGTATGGCATTCAAATTCGTAAAGGAATAAATACTGAAGCATTATTTATGCTGTTCGTTCTTGGATTTACATTTACTGAAAAATTATGTGTATGCAGTATTAAAAATAAATATTCCAAATAATTTCATAAGCTTTTTAAGCAGCTCCGATGCTCCGAATTACTCATTTCCGGTTGCTGTTATAGTTTTAAAAGCTTTAAAATTATAACTTAAAACCGCTGTTTTCAAAATTAACATCCTGACTGGTAAATTAAGTAAAATACTCTTGTTAGTTAAAATCCAAACTACCACCTACTCGTATACAAACATCAACACCCATGATCATCGTATAAAAACTTATCCGCAGTGATATTTTTATATTTTATCCATTAACTCTTCCCGCCTGCCAGCCAGCCATATGCCCTTTCGAATCGAATGAAACTGCATTCTAATCGAATTTAAAACCAACGCACCGCAGAGCTGTTAGTGTGGTGATACCAAAAATAACTTAACTTTGTAATTGCATTAAAAACGGGGTTTCACCAACAAAAACAAAAGCAACCTTCCCCCATCTATCTCTACCGCGCCGCCACTGCTGTCACAAGCACTACCACTAGTCTGTCAATAGGACCATGACTGAATGTTCCAAAAAAAAAAAACATAGCCCTCCCGCCTACGGAAGGCTTACTCGTAAGTATATTGGTAGAACCAGGTATGTAGTAAGTAGGTATGTAGGCTTTTGAGCAAAAACCGACAGAAACAGGCAACATTTGTTTTAATTGAATTAAAATCTCACCTCGCAACAATATAAGTGAATTGTTCCAGCATAACATCATCAGCATACCAACCAACCTTTATAAATTGATGATAGAGAGGCTTTTCCTGGCAGCCTAAAACATTTCTAAACCAACAACAACTACAAAAAAAAAAAAAACATAGAACAGAGCCCTTTATAGCTTGATGTTTGCATTAGAAACTATAATTTCATAGAGTAAATTCAATTGAATTATGAGCTAAAGTTAAGTGATGGCTTTGTGTTGGTGGTTGTCGTCCTGCATACTCTCTATAGATACAAAATAAATACTTTAAAGTTTGTGGCATTACGTACCGCCATACCGCCTGCCCCGTCGTCATCGTCATCATCATATGGCTTGACACAAACAAACTCATAAAAGGCCAATTTGGGGTCTTAAATGTATCATAACTCGCTCTTACACCATCATCGTCTGACTCCTGGCAAACAGCCAACACACCCATCATCGACAAAAGCGTGTGTATGTGGTATATGGATGTTTATTTAAAACTGCACCTTCATACTTCAGGTGAAAGGACGACTCACTTTAACAAGGACATAACTCATACGGTTAATTCACTTAAAGTTTGAATTAAATTCAAACGGAACACTCACTGGCATCAGGCGCACCACATATGTCCTGATAGCTATAATATATAGAAGCTTCCCTTCTATTTCACTGCCCTCCCCCCCAACCACTCATGCACCCGTCTGTCTATCAAGGAAGTGCAAGGAGGAATTTATTGTTTTTGTTATCGATATCAAGGATATTTCATAACATAGCACTCGTGCCCATACTAGAATAGAAGGAGGACTATTATAATATGTGTGGAGTAAGGATAACGAAGCATTTGTATTATTTGAGAACGATCAAAATGCTCGCGCGATGACAGCCGAATAAACAATCAGATAGTAAAGCAGCGAAGGTGTCTGTCTTGCTTTTGGGGAGTGCTGCTAAGGCAGAGAGGTACATCATCCAGGCACAAGCTCTATACTTACGGTCTTATAGCGAAGCAAGCGGAAAAGCATTTCATCCGTTTTATAGAAATGTGTTTGAACAATGAAGTTTTTGAGGAAGAGGAGCGTGAGGTGCTAAGTTATGATGTGGTGGCAAAGCGAAGACACTTCCGATAGGTGTCGTTGTTTCTCATAGCAGGATATAAAGGATGTGTATGCTGTATATATGCCTGTCCTGGTATAATAACTCTGAGTTACCTCCTTGTTTCCCGTTGATATGATGGCAGGAATGTTGTTTTTTAGTCGTTTTTATCATAATATCTACATACATACACCATATCCACCCACTCGCACTTTTGATATTTTCTATTAATTTCATTTAAGGATCTCAATGGAATGTTTGTTGGTTTTGTTTTTACCGAAAAAGTTTCTATACTTATGTTGAAATGATATGAAATATACATTCAATTGTAAAATTATTACGATAAGGTTTGTTCCAACTATTAAACTCGTACTGGTATGTACTGTACTAATAGAACAAAATGTTGGCTATAATATTGAATGGTATCACAATCTATAAAGGAAATTAAAGTGTTTTTTTTTTTATTTTTATTTTTAAATAAAATGTGCGCACAGGTGTGGTGAAGAACTAAAAGATTGTTGTTATAACACTCAAAATGGTTTGCTATAAAATGCAAAAACGACTTAATAGAATAGTTTTTTTTTGTACTTCTTTTTAATAAAAAAAAGCATGATTCTATCGCATGAACTTGCTCTTGTAGTTTAAACTAGAATAGAGCTAGACATTTACGATGTATATTAACAGTTCGATAATATTTTTACATCGCAAACAGAGATACATTTTAGACAAGACTGTTATTTTAACAGTTCTGAAAATTACAATAAAAATAAAAACAGGAAAATGTAAAATTTAATAGGCAATTGAATATGCCGGAACATGAAAGGAAGAAAGGAACGGGTTCTTAATATTTAATATGTTTGCCTTGAACTTAAGCTTGCTTGAACACACAAAATTCGCCCCAATTCATTCATGTGTTTCTGAGAAAATGGTAACGCTTGTCATTTTTCAATTTTTTTTTTTTGTATAATTCGAGAATTTTATTTAAACGACTTTTTGTTGAAAATTGTCTATTAAAATGGATTATTGAAACAAATTATAAGAAAAATTTAAGCAGGTAAAAAAAAAAAAAAACGACTCGAAAAATCTTTCATTTTTATTATTTTTTTCTCTTTATATTTTGTTTTAAGTTTTAAAGTTAAACCATCCATTTTAATCGAAAATTTGATTTCCAACAAAATATCATTTAAGTAAAATTCTCAAATTCAGCATAGTTTTCGTGTTATACCAAAAATATTAAAAAAAAAATCCAGTATGACGATTCTATCAATGCTTGAACATTTTTAAATATTAAATTTGGTATGCCAACTTTTAGAATTTAATAAAATATAATTTAACACAAAATTAAAAAAATATTCATTGACCCGTTTTCATTGAATTTTCAAAAAAAAATTTAAAAATCCAAAAAATATTTTTCGAACAATTGCACATGCATAATTCTTAAAATTATTAAGGACCTTTTACCTAAGAAATTAGGTTGAAATCGGTGTAGCCGTTAAAGAGAAATTTGAAAATCAAATAATCGTTTTTATGACAGGTACCGTTAATAACCGTTATGATACTTTTTTTCTACCAAAATATTTATTGTAGTCATTTTAGTAGCTCGTAATTTTTTGTTACCAAAGTAGTTAGAGCGGTTTTTGAAATTAATCAATTTTTGTATATTGGTTTTATGGCAAGTATCGTTTTTTTTGAGCTAAACAAAATTTCAATTTCCACTCTAGGGAATTCCCTAAGAAAATTCAGCTTCAGACGTTTAGGCTGCATGTCGAGGTACACACAGAGAGACAGACAGACAGACAGAATTGCCGGACCCACTTTTTTCGCGTTCTCTATCATCGTAATATGTAAGGGAAAATTTTTATCTCGATTTTTTTTGCATGAATCCTAAACTTGGCCTATACTACTTATATCGCAAGTAAAAATTGATTTTACTTTTTTTATTGATTTTATTTTTGTAAACAAAATATTATTGATACAAATTAGCCTACAAATTCTGAAATGCAATTTGACAAATCCCATTGACGAGATATTTGGGAATATGCCAGAAAAACTGCAGTTTTCTCAAAAAATCTAAAAATCTTTATTTGAATTATTTGCATTTTTGGCAAATACCCAGTATAGACGAGTATTAAAATTGTTCTAGAGATTACATGTTAGAAGTTTAAACAAAATCGTTAGAGTCGTAACTATATATTAATGACTTTGGAAGGTGTTTAACGCGTTCTAAAGTATGCTTTTTTGCTGACGATACCCTTATTTATATATGTGGCCCTACTCTAAAGTCCTGTGAGGAAAATATGCAAATTGAAATGAATGTGCGAACAATTGGTTGTGTAAAACTAAATTAAAGATCAATGTAAGCAAAACAAAGTGTATGACTATGAATAGTATAGATTCAAATGTAAATCGTTCCATAAACGGTGAAGTAATTGAAAATTTAAACACGGTCAAATATTTAGGCGTGCTCATTGACAGTAAGTTGGAATTCGATTTTCATATAAATACGTTATGCACAAAAATAAATAAAAAAAAAAATATGTTTCTTGGTGAGAATTAGAAAAATCATTACACTGGGTTGTGCTTTAACAATATATAATACTATTGTTTTCCCAAATTTCAAATACTGTTCGTCTATAGGTATTAACCATGTGTAGTATTGGGAATCAAACTAAACTTCAAATTCTACAAAACAAAGCAAAGTGGGTAATTTTAAAAAGTGATAGAATGATACCAAGATGTTGCAATCCTTAGGGTGGCTAAATGTTAAACAATGTTTAAACTTTAACACAGTAATTATGATTTTTAAAATCAAATATAACATCTGTCCTGTGTATTTGCAGAGAAATGTGGAATACATCACCAACCAAAGGTACATGTTACGAAATCTTGGCGACTTCATACTTCCGTTGTACAGAAGGGCGGAAACACAAAACAACTTGCTGTACAAAGGACTACAGCTGTTCAACATTCTTCCTAGAGATGTGAATTAATATCTATATTGAATGTATTCAAATCAAAAATAACTTATCTTCTAAAAAATAACTTTATTTAAAGACTGAATTATTGTAAATTGAATTATGAGTTTTTGAAAAACTAATAAATAAATTACAAGTACAATTATCGAGAAAACAAACAAAAACCGAAATCATTGTATCGCACCTACTAGTTCTAGATGATGTAAACAAAAAAAAATTCATTTAGGGAGTCACATAAAATGCTTCACACCAAATCCGTTAATTCTTTTGGGATGATCTAGCTTGATTTATATAACCAGTTTTGATTAAAATCGAAATTTGTTCTTTCTTTCGGAGGGTGAAACCTCTTATTACGGACAGGTCCCTTAATTCGACATATCACTTAAACGGACAAATTCTCGTGACCAAGCATCTTGGGTTTAACTTATACTCACTTAATGGGACGTGAACAAGAATATCTGCCTTCATTTGTTAAATTTAATTCTCTTAGGCGGACAAAAACTTACTGTAATTTGTAATTTTCTTCTCTTCTTTTAAGCAATACTTTTTAATGTATATTTTTTTTTAATTCATAACGTGCACATTTGGTCACAGAGGCAATTTTTGGTAATTTTTAATCGGTAAATATATTACGAGTTCGTTGCTTTTCTCTGAATTTTGTGTGAATTTAAGTTAAGCATTTAAAAGTTAATATACAAAAATAAAGCCAGCAAAACGTGGGGTAAATAAAAGATGAATTAGTTTTTTATTAATTGCATCCATTTTTAAAGATCATCAAAGCCCAAAAATACCATAACTTTAGAATTCTAACATATGATCAAATAACATAATACAAAATTGACGGATTTTTTTATCTCCAAAAATAACGGTACCTGCCAAATAACCGATACACAAAAATTGATTTATTTCAAAAACGGTTCTAACGATTTTTTTTTTGATTCTTAAAAAAATATATATAGGGATGAAACGGATCTACAATTTTATACCGAATTTAAACGGCTCGATGAGAAGCACTTATTCATGACAAGTGATACTCTTGGAGCATTTGTCAAATCCTCGCAAGAGGCAGTAGCCCTGAAATTTTTTTTTTTAGTTTTAAGGTGGACGAGTCTGAGCAGTGAACCCAGACCTCCAGGAGACAGTCCAATGCACTAACCATTACGCTACGGTTGGCATACCAATTTTTTTTTTTTAATGATGAAAAATTTTATACAAATTTAATTTGTAAGAAAACCGCTCAAACAGTTTTGTAATTTTTGTTTTATATATTTATCAAACAATATTCTGTCTATTCTTTCCCCTCGGTTTACCCTGGAGGTACCCTGGAGTTAGTTTTTAAGTTTCCAATTTTTCTCAAAAATCAAGTTAGTTTTTTTTTTTTTTTTTAATTCGACTAAGAATCAATAAAGATGTTGTAAGCCGAACCGAAATTGTTACTTACGTAAATTAAAATAAAAAGTAGTTAAAATATTTTTGTTTTTCATTTTTTCTCCCTCAAGAGTATTGGTTTCGTGCCGAAAAAAAAGCTGAGGTTGAAATCAAACATACATGTATTATATGTACAAAGATCACCGGAGTTGTTTAGACAAATTTTAATTGGATTCGAAATGTGTGGCGTTGAAGTCAATTTTTTTTTAACATTTTTTATTTTTATAGATAAAAAATGACTTGTATCATTGAGTTTATACACATAGAGGAACCATCTCAGAGTTATGTTGTCACCAATCTAGGTGGCGCCCTTTTTTACATCTAGAACAACAACCAGTAATCAACACAAGAACCATTTGCTGTTGAAGGTAGACTATTTCCACCTTAAGGTAGACTATTTGTTAAAATAGTGAGGAAATAGTCTACCTTAAGGAGCAAATGGTTCTTGTATTGAATATAACTAGTTCTTGTTCTAGATGGAACTAAGGGCGCCACCTAGATTGGTGATAACATAACTCTGAGGTGGTTCCTCTATGTGTATAAACTCAATGCTTGTATTCACAACATAAAACTATTGTTATGGAGAAAAGTAACAAATATTCACAATACAAGAAAGCATGGATTTAATGAATGATTGGGTTCAGCCTAGAAGAAAATGAGCTATAAGAAAGCCATGTCTGTATTCTCTCTAAAATGGACGATAAAACAGGGCGAAACACTGCGGTGTATACGCACTTTTTTCTTATTTTATTTAATTTCTTACAAAAGATTATAAGTACAATTTCGTATGTGCATCTTAAGTTAATTTACGTTTGTAAACAAATTAGTTGAACGATAGAAGACACTGTTGTCAATTCTACTACAGAAATTAACATAAAACGATGATTGTTGCTAAAATATTACATCAGAATGGCCATACACATTAGTTTAACGTTCGTATAATAGCTCGAAAAATACATTAATGGAAAGGAGTTAGAAAAGTTACCCAGAAAATTGGTAAATTTGGAAAAAACCGAAATAATTTTTTTCATCTTTGGATTTTTGTATAAACTCTAAGGGACAGTTTCACAGTAAACACTTACCGGAATAAGTTCCACTTATGTTTTGCAATTTGGTACTTTTTGGTAATTTTTGGCAGTATTATATGTGACCTAAATTGCGCACTTAAGTTCCAATGTGTATAAAATTAGCACGGCAACTCTGAAAATTCAAAAAAAATTTATAGCGCTGAGTTGCTAATTTATTTTTAATTTATTGCGAACAAAAATCTTATTGCGCTGTTGGATTTCGAGAAGCGGGGTTACCTGCTAACTTAACGTTAAGTTAGCAGGTCAACTTTTTCAAAAATGTAGATAAACGACACGGGAGTGGATAAATGTTTAAAAATAATTTATTGCTAATTTACTGCGGAGAAAAAAAATTACTTTTTTGTTTCCCTTAAGAGATACAGGGTTACCTCTTGACGTCAAGTTAGCAGGTCAACTTTCTCAAAAAATGTAGATAAGCGACCTGAGAGTGGATAAATGTTTAACCATAATTTATTGCTAATTTATTGCGGAGTGAAAATATTACTTTTTTGTTTCGTTTGCGAAATACAGGGTTACCCGCTAACTTGACGTAAAGTATCTCGCAAACGAAACAAAAAAGTAATATTTTTTTTAGTTACAAATTAGCAATAAATTATTTTTTAACATTTATCCACTATCGGATCTAGATTTTTGATAAAGTTAATTTGCTTACTTGATGTTAAGTTAGCAGGTAATCCCGTATCTCGAAATCCAATAGCGCAATATTTTTTTTTCGCAATAAACTAGCAACTCCGTGCTATCTATTTCTTATATGAACTTTCAGAGTTGCCCTGCTAACTTTATACACATTAAGTTCCAGCACTGCGACTGTGAAACTGGCCCTAAATTTGCAATTTTTTTGTATTCTAATCCAATTTTCAAGGTTTCTTTCTTTTGTGATCTGTCCTTACTGATTCTAAAAATTTTAGTAATAATCGGAATAAGGATTAATCGGGAAGAAAGCTTAACAAATTTTCAGTACTAAATTGCACTTTATTTATCAGAATTAATTGCAATTAACATTGTTGGGAGGCAATCGAACAACTCAGTCAGCACTAATGAATTTGTAACAATAATTATTCTGTTAAAGGCTGATTATTTTTACCAAACATTACCAATAATTCCACGGTTAACTCTAGCAGAACAAATTAAATGAATGTTTAAGGTCGTCCGTTTTGTGGAAATATGTCAAGGCATTCAAATCAAAATCAAGTTTTCAAATTTAAAAACGATGTGGATTTGTGTTATGTGTAATTTTATTCAGTAATTAGAAGACCACCATACTTGCGTTGCTTCGCTTAATTTTTGAAGGAAAAAGTTATAATGTTTAAATACTGATTTGTATTTTGTTTGAGTTTTAGAAAGTTCACGTTGACCCTACCCCATCAACATGTTTATATTTGAGCGCATTTTTAGTTGTCGCATGATAATAGATAATAGACTGTCACGCTGGAGGTCTGGGATCGCTTCCCAGCCTCGTCCACCTAAAAACTAAAAAGTTTTTTTCAGGGCTACTGCCTCTTGCGATGAATTGACAAATCCTCCAATAGTATCACTTGTCACGAATAAGTGCTTCTCGTCTAGCCGTTCGGATTCGGCATAAAATTGTAGGTCCCTTCCATTCCTGTCGAAAGGCGCACACAGGAATGGTTGGGAGTTGTTAGTCACTAGGCCCTGGTTCTTCATGAGCCGTTGAGCCACCCGATTTATTTTTTTTATGATAATAGAACACACCGTAACAGGAGCTCTGGACTTATATGTAAAGGATTTGATTTGAATACACCTTATTATTTTTGCTAAATGCACGGACGTGTTACGATTTTATTTGTAGATAAATTCATTGGCATTTCTGATGTTTTTCTTGAAAAAAGTCCCTGTGCTATAAACTAAATGCAATATTTATATATCAGTTTATCAGTTTTTAATTGTGGCATATAGGTAACCACATCACATAAAACTCATACTCAATAAAGTAATTGTGCATACACTTGGCACTCCAGAATATAACATTCATCTTGAATTTGTGTAATTACTTTACACAATCGATGCACACCACTTAGTCATTCATGAGTTCACACATTTTGTCATGGTCTATTGACCTGCTTTGTGAATATTCTATTTGGTTTATGTTAAAAGCATTCATGCATTACACCCTTGCCTTGGGCTGTCATAAGGGGGTGGCATTTAATACTTATCTGTTATATACAAAAGGCGACCAATTGTGTTTATACTTGTTGTGACGTTTTTGTCACAAAAGATATTTAAATATAATTTAACAAAAGAATAGGTTCGTATAGTAAAATAATAAAAGCTCTCATAAAATAAAAAAAAGATGCTCTGTATATACGTTCTTGAGTTAGAAAGACAGTAAACAAGTACGAACTTAAATGTGGTAATCTTTTTACTTGTTTATATGAAAAGTATTTTATTGAAACAAATTAAGAGATTTTAATAAGTGCTAAAACTAAAATACGAATTTTTCTGTGTACTGAATTTCAATAGCAAATCGGTCTATACCCTCAAGCTCTAGCCCAATGAAGAAATGGGAGCTCGTACGAACAGATTAATAGATGTATAGATAAACATACCCTCAAACAGCATTCTAACAAAATCCACTTTCTTGGACTTCTCCATCATCGTAATAATAGTTTATATTATAACTTCGACTTTTTCTTGGAAATGAAACCAATACTTATCCAATAGAGCAAGTAAAGGCTAAAAAAAAAAAAAATATGCTGGCAAATATATTTTTTTATAATTATACTGCATTGCCAAGTAAAGAGAAGTAAACGGAAAATGGATCATTTGCTTCCATAAGGCACCTCGAAAAAGGTTGTCGTTTTTTAAGCAATGTACCTATTTATACTTTGTTATTTTCCTCTTGTTTTAACCAAATCATCAGTAGCTTTTCATCTCATTCATCAATTTCTTTCTTCAAATAATCTAGATAAAATCGCGGTTCCTTTTTGAAGAAAAACATACATAGTTACATTGCTTGCCCACCTTAACGTATTTTTTTTTATCAGCGGGCCACATCAACTTTTCGCATATAACTGATAAGTTATATTTTGTATGTTGTGACAAGTTATTTTTTAAGGGTTACAAGATGGGAATTCATTTGACTTTGACCTTAAAACTAAGAAAACATCTCTGAATTTCTGTTATCTTACGGTTATTCTCTTGTATAATCTTAGATCTCTAATAAAATGACAAAATGGGTAAACCAGAAGTTCTGAGTAACCGAAATAAATTTAAAGTCATTAATCCGATACCTGTTTTTTTTTTTTTAATAAATATTTCTGGGGTAGAGTTTTTTTGGTATTTATTTTGGTACATACCATATTATACAGGAAGCTGACAATTTTATTTGTTTGATGGTCAAACTTCTGCAGCGTTGCCATTTTCTTGAATTAAAAAGTGAATTTATTTCCTCACGAATAACAACGTGAAGTTTTTGAATTTACCGACAAAAAAAAAAAAAAAAAACACAGCCACACCATTTTTGACAAGAAGAATAAATTATAAAAATATATAATTATGTAGAACATTGTTGCCTCCAATTGAATTCATTTAACCAATAGGTATATTAAGCATACACATTTTTGTGAAAGTGCTAAAAGATACAAAAATATTTTACAGCAAAAAATGAAATAGTCCAGGAAAAATGAGAATTTTAGTGGAGAGCTTCATTTTAGGTCCTAAACATTTCCTAAAAAGTACCTTTAATTTGTAGTGGAGCAAAAAGTCTTGGGCGGGGGGTAAAGGGGGATACAAATCTTTCGACTTTGGACCAAGGAAGAACGAATTGACGTACTACATAGATCATTAATACCACGTTAGATAATTGTACTGTCTACAAGTTCTCGGGAGTTATTGATCAAGATAAGCAAAATCAAATTTTTCAAGATGTACCTCTCTTAAAACTTGGTTCTTTAAAACAAAAAAAAAATTCAAAAATTAAATACCTTTCCCAAAAATATAAAAAATATCCTCCAATATTACAATTTTTTGATAAAATGTACTACACCCAAATATTTTCCACCGTTTTTCTCCAAATCTATAAATTTTACGAAAAAAACTGTTATGATCTTTTTGGTGTAGTATAACATGAGCTTCAATGTGTACCTACAACTTTTTTTTAAGAAGAAACTATACCTAATTTTCGAGAAATTTAGTAAAAATATGGGCACGACTGGATCGCACAAACTTGCTCTCGTAGCTAACAACTTTAACGTAGCTAGGAATTGATGGTGTACAAGTACATGTGTATTGGTTCCAAAATATTATGATATCATTACCAAACAAAATTAAATAAATTATTACTATAAATTTGTTGTTTTAATGGCTTACAAATTTAGAGCTCAAAATAAAGTATGACATCTGATTTGTTTAATAAATATGAACTTATAAAAAAAAAAAACAAAAACCGTTGGAGCGGTTTTCTTAAAAATAATTTTTTTATTTATAAAATTTTTCGCTCAATTATAAAAATAAAATCTGGTATGCCAACATTTAGTATTTAATAAAATACAATTTTTCACAAAATAAACAAATATTTACTAGCCCGTTTTAAAGATACTGAATTTTCGAAAAAAATTTCAATATCCAAATATCCAATATCCAATTTCAAAAATCCAAACATAATTTTTTTGAAAATATGTATATATCAAATTAGTTGAATTGTTAAGGAGCTTTTATATAAAAATTTTGGTTGAAATCGGTGCAGCCGTCAACGGGAAATTTGAAAAATCTTGTCTATGACAGGTACCGTTATTAACCGTTATTGGTAAAATTTGTTTTCATAAAAATACTGACCATACCTTAAATAGTAATCGGACATCTTTTTATCAAAATTCTTTGAGCCGTTTTCGAGAAAATAAGTTTTTTCTGAACGGGTTTTCAACATTTCGTCGCCCTAGTATTGAAGTGCCGTATACGCCATTTTTACATTTTTGGGAAATCGCGTTTAAATGTTTGGAAGTCTATTGCGAAAAATCTAACCGCTGGCATTTTTTGATTTTTTAGTATAATATGAAGTTAAGAATTTTCATTTATAAACATGTTATTGGACATCTGAACCTCTTTTAGTTTTCAAAATATTTAAATTTTTGTTCAAAAGAGTTTGACGTATACGCCAGGAAAATCAGATGTTTCTTTCCTTCATACACGTACGTCAAAAATATCTATAGGTACACTATACGGCACTACAATAATGAACTAAATTAAGTTACTGTATTCTCACTTTCTAAATGCAATATTTTTCTTCCTAATAAAAGAAACAGTTTAAAACGAAAAATAAATTTTATTTAAACATTTTTAAAGTTTCTTTAGCCCATTTTTTAATCTAAAACTATCACAATATTGTGCAAAAAGTCTTTTAAAAAGTATAATTACTTCAAGTTAAGATACATAGAAAAATGAAAAATAAACTTAAACTTAGTGACTTCGTACATTTTTGTACTTTGTTTTCTTAAATGTATGAGAAAAAATAGCACTTTGGTAATTTAAACTTAAAAAAAAAAAAACATTTTCAATGAATAAATATATTTATCATTCAGTCCTGTCAGGAGTTTCACCCGAAAAACCTTTCCCCCGGATGTAAAAAAGCTATCAGGAGGGGCTTTGTTACGTAAAACGATAACGATCAAACGATATCGTTTTGGCGATACCTGTCTCTTGTTTTGTCCATTTATATATGATAGGGACTGCTATCGCCAACACGATATCGTTTGATCGTTATCGTTTTACGTAATAAAGCCCCAGGAGTTTCGCCCGAATAAGATTTCACTTCGAATTTAAAACTGACAGTTCGAAAAATAGGTATGTTCAAGAAGCATGCCTCAATAAATTTCCCCAACTGTGTATGTGTTATAGAATCAGACTCTGTTTAGATTGTGACTGCTTAGTGCGTCGTGACGGCAGTTTGTAGGTGAAATCGGTGAGGGGGAAACGAAGGCGACAGTCAAGAAGAAAACATAAAGATTATAGTGAGCAGTAATGTTTCATTTCCAAAATGTTGCATTTTGTTCCAATTAGTTCATAATTCCTATTATAATCTATGAGATTTCAGAGATACACATGAGTGAAAACTACAAGAATGTAGACACGCAGTGACTGCTCGCCACGTAGAGAGCAGTCACAATCTAAACAGGGTCTCAGAGAATGAAATCTGAACCTATGTTTTTTCTTGAATATAAAAAAAAATGAATGAGGTGTTGCAATTTCCTGTTAGGGCCATGATTCGACTTTTAATTCTTTTCCAATCGATTTCTTAAAAAAAAAAAACATTCTGAGTAAGCGGATATATTTGCAGATTATGCTTTGAAATCATCAGCTTCCTTTTGAATCAATTTTAAAGTTGTTTTTGGATAGTTAATTTTTTTGAGTTGTCTAAATATATTTATACTTTTTTATCGACACAGCTAAACTTGTATTCACATAAGGCAAACTGCATAAAGCATTTGATTTCTGATGACTTACATTGCAAGACAGTAATACGTACGTCAAAACAATTCTCAAACTATTTATTTCGTAAATTGCATGAAAAATTTGACGTTAATGCCAAAATGTGGTGTTTACGTCAAAACAATACGTTAACTTGGTAATTTTGATGGATATACGTCAAATCTATTCTGAACATCTCAGCAACGAGAAGTGATAGAAAAAAAAAAACGGATAGCATATTTGAAAAGAGCACCCCCGAAAACATAAGACTGGAGTATACGGCACTTCAATACTAGGGCGGCGATTCGAATGGAAGGTACCGTTATTTTTGAATTTAGAAACATGATTTTTTCAAGTATTCTACAAAATAATACAAAAATATTTTACACTTAGTTTTAAAAATATTGACCAAATCGTTGTCAAATCAAATTTTGTTCTTATTTTGGTTCACAATAATGTTTATACTTTTTAGAAGTTTTACCATAAAAAAATGAAAAATTTCAACTTAACGGTTTTCGAGAAAATCAAAAACCAAAAAAAATGGTTTTACTGGTGGTACCCAAAATATTTAATTTATGAAAATAAATAAAATTATTAAATAGTAGCATTTCCTTATTTAACTTACATATTAGAATTTTTTGTAACAAAATCCTCGGACCACTTTTTGAGAAAAAATTCTTTTTCCTTTTTGTCGAAAAAAAAATTGGCAGCTACAGTTATTTTTGGTCCTAAAAAAAATTTAAAAATGTCTGGGCATATTAATCAAAAAACACTATATACCTACCAGTTTTTAAGAAAATTCCTCCAGCCGTTTAGGCTGTAGGGGCGACGACAGACAGAATTGCGGTACCCACTTTTATCGCGTTCCCTATCGTCGTAATGTTAGGGTAAACTATTATTTCGAGTTCGTTTTTTTTTTTACGAATCCATAACTTACCATATAGAACTTATACATATATCGCACGTAAAAAGTGCATTTTACCCCCTAAAATTTTTAGCTCCACCCCAAATTTAGGGTACTTTTCAGGAAATGTTAGGACAACAAAATTGCAGCTCTCCACCGAATTTCAGCTTTGTCGGAATTTTTTTGAAGTGAATATCTTAGTTTCCTGGACTAATACGGCTTTTGTGACAAAAAAGTTATGCTAAAAACGTTATGAAAAGGCATTGAAAAAAAGTTGTAAGATTTCGGATGGATCCTGAATGTATGTGGTATGTTTTTCCATTCGAAATTTTGGAATTCCGTTTCGCCCTTATTTGATTTTCGTTTAAATCTATTTATATGGGTCTAGTCTCCAACTGATGCCTTAGTTGCATTAAGGAACGTCATTCTGTCTGTTATTTGTGTAAACAAAATTCTATTTTAACTTGTGCAATTAAATTGAATTATTGAACTCAATTGAAATCAAGGAGACTTATTTTTGTTACTTACTGTTTCTTAAGGTCATAAATCTTAAAATCTTAAAAAAAAAATGGGAGATGGCCAAAAATGTATGTACAAAACAACCAGAATCGTCAAGAACCAAATGCTTACTAATGAGTAAGGTGTATAATAAGCATATGAAGTCATCAAAAGGGCAACCTCGAAATATATGGGTAAACGAGCACCAAATGCCTCTATTATTAGTATTTTCTTACTATTTTATTTATACTAGTACCTATATCGCCATTGGTCGATTATTCGGCCAGTGAAACAAACACCAAATTCATGGATACGTCATAGATTATCTTTTTACTACTTTATATAAGATATGTATATGTAAATTCCTTTAGCATTCGTTTAAATTTTGCCTTGAACTTAAAAACAAACAAAAATAAAGTTGTTACTTTTTTTTTAAATATTTTGTTCATTAACTATTCAATAGTAAACCTTAATTCATTTATAAAGCACCACATACTGCCCTACTTTATTTTCTTATCTAACCCAAATTTTGTTCTGCTTAAATTATGAAAATATAAATTTCTAAATTGAAATTCAAAATTGCGGACACCCGGGTATACGTACTTTTTTAAATTTGTAAATTAAATAAGTGCCCAACTGTATAGCTTTAAAAAAAACATGCTGCCGCTTAGTAAGTTCAAAATGAACGGATATAATTTACCTAGTTTTTTGCCTTTTTAAAAGTACTCAAGCTAATTTTACCCTTAATTTAAGTTAAACCAATCTTTGTCCTAAATATAAATTTTGTTGGCGAGTACCCACATATCAAAAATTCAAACAACCATTGGGCTTTTTAATGCTTAAAAGAGTTGCGTGAGCGAGACAGCGGACACATTAAAGGAGTTAAAATCCTCGGAACCCGTGAAGCAGGACACCTAAGGTACTGATGCCCAAAAAAAAAATGTTGAAAAACGTTCTAAATGAATTATAAAAAAAATAACATTTCAGACTCTAAGCTTTAACGGTGAATTCTAAAATGTACCTACTTATTTTGGAGCTTTACAATAAAATTTTTTGAAGGTCTCGATCTAGTTTCAAATAAGGATTAGAAAAATAAAAATTCTGAATCACTGCCACACTCAAGCCATATTTATAAATGTTTTACTCTTTAAGAAGTGTTGATGTTTGCTTTCAGAAATGATATCAATGTTTAGCAAAAATATACATTAATAGTAAAATTAATTCCCAACTGTTTTAACATTGATACAGAAATAAAAACTAGTTTATATTGAGAAATACGATAACAAATAAACTTTAATCTCACACAAACTCACTGTTTTTCAAATACTGTCAAACATGTATGTATGTACGTCGTACATACAAAATATTAATTTTTTTGATTTTAAAGCTAAGTCAACTATACTTCAACATTAACGTATTTCCAATGGAAGTTAATTTTAGTCAAAAATATTTATTACCGTCGAACTTCGTTCGGCCTAAATTCATTTATGTAAAGAAAATAATAATTCCGAGCATGCACAATGCTGTTTCATGTAATTCGGTCAGTTCAAATTCTTCATTCTTAAGTTTTATTAAATACAATAAAAATAAATAAATTAACAATGTCGATGTGTTTCAATGAAACCAAAATTATTGGCGTGTTGGCCAACCTTCCGCTTTTTTACTAGAGAGCTTTATGGTACACCAATTTTCCGGAAATTGTTCGAAGATTTTTCTCCAGTGTCTTTATGCCCTTCCTGCGGCCAATACGAATTTATCAAGCCCTAAATCGTGAAAATCAAAGTTATGCACTAAAAACCGAATGTTCCCGGATTTCCAATTTTTCTGGAATTTTCCGGTATTTTCTTCCAGTTTCCAATGTCCTTTCTTGAGCTAATACGAATTTATCAAGCCCCAAATCATAAAAATCTAAGTAACCGTTCTCGAGTTATGCATTCAAAACTGAATGTTCCCTGTTTTCCAATTTTTCTGGAAATTTCCCGGGATTTTCCTCCAGTGTCCTTTATCCTTACTTGATCCAATACGAATCCAGCCCTAAATCGTGAAAATCGAAGAAACCGTTCTCGAGATATGTACTAAAAAGGGGATGATCCCGGATTTCCAATTTTCCTGAACATTTTTCGGGATTTTCTTACAGTGTTGTATGTCCTTCTCTGGACCAATACGATTTCATCAAGCCCAAAATCGTGAAAATCGAACGATCCATTCTCGAGTTATACGTGCACACACGGACGACATTTCTCTTATACAAAGTGTCCCATTAACAATGGTCCAAACCAAAACTGGTGAGAGCTCTCAACATGGCCTAGGCCAGGTCATGGCCTATCAGAATTCGGTAACTTTTCCATACCGAATCATAGCGGTTCTCGAGTTCACCCTGTCCATAATAGTTTTTTTTTTTACAAATTTTGCATATAAACATTGACTTATAGTTGCACTAACTTGACTGTGTAAAATGTTTTTCATTGGCATAACTATATGCCTACAGTTCAATTTCTACAGAAAAAAGATAAACTCCTTTTTTTCATTGGAGCAAGAGATTTGGAAAAAACAGGGACAAAATATATTTTTACTAGAATGTGGTATTTTCCACACCGTTGCATTTGCGCTCATTTGTCCCAAAATTTATTGGTCTAACTTATTGAAGTGAAATTCCAATTTTATCGAAATATTTGAACAAAAATGTTTTATTTTTGTTTGATGTTGAACCTGTTTGATTGGGTACAAACGGTTATAACTACTGTCTATTTAAACACAGCTTTGGCAAGTCTTATAAACCTTTTTTAAAACTACAGAAAATTGGCAATTTTTGAAATATAAGACCTGTATTGAGCCATACGAATTTTGTTTAGAGGGATCTTCAGAAGATTGAGGTCAAAGCCAAATTTTGTCAAAGTTCAATATTAACTTATGAGTTGTAGGCAAATGGTGATAGAAATGCAAAATTTGTAAAAAAAACAAAAATTAATTATAGACAGGGTGATCAAAAAAATAGTTCCAAGTTTTTTTTTCAAATTTCAACAAATAGCCGTTACTCGAGAGCCGCTATGATATTGATTCGGCCTTTCACCAGTTTCAGTTTGGACCATTGTTAATGGGACATCCTGTATATTAGGTTTTTGCTTAGTTATAAATATAAAGATTTAATTTTGTTGAGTTAAGAAATTGTAGAGGAGATTGTGAGCGTATAACTAGCTTTTGCATCGCTAACCCATACATTTAGTCAAAAGAATAACAAAACTTCTAGCAGGACAAGTTTTTTCAGCTTATTTTGGTTATAATATGCACTTTTTCTGTTGCATTTTGATACTCCATGGTTTATCGATGCAAAAATTACATTTTTTGAAGTACTAAGTAATAAGTCGACTCTGGGTTTTTTCTTGGCCAACTCCTTCGTTTCTTTAGGCAATGTAGGTTAGTTAGGTATACAAAATACAGACAGGAGAATGGGAATTTTGGTCTACCTATTAACCACGAATGTGATATACATATACCTAATTATATATATGTATATCTTTGGAAAGCTTAGCCCTATTACATCATATTTTTGCAACAAAGATTTCAATTAGAGCAAAAATTAATTGCAATAGTGTTTCATTGAAATAACAGTATTGGTCAATTTTGGTTAACTGGGGTCTAGGCAGTAAATTACAAAAAAGATTCTTCCTTTTAACAGTATACAATTTTTAATTCTACTTTATTTATTGAATGAAGTAACATTTTTTTCTTTTTGTAGTTTATTTCAATCATCTCAATGTGTTTTAAATAAAAAAAATGTTCCATCGATCATGCACCCTATAGTTCTTTCAATGTTATTCTTGATGAAACATTCATATAAAATTATAAAATAATTGCTCTTTGTTTATTCGAATTTACAAAGTGTTTTTTTTATTTTTCGGTCGCTTATTTTATCCAAATCCTATTGTTTATGACAACAAAAAATATACTCGTACGTTGGTACACTCCATAGTAACTAACCATTTTCATAGGTCTCCTTTCTGGGCACTAGGTAGACAAGGATCCATGTATATTTTCCTATATATAGTCGACTCCGCTTAACTGGAACACCATAATTGCAGACCATTTGTTTCAGTTAAGCGGAGTTTCTAGTTAACCGAACTTCGGATAACTGAAATTTGTTTCAAATAAGCGGAGTTTTGTCAAAACAAATTAAATTTCATTTAGCATGAAAATCAAATGTAGTTATGATTTTTTGTATTGTGTCAAAATAGTTATACTTCCATATGAAACAATTCAAACAACAAAGGTATTTAAATTTTTAATCACAAAACGAACATGAATATAACATATTTAAAAAACCAATAAATGGTCGTTATACTTACGCGGAGTTGAATAAGTGAAAAATGTTCATTTGAGGCAAACAATTTTGTTTCAATTACCCGGAGTTTGCAATTAAGCGGAGTTCAGTTATCCGAAGCAGTTTGTGTGAAAAACTCTCAAAAAGCCTCCGGAATAAATTTCTTGTTTCAGATAACCGATGTTTTCAGTTAAGCGGAGTGCAGTTAAGCGGAGTTGACTGTATTCTATTTTGTACAAAAAAAAAATAAATCATTTGAATTTGTTTTTTTTGTTTCAATATGTTACCAATACCTATATGTAGGTACAGCAAAAAGTCTCCAATTCTAATTTTATCATATCTATACATATATCCCTAATTTATGTAGGTCTGAAAGATTTAAACATAAAACTCCTCGATTATTTTTGAATTTAACTTGGTTTGTAATATAAGTGCTCATTTTTTTCACGATAACAAAAAATGTCTTTTTTTTTAGCAAATTTACATTATTTTTTATTTATCGTTGAATCATGATGAATTAAAAATGAATAGAATAAAAAAATACCATTAACCAAACGAAATGTTAAAAAAATGAATTTTAAACTTCCATAACAACACAGACACAAAGAATTAAATTCAACACCCGCAGAAAATCCACACTCACACTATAGGTACTCAACCCATTACATGGAGAAAAATTCAACAAACATCCGATTTAATAACTGAACCTTGACCAAATAATAAACAGACCACACTATTTCCGTAGTTCCTATGTATTTTGTTCCTAAAACAATTAGTTCAACAGTGCGAAACACACCAACCATATGGAATGAACAATGCAGAAAATATATAACGCCCAACTTAATACCGAAAAGAGTTATCAGATCCCATATAGTGCACAAGTACCTATGCTTCTTTTTTATGAATGTTTTTCATTGAGAATCATGTTTTTTTTATAGAACTTTAAAAAATACAATTTAAAGCAACCTAAAAGATTGAGTTTTGAAGGTGTTTTGTGTTCAATGCAGCGACATGTTTTAGAAAACATATTTTTACATTTTGTTTGTTAGTTTATGATCTTAGGTAGGTAGGTATAAATAAATAATATTTTTTACTCACCTTTGTTTACTTTTGCAATGAAATAGCACTTTGTTATCTTTATTAACCGCACTTCATCGAATAAGAAAATATAAACACCATCAACGCCCTCCAATATTCCATCACAAAATAAACAACCCCCCAACGAATAAAACAAATTCACTCCCTTTAGCGAAACCTGCACTTTTTTTCTAGAAAGTAAAACTAACCCTTAAAGTTCATTATGCCCGTAACACAATTATTAGTTTTGATTTTGAGAGGAAAAAACAATATCCAAGGGTGTACCACCTATCTTTTCCTACGAGTTATTATTCACTGTAGATATACAACAAACAAAAATCCGGCAAAAACTCAAATCTATGAGCAATGCCTTGAGCTAAAAAATAACATCACGAAATCAAATTAACTGCGAATAAGCGTTATTATCTAATCACCGTTTTATAAATCGACAAAAATTACATTTTTCCACCAAACGCTCAGCTAAACGAAGTAACTTTAGTGCTGGCAGTCAGAGTCACTGCAAGTATAGTTGTTGTTGTGTTCGTTGATGCCGAACGAAAAAGGTTGAATCCGTTGTTTTTCTATCATCCGAAGTGCTGTCTTATCGTTTTGTTCCGGAAATTACTTTTCCATTTTCCATCATCACACGAACGGACGGACGGAGGAGTATTTCTGTGCACACGACCAACTCTCCCGACACATCGCGATACAACTGATAGAAAATATTTCTGTATCAATATCCGATACTCCAGTTTCCAAATTATTATGAATTCCGAATAGGTAGAGTTTTTGAAACAAAAACAAAATAAATTGATAAAATACAAACAAAAAAAAAGCACAAGATAGAAAATAATGTAGTTATCTGGATGGTTTGAGAGTTCAACGAACGAACGACAAACTGCGAATGACACAACCTCTGCACTCGATCAAAAACGAAAACCTCGAGGTGTAGAAAAGCTAGCAGCACAGCAACGACATCGACAACGACAAACGGAGTATACGAAATTCGAACGTTTTCCGTTTTCCAATTTCAACCCCCGACAAAAATCCAACCGAGAAGAGCTTGTATAGTATTGTGCTCTGCCTGGTTTTTGCGCATATCTCTAACAGTGGCGACGCGCAGTGATGTCCAATGAGCATGACACGGGATACGGCAACGATAAAGGCATACGGCATACGGGAATGTGGATGTGACAGTTCATCCGTGAAAGAGGCCAGTAGTTAGGAGATTTTTGGGTGCTCAACACTGGGTTCTGATGGCGGAGCTTTGGCCGATGGGTGCTTGTTTTCTTTGGTTTTGCCTTAACTCACCCCCTTTTTATGCACAGATAGAAAGTGAGGGGGATGGATGAGGTTTTGAGATGGACACACAACACTTTTCGCCAAAGAGATGCTAAAATCTAAATGATGAAGCAAAAGGGTTAGGTTAGGGTTAGGGATGTGATTTTGATGATGACGATGATGACTATGATTATGTGAGTGGTGGAGCCGGCCAAATGATTTTGACTAGAGGGGGTTTGTGTAGGTATTAGAAATATCTTTTTAGCCCTTCCCTGGCGCGTAGCGTGATTTTGCTTTGGTTCACTTGTTAAGAAAACCACTCTATCGGATGATGAGCACATTGAAAATCAGTCAAAGCAGCCGTTTTTGAAGTGCTTTGATGGGTGGAAATGTAAGTCCGCTAAATGTAAGGTAGGTATATGTATAGGTACACTTTTGGTATCCATAAGTCCATTGCATTTCTATATTAAAATCGAAGGGGGAGAAACAACTTACACTTCTTCTTGATGCTTTTGAGGACCGGAAGTATCCAACCAACCTACATATATATTTTTGTAAATATCATTCACATCTGTATGTGAGTGAGAGTGTGTGCTAGAAAAAGTATACACTTTGGAACCGGAAGTTTGTTGTGTACCAACATCGACTTGTGGAAGAGGTTTTGATATGCTTTTGTGCGGTGTGCGCACCCGATCGTCACGTGGTTGAAAAATAGTGGGTGTGATTATTGTTTTAGTTTTTTTTTTTTTTTGTGAGATTGTCTGATATTTTGTCAGTTTTGTCGTTCGTTATAGTCCAATGCCTGCGGTTGGTCATTATGTTCGAGTATGAGTAAGTAAATAATTATATTGTCATTGGGAAATGGTAGGTAAGGCGTCTTCTAACCTATTACTGGCGGATAAGGTGCATCTCGGTTTTAACCAACCAAATCGGAGACTTAACTTATGTTAAAAAAAGGAGCCAAGTTCTTCTATATACAAGAACCTTTGCGTAACAAGTCAGCCGTAAAAAGTAGTGAGATCTAAAAGTACGCCAAGTTCTAAGTTTATTAATGTTAAATATCAAATATTTTAAGTAGAGTAATATGGAAGAACCTCTAAATTATCAGCGAAATCTGTTATTTAATGATTACTGACTTAAATTGAGTTGGTTTACTTGGCAAGTTTTCTTTTATTACCTAATTACTCAATTTGGAAATGAAAACTTGACTAGTAAACCAACTCAATTTAAGTCAGAAATCATTAAACAACGTAGTTCTCTAATAATTTAGAGGTTCTTCCATATTACTCTACTTAAAATATTTGATATTTAACATTAATAAACTTAGAACTTGGCGTACATTTAGATCTCACTACTTTTTACGGCTGACTTGCTTCGCAAAGGTTTTTGTTTATAAAAGAACTTGGCTCCTTTTTTAACATTTATGTTTTTGTTGTGATCTATCTATCTTAAATTCAATCAATTTGTTCCTCTTGATTCTCGTGACACATTTATGATTTTTATAAAATTTCATGAGGGAAGCATTTGTTTCACAAGTGTTTTGGTATATTTCGTTACACCCAACTCTCAAAAAAACTTTATTTTTTGAAAATTTCATTGAAAAAATCATAGTTGTGTCTTTATTACTCGTGTATTCGTATATGCAGCAAAAATTCAATAATAATACAAAAACATATTTTGTGTGGGAGTTTTTTTTGATTTTCAAAAGAATATTTAAAGTGAACTTTAGATTTAATATATCATTATTCTGCTTCCAAAAAGACTTTAATTTGAGACAAAAAAAGGATTTCACCATAGAATTTAAATTATTCCAAAGTTTCCATCTCAAACGCTATAGGTATATGTAGATATGTATGTATATAGCTTTTGTTATTCATCAAACACAAAATTCTTCTTACACCATAATTTCCAAAAACTTTTTGCTAAAGGTACAACGTACAACTTTTAAGGTGTTACTTGGAAAATATTTGATTTTATTGGCAAGAAAGAGAAATAATAATACAAAGAAAAAAAAAATAAACAAACAGATAAACTTTCTCTGTTTAAAGAATTCTTGGGTAAACTTGCGATGTTCAATTTTGAAGAAGAGAGGTTATATTGTAGGGGTGGGTAAATTGCTGATTTTGAGATTATAGCTCAATTTGACGCTGTGCAGTAAATAAAATAAATTTAAGTAAAATTTTAAGTTAGTTTTGTTCTGTGGTTAAAGGGTAGGTCCCTTAATTCAATTTGGAGAGTTAAATTCATATATTATTGGATTATCATGTTTCATGTGTGTTCTATTTATAAATAATATATTTTTACGTATACCTACCTACCTATATAAAAAAGCTGATGACACTGTGAGTTATCGAGATCTTTTTCATTGCGATTAAGAAATCATGTTCACAACTACATGCACGGTTTGAAAATTAAAAAAAAAAAATTAAAAAAGAAAATACTTGACCTTAAAGCCTAGTAAGCTACTGCTCCTAAACAAAAAATCCAATACAAACATTTCAACGAAATCATGAACAAAAAATGTATCCATATTCTTTTCGCAACAAATTAATTATCCGGACTTGGACCAATAATTGTCTGCAGAAAAATGAGGTTTGGGCTTGTTCGTGATTGTATTTGCTGTTGCTTGCATTTCTGCATAATTTTCTTAATGATTTTTTATCATTTATTTATTTTAATTATTTCCAGTTAATGCAACTCTCCACAAATATTTTTCACTGTTTTTTGTAAGCATTTTTATGTATTGTTGGAGAACGTAGGATAAGTTCGTTTCACGTTCGAAGCATATTATGCATGGCTTATTTCTTTTGCAAAAAAAAAGATGTGCGATAACGTGTTTTTACGCTTCCATCTTCATGCCAACCTGCGGCAACGTTTTGTCTTTATTATTATTATTTAGCGAAAATCGCATAGTTTGAAAATGAGATAAATCGCTGTTTTTAGATAAGAACGCTACTTCAGGGTTCGGACTTGAGTAATCGCAAATCGCAGTAAATTGTAACAAAAATTGCAGTGAAACCAAAATTTTCGCAGTAGAATTATAGTTTTATTTTAAATGATTAATTAAATTAAATTTCAGCATTTTTTTAGCACAATAAAAAAAACTAAGGGCAAAATCATAGATAAGGGATCGCATTTATTTTGAAAAATAAATTATTCTTCTACGACATTTTTCTGCTCTTTCAAAGAATACAAAAACTTAACAATGTCCTCTGGATTCAATGCACTTTTATCATATCGTAAAAATGTTATCCATTTATCATTAATTATTAGTTGTTTTCAAAATTGAAGGAAGATAACCTTCTTGAATTTTTTTCCGATGAAAATATTTAAGCATCTTTCCATGTACCTTTTCGTATCTAATATAATAATTCAAAATATTTGATTTCTACTTCCAAAAGTTTCGCGTCTGATAAACTGCGCTCATGTATTTAAAAACTAAGACAACAGAAAATTCTTATGACAGGAACATGATAGCCTTGGTTTACAAGATCAACTTTCTCACTAATAAAAAAAGCGCAGTAGATCTACTGCTTTCGCAGTAAAGTCCGAACGCTGCGCTACTTCCAGTCGCAAGATTTTCAAGAATACATTAATAGGCAAGCACGTTTTTTCTTGATATAGCAATTAATTTATGGACATTTTAATTTCTGCATTTTTACGTGTATTTGCGAGGCTAGAAAGCGGCAATTTAAACTACAAGCACATCTATATCTTTTTCTTTAAAGCAACTGCTGTTTTTATGCTGTTAAGATCCTCATGTCAGTGAATGTGGTAAAAATTTATTTCGATCACGATTTTATATTCGCAGTGACAGTAAATCGCAAGGGCCTTCCGAGCCTTAAATCAAGTAACTCAAATAATTCAGCTGATGAACCGATTGTCTTCGGAAATTGCTGGAACTCCAGCTTAAGGCTACTAACGTACTCACGATTTCGGCCACGCATAAATTGCGTAGGAACACACTTGCGTTTTTGTCGCTGCGATTTTTAAAAATTACTATGAATGCATGGTTTAAGTTTACCACACATGAAACAAAAGGGAGGTAAAATATCTAGGAATTACACTAGGCAGTAAACACCTCTGGAACAAGCATGTAGAAATAACCGTAGGGAAAGTCACAAAGGCCCTTATGATATGCAAGAGACTTGCAGGTAAATCTTGGGGTTGCAAGCCTAACATCCTTAGATGGATGTACACCATGATGGAAAGACCCATCATTACCTATGGTGCGGTTGCTTGGCACAAACGAACCGAATTAGTAACTACTAGGAAAGTACTAGGAAAATTACAAAAGCTCGCATGTTTATGCATAACTGGAGCCATGAGAACTTGCCCGACAGCAGCTATGGAGGTTATCCTCCATCTATCTTCTCTACACGAGGTTATTGTAAGTGCTGCAAAGGGAGCCATTATGAGATTTGCCAAGGAGGGAACGGGTACTGGAAAATGCATCAGTCTGAGGGAAAGAGACTGTATTCCAAAATCCTCAATAACAAACCTTATTGACATTCCAAGAGATGGTATGATTAAAAAATATAACTTCGTCAAAAACTTTCAAACGAAGCTAAGTTGCAAAAAAGATTGGGTAGGCAAAACAGTGAACAACACTTTCAATGCAAATACCATCAAGTGGTACACTGGTGGATCGAGAACGACAGAAGGGACTGGTGCGGGAATTTTTGGGCCAAGAACCAAACTTTCCATACCGATGGGACAGTCCTCTTGCATATTTCAAGCTGAAGTTCAAGCGATGGGAGCATGCGCATGTCAAAATCTCGAAAGAAATTACAAGAAACAAAACATTGCCATTATGTCAGACAGTTAAGCCGCACTCAAAGCTCTGAGCTCCTACTCCATCAGCTCTAAGCTGGTATGGGAATGTGTAGGAAGGCTAAATGAACTCGGCAAAAATAAAAAAATAACACTGTCACACTCCATTGGGTACCTGGCCACGTAGGTGTCCAGGGCAACGAAGAGGCAGACTCCCTAGCAAAAATAGGTGCAACAACTTCCTTAACGAGACCTGAACCATATTGCGGAATAGGAGAAAATGTTATAAGAAACAAAATCAAAAAAGAAGAGGAGGCGATAAGATCCAAAACTTGGAAAGAACTCCCAAAGCTAAGACAGGCTAAACTATTACTTGGGAATTATAACCAACAACGTTTTACAGACTGTATCAGTTTGAATAGGAACAACCTAAGAATTATAACTGCAAACTAAAAAGACACCTTAGTATACTTGGCCTAGTAAGTAGTGCAACATGCAGATTCTGTGACACAGATGAGGAAACGCCGGACCACATTCTAGGCAGATGTAGCACACTCAATCATCAAAGACAAAAATACCTGGGACGCTACCAGGTAGAAGAGAGCGACTTACCATCTCTTAAAATACTCCAAATACTCCAATTCTTGAGAGGAATACATCTGGAGGAAGAACTGTGAGATGATCAGGCCTTATCCAGCTCTAGGTGGGGGGCATAAAAGGTCGCAGTGCAATATCCCACAAATTTTCTTTTCATGGTTTAAGTTTGGATCATAAGCACTATTTAAGTTATCCTAAAACTTACGCGAAACATTCGGATCGACATTGACATTTTCGCCTATTTTATATATATTCGTGGCTATGAACAAGAGAATTTATAGGTACACCGACGCGGTGTTACTTGCCATTAAACTCGACTCAAGAAAGTTTTGTTGTCGCGCCGAATGTTTTGCGTTGGTTAGGGAGAGCCTTTGATCTAATTTAAGGTTAGACCGCACTAGGCGGAACTGCACTGCAGCGGAACTGCAATTCACAATAATATGTATGAAATTTTATGAAGTTCAGTTACCACTTAGTGCAATATAGCTCATACAATTTCATACAAATAAGATTTTGCCACGTCGTGAAGTGTAGTTCCACTGCAGTTGTGTGCGGTCTAACCTTTATTCTATGTCTTGAGATTGAAAATTCGTGCAACTGAAATGGCAAGTGTGTGATGCCTACTTTAATTACTTTTAAAAATAACAATATTAGGTAAAAACTAGTTGATGGTGCGAGTATTCTCTGCAGCCTGCCTAAACTGCACAAAAAACTTGAATATCACACAAAACCATCTTTCTATATCGTCGAATTTGATATATATAAGGACTTTGCAATATCTACATCCTGTGTCTTGTACGTTTTTTGTTCCCCTATGTATCTTCTTTCCCGCTCAATAAAAAAACAAAAAAAAAATATGTACCTACATATCCTTAACAAAACGATTACAATTTATCTTACTCCCATGCGCTTCTCGCCACCTTGTCTCGCCTTACGAGTATTAATGAACTCCCCTGTATAAAGCATCTTTTTTTTCCAAATACACACTGAGACATGCGGAGCTTAGGTGCTTTTGCAAATTCTTTTGCGAACAAAACTAATTAACCTGATTGTGCAGAAGTCGTGCTGATTTACATCCGCACTATACTACTATTGGTAAATAGTGAATATAAATTGACATAGGCCTTTAAGACTCATAGCTGCACCTTCCGTTAATATCTGTGTATATTTATGTATACCTATCTATGTGCGAGAAGAGCCTCTGCCCATATCTATAGGCTATAGGCTTACCTCATAAAACTCAATCTCACTCACATAATTTTCCACTCACCCGTAGTGAGTGCCAATTAAATGCGAGAAAGTGTGCAATAAATCGATTTCCCATCGATGACGACGACGACGGCGACCCCGCCGACTTCCAATAAATAGAGGTATACCTAAATACACCACCTCCAGTGTTGTGTTGTTGGCTAAATGTCCTTGGTCCTTGGTTCTTTTACCGCGACTATATACTCATAATATCTCTGTGCCACCATTCGGTACATCCATTTGCATACCAAAAACCCTACAAGATTCAATGATGGGGATGATGATTTGGGGGGTTTGAGTTGGTAGTACAGAGGAGTTCAATAAAAGTGATGAAAAAAAAAAAGAAATGGAATAACGGAAATTTTATCCATTTCTTCCAGCACCACCGATGGAATGCATGTGTACACAACATCTGTCCAATGGGGCAAAAACAAACAACACAACTTATAGAGATGGGTGGGAGAGTAAATCGTAATATAACTATGAATGCCACCTTTCGGTGTTTGCCTATGAAAATGAGGAAACAAAAATATTTGCAACTTATGTTAGACTTTTGGTGAAAAAAGAAATTATTGTAATAATAGATGGCATTCCCTTTTCAACTAAAAAAAGAAAAACGGCATAAAACTCGGGTCAGTTTTCTTGTTTTCAGTAAAACGGATTCAATTGGATAGATTAAGACCCTGAAAGAAATATTTTTTACACGGTGTCAGAAGTGGGTTTTACATTATTTATCTTTAAATTTAAAAACAAATGGAGTAGAAATTGCCACAGAACAATTATTTTTTATTTTTTTAAGGATTCAATGACAGTGTGTGATAGGTCCCTATACAGCCAAAGCTGGCAACCATGATACAAAGGTATATAGTGAGCAAAAGCAAAAACAAGAGCAATGATGTCGGACGAATGAATGAAGTTTTCAACAAATCTTTTCCAATTTTGAAAAAGTTCTCTCGTCGTCAGTCAGCTACCCGTCTGCCTCCCCAAAACACATCCCATAGAAGGGTTGTTGAAAGCAATCAGGCACGACGCAGTTTGTACACAATTTTTCGAAAACGAACTTGGAACGAGATGTATGTATATTTGGATGGATGGTATATATATTCGGCTCGTTCATACAAAGCAATGCCTGGGTGCTTCCGCTGTCCGATTGCTTTAGCTTCGGCAGCATAGAAGCAGAAACAGCAGCCACACAGTCATCTCCATCCCCATCCTCCACCCCCTCCCCCACTATTTCCACAGCCTCTGGATACAGCATTAGGCACAATTCATTGATAACCGATTGTTATGGAACCCAAATATTCACTGAACTGTAATGGAACGAATTAAACGGAGCAGTGCATTTCATATTAAAGCAACAGTGTAGTGTAGGTACCGTTGGACATACAACATAATACAGGCATGAATGGTGGGGAAAGCGAAGTTTTGAAACACTCTGAAACGTTTTGTGTTTCCATGTTGAGATCCCTCTGTGCCTCTCTTGTCCCTTCACCTCCCAACTGGCATGACTTTGGCATGGACGACTGGTCAACGTGAATTGGGTTGGGCGACAATGTGAGATGAACATTCATGAGGAGCAGTAAACCGGTGAGTTCCTTTACATTGCTACTACCTATCTAGACCTTGTGCAGGTAACAGTATAGTTACCTATCTTTTTTGTCGTTATAACTGTACACTGACTGCTATTCAAAATCAAAACGAAATGGGTTCATTGTATTGTTCGGGTTATAAAATGTTTTTTTTTTTTTTGAACATATCAAGGAAATTTCAACTTTTTCATTGTTGATGACAAAAGTTGTTATCATTTTTAGGAGAGTCGCATTTTGAGAAGAAAATTGATAGAAAGGTGGTTATTCATTGTTGGGTGACACCAGATTTTTAAAAATTGAAAAAAAAAAATTGTTATACCTATGTAAGATGCATTTTTATTACTAAAAAAAAACAACACCAAATCGATAATGAGTGTTAAGATAAATAGAAACATTATAATTAGACCTCGGATTTAGCATATTTGTATATTTTTCATCAGATTAATACCAAACTTTGTATTTAGACGTTTTATCGTTCAAATATAACAAATCGTAATGCATATCGAAAATATGCAAAATATATGCAAAAAATATGCAAAATAATATGCCAAAAATATGCAAACCATATGCAACATATGCAAAAAATATGCAAAATATGCTAAATATATGCAAACGAATTTCATCGACAAATTTAATTCCACTCGTTAAATATTAAAATGCGAGCAACCAAGAATATGTTCTTGGTTTAAAAACAATAGACAAGGAGAATAATATACCACTTTCCCTTGTTCGACGCTTTACAATATATTATTGTATTGTTTTTATCGCAAGCCCAACTTAAAACCAGAACAAAGCTTTTGTTGTTATCACATATGTTAATATTATTTCAAAAATAAATAAAATTTTAAATCTCAATGCTGAAAATTTGTCTGGACTTGAACCCGTCACAAATGAAAATATCAATTAATATAAAGGAGATTCGGCAAAAATATATGGGACCTGGTCTACCTATAGTGCCCAGAAACGAGACCTTTGAAAATGATTAGGTGCTTTGGAGTGTACCAATGTTGGCTAAAATGAGCACCCAAAAATAAGAAAAACACTTTGCAACTTGGAATAAACATAGACGAGTTGTTTTATATTTTGTAGTGTACTGCCTAAACCCCATGTTTTACAGTTCTTTGTCCATATTCAAAAGTTATGCTCTTGAACTAAGCTTTCCAACGTTGTATATCTCAATTGTGGGCACTAAACGCACAATTGTTCCCATTCATTTAATTTCCTCAATCGAATAAAAAAAGTAAAATTTTTAATACTGTTAAGCGAATTATTCGCCAACCATTATATTATTCGCTATTATTGGGCGTTGGTATAAAAGTTCCTTTATTTTGCGGTCTATTCAGTTAATTGTAAGTGACCAATACTGTCATTTCAATCGAACACTATTGTAATTAATGTTTGTTCTAATTGCAATCTTTGTAGCAATATACTGCCTAAGCCCCATGGTTTACAATTTTGTGTCCATACAAAAAAATGATGTACTAGGGCTAAGCATTCCAACGATATAATAATCTCATTCGTGGGCAATAGCTAGAACAAAATGCCCATTCTCCTTTGCTCCAACTACATCTTGTGACGTTGAAAGAAGCTTTTCCGCCTACAAAATGGTTTTTGGGGAGAAACGTCAAAGGCTCTCAATTAATAATTTTCAATTTTAAGCCTATAAAATATTGTATTGTAAGTATTAGTTGCTCTTCTTTAATATCTGATAATAATTAATAAAATTTCAATATGTATACCACCCTCTGATTCACTTTTATATTATTTTTTGATTTGTTTAACAAATAAAATGTTTGCATATTTTGCATAAGTTTTGCATATTTTGCAAATTTTTTGCATATAATTCATATATTTTGCATACTTTTGGCATATGCATTACATGCAAATATGCAAACACATTTAAAATATGCATATCGTTTTTAACTCTATTTTTAACGAAACCAATCTTGGTGTCATCAGAATTTAGCTATCTTAATCCCTCAAAAATATGCAAATATGCAAAATCCGAGGTGTAATTATAATAAGGCCATGTTTCAGTTGCGTTAAAAGTGCGTTAAATTTGATCCGATGGCTAAATTTTGACATTACTGGGGTGAGTACAGTTTTAACTAGTGGATACATTTTTATGTTTGTATTAAATTTCTTGCACATTACTTACACAATCGACTGCTAGAAGCCAACATCACGATGGTTCCCTTCATTTAAAATAAAAATCGATACACTACCGCCAATTTGAAAACGACTTAGTTTGTTCACAGTGGGCTAAATTTAGTATGTGACTTTCACACGCTCTAATTAACTAACGCTTATCAACCAAAATTGGCTTATTAGCGATATCCAAGATTAGTTACTCATACTTTGGATTTTTCGAAAACAATTTGATCAACAATAAACACATTCAACGATTTCCCAGTTTCAATAATCTTGGATGAAATTGGGGTACACATTATCAACCTTTTTGACAAACCTGTTTGATGTCAAACATTCAACAGTATCAAAACAATTGGTGAACAAAGAACGTGTTTTTTAAACAGAGAGTAACACACTATCAAACATGAAAATTTTTTTTCAAAAACGTTTTATAATGTGTACCCCGTTTAAGGCTGTTCCAAACTAACGCCAAACATTCGGTGCGCGCGCCGGCTGCGGAGAAACATTCGCCGTTGGCTTGGGCATTCTCATTTATCTCCAAGCAAATAAATTTTGACTAGCGCATGTTTCACCTTAAATGCTCTGCCAAACTAATGCGAAACATTCGGCACGGCACAATAGGCACTGTTGTCGCTTTTAATCGGTGAAACCATCTTCAATGCAACTTTTGTATGAGAATGACGATTGACTAGCAGTCCAGGTATACTCGGTCCATGACTGCCACTGTCGAAACGCAATTTCTGCGTTCAAGATCGTATCCAAAGCGATTTGGATAAATTTGTGTTGTAATTCCTTCTGAATAAAGCTATTGCAACAACAAATCAAAGTATATGAACATTTTTGTATAGGTTGACACCGTCTCGGATAGTTTTCTTAACGAAAGGAACGGTCAATGGGAAATGTATGTTTGAAAAAATTTCATTAAATGCAATTGACACTTTTATTTATTGAATGCATTAAAGACTAACGTTAAAGTGTACAATATTTTCTTAGGTATGACACGGCAAAACCCTTCAATTTTATTCACCCCTATAAAAACGGATCACATTTAACTGAAATTAAATTTAACCAAAATTTTAACGCAATTAACACACGGCCTAAAGGTTTTTTTTCAATAAGGACGGATAGATTTTAACAGTACATGGTAGACATGTAGTTTTACAATTTTTAAGGACTAAATACCTTTTAGCAAATCTAATTAAATAATGATAAGAGTTCTACTTGCCTGATTTCTATAAACCTATTATAAAAAACTTAATGTTTTATAAGTACCTAATCATAATTGTAATGTTATTTTTATTTTATAAACTCTAAGGCAAAATAACATGGTAATTCACAGCGTTGAGCAACATGTGCAAATGAATAAACTTTATTATATGGAGCAGTTGGAAGCGGACTTAGTTTTTATGCGATAAAAATCATTTTCATTGACGAGCCTCATTTTTGGATGATCGGTTATGTCAACAAGCAAAATGCCAATCCTTAAGGGGTCCATCAAGTAGCAATGCAATGATGTGGATTGTAAAACAACGAAGCATCATCGACACTGATCTGTACCTCTTAAAAACGACTATGGCATTGCCAACCCCACAAAGGAAGCAGCTACCGATCGATGGTAACCAATCTCTTTTGACCAAAATTCGATGAAATTGATTGGATATGAATGATTTCGATGTCACAATCCACAAACACAATAGACAACAATACAAAAAATATAATTATTTGGTAATTTTGTAGTCATTACAAAGATGCTGCCGTTTTCTAGCTTGACGACATTATTATTTCTCTAATCATTTCCTAATAAAATTATATTTATCAATTTTATTATTCTAAGGGAATTTGTTTGAATTATAAAAAAAAACCTGACCACGGGTCGTTATTTTCTAGGTGCTCGAATTTAAACAAATAACCTGGAACAATAAAATTAACAGTATCTTCCTGCTGTGATTTATATAAGAGTCGGTAAACATCGAACAAAATTTGTGTCTTAGAAGGATATGACAGACTAACTGAAGAGCCCACTGTCACATCAAGGGCGAAACACATTAATTTCTGAAATTGAATAAGTTTAAAACTCAAATGTTTCATACCATATTGCATAACAAATACAAATCATGTACAGATGTCTCACAGCCATAGAAAAAAAGTGTTATATGAAATTTTTTTATTTTTGGTGTACAAGAGCCATTTCAAATATTGGACCAAAACATGCCCATCAAGTTTTTACAACCAGTGGAGGGCCTCTCGAGTGTTTGAAAAGTTTTCGACTTCTAAAATGTTTGGTACTGAGAAACAGCACGAGCAGTTTTCCTCACCTAGATTCTGATTTTCCCTACTAAAAACTTACTATTGCCTGGACAGAAACTTGGTATTTTTCCATCCGGAAATAAAACAAGCTGGGTGTGAGGTATTAACGAAAATTCTCTTTTTATTAGAATAGCCCGTTTATGCCATAATGTATGACATATAACATCGCTCAAATGCCCACCATTCGTTAAAGGAAAGAAAATAAATCAAACCCTCAAAACATTTTAACATTTAATAACAATAACAAATTTTTCTTCGTCAAATTAATAAACACTTTATAAATAAAAGGTAAAAAGAGAAATTATTATAATCCTTGAAATATCAATTTTCCATTTCAATTATATGTATGTACGAATAAAATAAAACATTTTGAAAATCCTATTGAATTTTCCAACAAAATTAAATGTTAGTTAAACCACGAAGAATACTTTTAATTAATTTTTTCTAATTTTATTATCTGCTTAAAGATAAAATATTCTTTTTTAATTCTTAAAAAAATAAAAACAAAAAGAGGGGATAATATTGGGAACAAAAATTGACCCCCAATTCGAAAACGATTTGAAACTTTATTAATTGACTCAATTAAAATGCAAATGTGTTAGAGTATACATATAAGTATACAACGATAAAAAAAATAATAAACATCCACTAGTCTTTGCACTGTCCTGTCCCATCACAGGTGGATTTATAGCGCGAGAAATAAAGTTGGAAAAAACTAATTTTATATTAAAAACAATTATACTTTTACCATAGCATAGACCAAATATTTTTTAAAATAGTTCTGCTTCTATCATTGTTATTGTTATTTGTAGATCGAGTGGCTTTCAATTTGAAAGACAATTTTGTTCGTTCTTTAAATACAATAAACACACAACAAAATGGTTTTGAGTTCAAAAAAAGATGAAATACGATTTAAAAAAAAATTGTTGTCATATGGAAGGTGTCTTAAAAATTTAATTTGAATCTGTAAAATAACATTTCTTTCAAACTTAATTTGAAACAATTCTTAAATAAAAAAAATCCATTTTATGTTTTATTAACTAACAAATATTTGTTGGTCCCGAAATATTTTGTGAAGACGCAAATTGGCCCAAAAAAAATAAAAATGATTCCAAAAGTTTCTATAGGAAACAGACAAAAACAAAAAAGGTTTAAAATTTGTAAACTAGGTCATATTTTATGATTTTGGTTCTGATTGTATATTTTTTTTTCTTTAAATTTAATTATAAGAAAAATGTCCCTAATGTCTTAAACAAATATGAAAAACTGCGCAAAAATGGGGCCATTTTTCATAAATCCTATTTTCATAATAGATATGTCACCCCAATGAATAAAACCGCAGAAGTATTGTTAAATTAAGAAAACCTTACACCAAGAACATGCTGGTAATTTTAATCAAAGAAGTGCGCGTTTTTAACAAGAAAATCGTTGCGTTTATTTTTTGTACGACTTTTTATTCAGATTTTTGAAAATTAAAAAGCATCTCTGTGTGAATAATAAAAACCTAAAGAAAAAGTTACCCATATAGTACAATTAAAGAAACTCAATAATTTACTAATTTGTATCGAATTTTTGATCTTGGAGAAAAAAGCCTAAAGCATGAACTTTTATGCTAGAATGTCTGTAGAAGCTTGGTTCGAAATAGAGATTGGTGAATTCAGATTGTTTCCTTTTTTTTGACAAGTTTACCTATATTAGTTTGTTAGCTTTGTGAATTTATAAAGAGAATATAAAAAAGTAAGTATACGCCGTAGTGTACCGTTTTTAATAATTTTTTGAATGTACCGTACTTGGATATGCGAACACAAAAACTTTTAAAGGTTCAAGAAAAAACCTGTCATGTGTAGACAGAAGAATTAGTTGCGCCTTAATTTGGCTGTGAAGATCATTTTTTAGGTACACATGCATACATAAATGTTTAAATGTAGGTATTAAGGAAAACCCAACCAATTTTTGAAATTACTTTTAGAAAATAAGATTTGAAAACCAAGTCGAATAAATAAAAAATAGTTCTATTGTATGAACAAATATGAATGCAATGCACATTATTGTTTCAAAGAGTATATTACAATTATTTAATAACACACGACAGGAGCGTATCAATATTATTCGAACCGTTTCAGTAAAAAAAATTAACTTCTGACTCGAAGTAACTGTAGTTGGTACGATTTGACGAATTAATAATTTTGGGTCTCTAGAATTAGAATCCGTCGTTTTGAGGAGTTAGAAAAAAAAGTTAGCTAAGATTAAGAATGTTTTTAAGTATTTTTTGAAATAGTTAAGAATAGTAGAATGGTTGCACCCAGCCTCTTTTTCTTAACGGTTTCTTAAAAACTTAATTGGGATGATATTTACTGTATGTATGTATATTTTTTTTAATTTTAGTAAATTCTAAGAAATAACTTTGTATTAAGTTTTGACAAAATTGACAAATTCGTTTTTTAAACATTAAAATTTCAAAATATTTTTTTTTTTTTAATTTTTAAAAAATAGTTTATTTTTTTTTAGATCATTGCAGGAGCTTTATCGTACAAATATTGAAAGATATAAGCTTTACAGTTTTTAAGAAAATCGAAGACCAACAAAGTGGTTTTATAAGAAGTAGCTAGTAGGTTTTTTTGAAAAAAAAAAGAACAATAATATAAAAGAAGTAGTCGTTATTATTTTCTTTTCCAAATTGTTGGAACCGTTTTTGAAGAAAATAAATAATATACAAAGGAGAATGGTCATACAAATACGGTGTAGAAGTTTTTTCGTTGTGGTAAACTTCAAACTGGGATAAAATGCATTTTTGTGTTTAACACTTTAATAAAGTTTTAGTTAGTATTGTGGCTAATGTGAATGGAAAAATAGAAAATGAAAGTGAAATAAGAATTAAAGACATCAGTCTCGAAGATATTTGTTATAGACAAAGCAAATGCATTTATATTAAATACTAGTACAGTTACCATACTTTAATATATAATCTAGGTATACTAAAAAAATGTTTCTTTAAGTATAGTCCCTACTCACGCTCTATAATCGGACTTAATTCCGCTGCTGGTAATCAAATATCATCGGTTTGGTTTCTTGCCCAGCCTAAATACCAAACCACGCACATAATATGCGCGCAGCATCTGGTTGTGCGCCTTCCGCTCAGACAGGAACAGTAATAGTGTGCAATAGCTGCTCTCCCATTCCTTTTGTCGGCCAATCACTATGTACGAATAATAATTCCTAGAAAATTCGGATACGTAAAAACCAAATGTCTTGCTCTTGGATATATTGCGTATGAACTCTAACTTGTTGTGTCTAACATGTGACATAAAGCTCTATTCAAATTGTCTTGCGGAACTTTCTTAGGTTCTGAAGCGTCAGCAACCAAAAAAAGCATGTTTGAGCCTTGCATTCGTGTAAAGAGGGCAATCTTGTTATACAATATCATTTGATACTCCATTCTTAGAAATCCCTAGAGAACTAGGTATACTTAGACCAAAATGCAATAAGAAAAATGCGTTTTCTCACCGAAACAGCCTAAATAAGCTTGTCCTACCTCCGCCACCGGTTTTCTTTAGGATTTGACTGAAAGTATCGGTTGGTTTCCTCTTTTTAAAAACCTGCGAACAAATAAGAATTCTCATACTGTTGCCTGCTGAACTCGTATAAGCGGCTTGGTAAAATAAACGCGGGCTATGTTGACCTGGTTACGTATTGTGTCACTAGACATAGACTAGACTAGAAATAAGGATAAAGCATCAGATATAGTTTTTGAAAATGCCATCTGCCCTAAATATGCATTTGAAAAATGCATTTGCAAATGTCTTCATATCTCTTTTCCTAAATGCACTACAACGAAATGCCCATACTGAAAGTAACTCCCTTGTAGCAGACCTTTCATTTGACAATAATTTCATTCGTGGCCGCTCGCACCCAAAAATGCCCATTCTCCTTTGTTTGGCATGTACCTTTGTTTTTGAGTCCTGAAAAAAATAAATTACCGTTTGAGCCTCTTACCAAAAAAATACTGGGTAAGTACTAAGTTTGCAGAAAATCATTCAGGCATTTAGGCTGTATCCACGCATACAGACTCACTGTTTGGTCTTTTCTATCATCGTAAAAACAAAGTTTGATCAAAATATCCAGTTTAATATTTGTAACGAATCCATAACTTGCCATATATTAAGTATTACTATGTATCGCAGGTGAAAAACTCTAAGACCAAGTTTTTCAGCGGTGAGTTAAACCAGAATTAGTTAACTCTGGAAAAAGATTTGTCTATGGTTACACAAAAAAGGAGTTTAAAAGTGGAGAATGAATGCGGAAAAGCTTAAAAAGCACGAAAGATGAATTATGAAAAGCATTTTGTAAGATAATTTAGAGTTAACTCATAAAATTTTGTGAGTTAACTGGGGTTTAACTTTAACCCCGCACTGAAAAACTGGCCCTTAGAAACACTGCAATACGGACTATTATAGGATATAATCAAAATACATCACTTCCTTTCTTCCAAAAAAATTACTGAGTAAATAAAAGAAAGTCAAAAAATGGATAAAGAACGTGTATAAATATATGAACATTAGGTATAACTAGGTACATACAAAATAAATATAAAAATAATTTTTGTGAATAAAAAAAAAAACAAAAAATCTAATTTCGTGACAATTACGAGGAAGATTTTCGTAACACCCCACAAGTCACTCAGTCAGTTTTGCTACAGCAAAAGCAACAACAACAACAACAACAAACGAAAGACGTCGACAGCGATGATACAAATTAAGTGAGATAAAAATAAGAAAAAAAAGTAATGATAAAAATTAAAGAAGGGAGATAAAGAATATAAAGACGACAGCGAAGACGAAAGAAGAAAATAATAATTAATTTTTCCTCTGCAATTTTCTCATTTCTCCCAAAGTCGCATTTAATAAATTCCATCAAGGGTGTAGGTGGGGTTGTGGTGCGGGATGAAAATCCCCTTACTCATATATACGTTATAAACCTAACCACATTGCCCATCAGCCTTAGGATGACCAGAGAGGTTGCCGTTTAAGGGATAACAGCTTAAGAAAATATTTTCGCTACACCTTGGCATTTGGTTTGTTCAAAGACGCATTCTTTGTTGTCGTACAGAGAGCATCAGAAAAACAGTCTGGGGCATGACTTGTTGGCTGCAAAGTGCACAGCTTTACTACCTGCATACGTGTTCTGCGTTTCCTACTCGACTAAAAATAGAATTACATATCCAGGTAGCTGTAGCTGTAGATGTGTAGGAATCCAAGTCCAAGACTTATCAGACTATCATCATCATCCTTGGGGCAGATTGTTTACCTTAACGCGCGGATGGAGGAAGTGCTGGAAATTTTCTTGAAGGGAATTTATAACGCCTTAGACCATTACGAGCCAAGCGGTCGTTAAAATGAATTGGCACGTTTTTATATGCCACCCGCCCTTTAGTGTTGCATTTTCCCCCCATAAGCATAAGCAGAGCAGTCAGATGAAATGTGGTCCGTAATTAAGCCGGCGAAATTGCAAAATTATAACTAACGCTGCGACACGGTCGCCGACGGACACCGCCACTGCCACACACCACTATTATAGCGGTAATAGTGGTAGGTAATGGGTTGAAGTTATGAGAGATTCCCCTATAAGCGAGTTAAGGTAATGAGGCGCGAAAAAGATGCTCGCTGTCCGCATTGGCAGCATCCCTTAGTTTTTATTGCCATTTGGCGAATCTGGTATTTTAGACAATTTTTTCGTTGTTGTGCGTTGGGGTTTTACTCGCTTTTTTTCTACTTTTTCTACCTTTAATGGGATACAGTCGCAAAGTTAAGGGAAATTGCACCTGGTGCACTATATGCACACACCTGATGCGGATCCAGTTGGATTAATGGCGGAAATATTAAAACTGTAATTATTGAAACAAACAACACCGTTTAATGGCGGCAGTAAAATTGTCGTTTCGTCGACTAACTACCTATCGCATCATGGGGTGGAGTTTTTATGTGAAAGTAAATACACAATAATTATTTTTGTTTACCTTTACCTTTAGAGTTTTTAAAACAAAAACCAGTTTTGAGGATTAGGATGTTTTGTGATGTATTATTAAATGTGACGTGTGGCACAGGGTTCTCTTCAAACGATGTTTAAAATGGGGCACGTGACTATGTTTTAAGTGGAACCGGTTTTTGGTCATCAGTGCATGTTTGAGTCTTTTCTCTATGGTAAACTAAATGATGCAAATTAATCAGTTATTTTGACGGTTGAAATGTAGGTACCTATGAAGCTGATGAAGATTTCTGTTCTTTAAAAATTTTCCCTGCACTAATGATATTTCTCATGATAGATCTCGTTTTTTGTAGAAACCTCTATGCTGATGTCCTTAATGAGCGGTAATAAGAATTTCTAATTTTACCTACGATTTTTTTTTGTGAAGGGTTAAGCACATACACAATTTTAATAAGTGAAGACAACAACCGCTTTCGTGGAAAAATAGCAATATCCGGTTTGCCATGAAATACATTTTAAAATGAAACAAGTTACCTCGATGAGATTTAGAACACAAGTGAAGGATTTATTAAAAGAAAAGAGAAAAGTATGTACATACATATATGTAAGTTGTTATAATATATAAAAAATCTAAGAGTGTACAGCGAGTCAAAACAAATTTAATTTCTTTTTATGAATGATGAACAAATCTTAACACTCCCACTTTCAAATTTATAAAAAAGTTATTAATTAATACAAAATTCAAAACAAAATTAAGTGTTAAATAATTATGTAAATTTAATTATTCCTTTAAATTAATTATTCCAATTTCATTTAGAAAAAATTCAAATTTTTGCCTTGCTAGAGGCTTAGTAAACAAGTCGGCTAATTGATGGTCAGTAGCAATATATTTGAGTTCGAAAAGGTTTTCTGCAAACTTTTCACGAATGAAGTGAAACTTTACCTCAATGTGCTTACTTCTTTTGTGAAACTCTGGATTTCGCACCAATTTTATTGCACTCTGGTTATCAGTGTAGAGATGTGGACAGCTTATTTTATCAGGAAGCAAATCTTGCATAAGACGCCTCAACCATACCATTTCTTTAACTGTTTGAGCACCGGCCATATATTCAGCTTCCATTGTGGAAAGGGCAACACACGTCTGCCTTTGTGAAGCCCATGATATTGGTGACTGTCCAAGTAAAATAACACAACCACTTGTAGATCGTCTAGTGCTAGGATCACCAGCAAAATCTGCATCGCTAAAACAGTTCAAGGTTAAAATAGAATTTGTTTAAAAAACTATACCATAGTGCGTTGTCCCATTAACGTATCGAATAACACGTTTTACTGCGTTAACATGAAGTATGTTTGGGTTCTCCAAATGTCTGCTGGCGATTCCAAGAGCGTATGATATATCTGGCCTAGTCCCAATAGCCAGGTACATCAGACTTCCCACGGCCTCACGGTATGGAAAACGATGTTCATCTGAAGTTGCTTGCATGCTACCCACAAAAACAGATGGATCGGCTGGTGTCGTGACTGGCTTTGCCTCGCGCATGTTAAATTTTGACACTATTTTTTCAGCATAACTCTTTTGTCCAATTGAGATCGAACCATTACGTGCCCTTTTGATCTCCAATCCTAGGAAACACCTTGCCTCATAGACCTTGACTTCAAAGACATCTCTCAAATGACCGATAAGCTTTTCTATATCAGAACAATTCGTCCCAGCAATTAAACCATCATCAATATAAATGGCGACAATTATATCATCTCCCACTGAAACACAGGAATCCGCTTCTGATATTTTCAGATTAAATGAGCAAAGGAAATCCATGAACTTTCTGTTCCAGCATCTAGACGCCTGCTTCAACCCATAAATGCTCCTTCTTAACTTGTATACACGTTCGCTGCCATCTTCGAACCCTTTTGGTTGACGCATATAAATGTAGATGAATTTTTTTATTTGCCGCAATCGAAAGAATCATCCTTATAGATGCGAATTTGGCAACGGGACTAAAGGTCTCCTTGTAATCCACATCGTATTGTTGTGAGAACCCTTTAGCAACCAACCTTGCTCGAAACCGTTCAGGTTCATTACTTGCAGCATCTTTGATCTTAAAGATCCATCGATTGTCAATTGCCTTTTTATTGTGAGGTAACGTCACTAGATCCCACGTGTTGTTTTTTGATAGAGCCTCGAATTCCTCCTTCATAGCATCTTGCCATTTTCCCTTATCCCTCTACTTCAGAGCGTCTTCGTACGTTGAAGGTTCTTGTTTCTCAGCAACAAAAGCATACGAATCCAGCACAGCTACCATAGACTTAGAACGTCGACGAGCACTACGAAGCCGTTACTTCAGAGAATCTTCCTCAGTAGACTGCAAGATTTCAACAACATCATCATCTCGACCCTCAGCATCAGCATAATTATCATCATCAGTTTGTACATTCTCGACCGGTTCGGTATTTTCACCAACCAAACCATCAGCAGTGGAATCACCACTTCCATCCGACTTACTTAAATCATTACCCTGTGAGTTGACATTGATGAAATGACCTTTAGCCAACTCATCAACTTTTACCTTTACATCAGCCGTCGATTCTTGTGTATCTTTCGAAGGGTAATCCTGGTTACAGCTTATGACGAATTCATCTGAGGATGAAGACTGTTTTTTAAATAAAATATCACGCTTTACCTCTACTTTAGTAGTTCCAGGAAAGTATATGCGGCACCCTTTAACATTCTCAGGAAATCCAACGAAAATACCTAACTGCGACTTAGCATCCCATTTACGACGTTTTTGTTGAGGAATGTGTGCATAGCATTCAGCACCGAAAACCTTTTTACCTGCCGGATTGAAGTCAAGTGGTTTTCCAAACCATAAATCACCTGCACTTTTTCCAGCTACTCCAGTCGGACCCGTCCTATTAAGAATGTAGACCGCATGATTCACCGCCTCTGCCCACAACCTCAATGACAAGTTTTTCGCATAAAGCATTGTTCTGCCAGCCTTCACAATTGTTCGTAATTCCCTCTCCGCCCTACCATTTTGTTGTGGAGAGTAAGGAACAGATGTCTGGTGTAACACACATTCGTCTTTAAGGACAGATTTTACTTCAGAGTTAACAAATTCAAGTCCGTTATCCGTCCGAATACTTTTAACATCCATCCCACTTTAACCTTCTTTAAGAAATCTTTTACGCATTCTAAAACCTCAGTTTTTGATTTCAAAAAGTAAACTACACGATAGCGTGAATAATCATCCTTAAATAGGAGGAAGTACTTCGATCCGCCAAAAGAAGTTTCCTGCATCGGGCCGCATAGGTCGGAGTGCACGAGTTCTCCTACAATCTTTGCCCTGCTGTCACTGTTTGGAAACGGTAGCCTATGCCATGCATTACAAAAAAAACTATCACTATCAATGAAGTGAATTTTTCGATCTGTAAGAAAGGTGCGTATATAGGTTAGATTTCGGTGGCCAAGCACATTATGTCAATATGAAATTGGTTGGACAACCATGCCCACATTTGCAGTAGAAGGAACTTCGATTTTAAAAACCATTTTAAACAAAGAATAGTGTCGCACTCCCACTGCTACGGTAGACCCATTTAATAACAACTCACATCGATCTTTATTAGAAATTAGCTTCAAGTTTTTATCTAGAGCAGCGTTCGAAGAAAAAAGATTCAAAGTAAGATCTGGCACATATAACACACTTGATAAATATTTTGGAACCCACTGCTTATTATCAAATGCTAGGATAATAATATCGCCAGAGCCAAGTGCACAAATTGTTTTTCCATCCCCGATCCTGACTAACTGTGGATCATCAAATTTTTTGTAGTTCACCATCCAGTCTCTTCGAAACGACATGTGGTCACTTGCCCCCGAATCAAGGAACCAGTCATCAACATTAAGAGCAACATTTGCTGAGCCATCAGCTACCATCGTGCACACGAAAGCATCCCTTTGCTCCCCCTTCTGAGCGATACTTGCCCTTCTAGATGGACATTCATTTTTCCAGTGACCTGGTTTTTTACATACAAAATATTTCCCCAATTTCTTCGATTTGTTGCTCGCCATCGAGTTTTTCCATTTTGCAGTTGTTCTACTAGCCACCATTGCACTGTTATCTGCATGTACCGATATCTGAGAGGATAATCGAATTTCTTCCATTATTAGCCGCGCCGTTAGTTTTTTGTTCTGCCTGTGTCGAATCCCACGCTGAATAGAAATGATTAAACTCTGGAGGTAACGTCATCAAGATTTTTTTGTAATAAGCATAGATGAAGAGATGCTTTCACCAAAATCTTTAAGCTGTTGCACTATTGTCTCAAGCCTCGATATACACGTAGCAATATCTTTTTGCTGGAGCAAGTTTATGTTCATTTGTGCCTTTTGCTCATATACCGATTCCAGCTTTTTCCACATCTGATGTGCGGTGCTGTAATTCAATATATGTAAAAGAGGCTTTGGTCCTACACTCATGACAATAATTTTCTGTGCCTTCTTGTCCAGTTTTTCCCATGCTGGTACCTTCGCCGCAGCATCTGGTCTTTGGACTTCCCCACTTACAACATCAAACAAATCACTCGCACTGAGCATGACTTTGATTTGGAACTTCCACTGTTCTGCGCTCATGAGCTTCTCCATCTTCAGAGAATCACTTCCCTCCATTTTTGTAGGCAAAATAAAATTAAAACCTACAAAATATGTATATTAAATGCGCTACCGAAAATTACCCTTTTTGATGCAAAAGAAACACAATCTTTTATCCGCATGCAAACTATTATACTAATTTTCGCGCTTGATAATTTACCATGTGACCAAATTTATAATATATCTTATTTAATGGACTTGGGTCTGGGCCCATAACCTTTTAAAATGAAACAAGTTACCTCGGTGAGATTTAGAACACAAGTGAAGGATTTATTAAAAGAAAAGAGAAAAGTATGTACATACATATATGTAAGTTGTTTCAATAAATGACTTCAATGTAAATTGCATATGTATGTTATAATATATAAAAAATCTAAGAGTGTACAGCGAGTCAAAACTAATTTAATTTCTTTTTATGAATGATGAACAAATCTTAACAATACAAAAACCGTTTATTTTAAAAATTAGAATAGTATGCTATAATATATCTGGATTAAATAATAAATTATTGTATGCTAAATTTTTTAACCCTATGAATTGTTACGAAATTATTTCTCTTTTTGAAACCCATATAATTAGTAACAGATTTTCTGAATTTGAAGAGTATTTTCCAAATCATAAATGTCAATTAATTTCTGCGTGTAGAACTCAAACTAGAGGCAAACCAGTGGAGGTTTTATGATAGGATATAAGAAAACAATGCCGAAAGATTTTTTAAAAATTATTTGGAATGAAAACACTCCAATTATTGTCATCACTGTGGAACAAAACTCATTTTATATTATCCCGCAATATATAAACTGCAGTCCTTGGAATCGCGACTATACAACCCTTTACGATGTTCTTCTGAATAGTAACTCTGTGAATTTAATAGTGCTGGGAGATCTGAACGCACGAATCGGGACTAGGGAAACTGCTATAAGGTACGGATATGAACCCAGAAAATCTAAAGATGTCGTGTGTAATCAGGAGGGTAAGAAACTACTGGATTTGTGCAATGCTTTTGGATTATCAGTTTTAAATGGAAAAACGTCGAGTGACAGTTCGGGTAGTTTTACTTTCGCTGGAGGACAAGGGAATTCTGTTATAGATTACTGTCTTGTCGGTGGAGACTGGATAGAAGCCGTTGAAGACTCTGCTGTTCTTAATGAAATTTACTGGGATCATTTCCCAATTGAGGTTCAAATCGAATTTAAACTAACCCAGAACCAAATCAAGCAAATTCTTAGTAACCAAATTGAACTTGCTACACACTTTATACCATTCTTCGAACTGGGAAGTATTCTAATTAATGCTGCAAGAATTATACAAAACTGAAAGGCTTCGAACATTACTTTCAAGAATGAATGGTACGATTACGATGCATGCCTCAAGCTATACAGATGCAACAACTCTAATAGCTTTATGAAAGAACAATACTTAAATGCAACAAAAGAGTTCAACAAAATTTGCAAAGAGAAAAAAAAGGATTAACTTTGAGAGAATGGCCGTACGGCGAAGCAATGTCAGAGACACTGCCGAATTTTGGAAGTTAACAATGAAAATCAACGGAAACAGTAAAACAAATGCATTGAAAGTAGACATGGAAGAATTAAGAAGTTTTTTTAAAGCAAATGCCACACAAGAAAACGTTCATACAACCTGGTCGAATGCAAAACCTTTAACTAAAGATAGCATTTTGGATGGATGTATAACGTCTGATGATGTTTGTGACGCTCTAGCAAAAATATCTTCTGACAAAGCACCGGGATCTAATCGAATACCAATTGAATTCTATAGAAACAGTCCAGATGATTTTAAAAAAACATTTTGCAATCTCTTTGAACACTATATTCCAGATTGGTATTGTTCCAGATTACTTTTATGATCCTTTTCTAACACCCACATATAAAAAAGGCAAACCCGCTATCCCAGATAATTACAGGCGCATATCAATTTTAAACTTAGCCCTAAAAATGTATTCGTCAATACTGCTTAAGGGTCTCTCGGATTGGGTCCAGCGGAACAACAAACTTAGCGAGTTTCAAGCCGGTTTTAGAGATGGGTATAGTACCGCAGACAATGTTTTTATATTGGAAAATTTAGCACAAATCAAAGTCAACAGAAAGCAAAAAATCTACGCGTTCTTTGTGGACTTTAGAGCAGCCTTTGACTCTATTGATCGAAAATGTTTATTTTATAAACTAGGCGTTATTGGAGTTTCTTACAAGTTTAAAAGAGCAATAGAAAAACTATATGAATTCACATCCGCAATGGTATGCGATGGAGTTCATGCTTCTCAAAAATTCGATGTGGAAATAGGAGTACACCAAGGATGCTGCATGAGCCCATTGTTGTTTTTTGGAAACTTATTGCTTGCCAAAAATGGAATTTTATTGTCAACGCCCATAAATAAAAAATTTTAGTTTTTAAAAATGGTACTGGAGTATTAAGCCAGTATGAAAAATGGACTCTTGGAAGTGAAAGACTAGAAGTTGTCAAACAATTTCAGTATCTTGGCATAAATCTATTATTCAATCTTAATATGGAGCCTCACCTAAATTTGAAACTCAAAAAAGCAAAAGCAGCTATTTGTGTTAATTGGAAAAATATTTTCAACTGTGCTTATATTTCAACGAACGCCAAATTCAAGGTTTTTGAATCCACAGCACGAGCTATTAAGTTCTATGGTGCGCAATATTGGGGCTATAAAAGTTATGGAACTGTAAAGCAACTGCTTCGTTCCTTCATCAAAAAAATGTTTAGGCTTCCATTTGCATGTTCCAACTACTCAATTTACATAGAAACTGGATTACCTCCGTTGATTTTATCCACTATGAAAATCCACTTCGATTACCTGTTAAAAGTGTTGAAAATAAGTGACGAGCGACTTCCTAAAAAAATCGCTTTGTATGCACTAAGAAATAGGCTACTTTGGTTTACTGAATGGGAAAGAATTGCACTCGAATGTGGAAGTCCATTGTTGCTGAATGAGAAAAGGTTAGATGATTTGAAAATACAATTATATGGATTGCTTCAAAAATTCGATGAAAAACAACGATCAATATTTCTGGAAGAAGCAAGGTTGTTGAATCAACGCTTAGTTTATCGAAATCTAAATCACAACTTGGAACTAAACAATTATTTCAACTCATCATACAGTATACCAATGATATCTACTGTATTCAAAGCAAGATTGGAAATGCTTCGTATAAACTTCATACCTCACAGAAGTGATCTTCCTCAGCTGTGCTCTATGTGCAATTTAAATGAACTTGAAAGCATTGTACAATTTATTGGACGATGCCCAATTCTGAGAGAGCTTCGAAGAGTTTACTTTAATAAGAACGAGTTAAGTGTCTCCGAAACCTACAATATTATGAACGGTGAAAATTGGAGAATACTACTAAAATTAAATCTCTTGTTTATGTTAGTTTTTATTTGAAAGAATGGTGAGTGTTGTGCAAAAGACGATTTTTTAACCATCAAGTCTTAAACTTTATTCAAAACGTCCTCTACAGTCTGGCCTTACTTCAATCAGACAACTTAGAGGTGTCAAAATAAAATAAAAAAATAAACATGCGATTTGTATAGGTAGGTACCTATGTATGTATGTAATGTACATATGTATGTATGTACAGTACATATGTAGGTGCCTGACTGATTTAGGACACCACTGTAAAAGTCTGCCCGATTGTGAAATATCGGTAAAGTTGCTCAAAGAAAAAAATACAAATGAGATTCTATACTACAAGGTAAATGGCACGATTAGTTTAACAGCTTTAAGTTGTCTCGCTGACATAAGACCCCACTGTAAGAAGAGAAGCTGGCAGCTTTCAAATAAAATAAATGGTCCCCTTACATATAAAAATCAGTATGAATAAACTCTAAGACTCAAACTCCTTGAAGTCCTCGCAGATTCAAGGTTCTTATTATCCATTTGTCATTTCATTACCAACCATAAATTACAAACAAAAAAAACCTGTGTTTGGAGGTCCATTTCTCAGTAAAATTTGAATTGTCAAATCAACCAATCTGTCGGTTCGGCTTTTAGAAAAAGTAATGGTTTTCTGTTTTCTGAATTAATGTTTGTATGTGGGCAGCAAGTTTGGTTTTACTAAAAGTAAAAGATTGTCACATTAGAGCGACCAAAGACCGACGAATGAATAAACCAATGGAATTTAAAACATTAATAAACTTAAATTCTTTAAAAAATCTAGACAAAATGGAAAAAATATAATTAAGGTTTATTTAAAATACTTAAATTTTAATTTTAATTGCTAAATCAAGGGAATTTTTAAAAAACAATTTTAATCGTCGCTAATAGCTGCAGTTCGTTACGACCAATTTATTTTCTCAAATTTCTCATATTTAAGCAAATAAAAATTCAGATTTTATAATTTTAAAATTAAATTGAAATCGAATTCTACCATTTGACTAGATTTTGTAAAATTTTAAGGTAAATTAATGTTATTTATTGTCGAAACTTTTTGCCACTCCCCAATAATTTTTGGTTAAAAATTTAGCCACATTTGTATAAGCTAATCTTTGAGATCTAAATCTTAAAAATCTGACCAGTAGAAATGGAGTAAGGATTTCTTAAAAGGAAAAAAAGCCGATTAGAAAAAAAAAAAAATATTTTTAAAAATTAAATATTAAAAAAAAAAAATATAAAAATAAAATAAAAATAAATTTTTTCTAATCGGCTATTTTTCCTTTTTAAAAATCTTAACTTTATTTCTACTGGTCAGAATTTTAAGATTATGATCTCAAAATTTGGGAAGGGGCAAAAAGTTTCGTACTAAAAGGGTGTGTAAATGTCCCGTGAACTTTATATACATTATTTTAGATTCAAAATATGATGAAAAATTTTAAATTTTTAATTTGAGGTATACCCTTTCTCTACAGATATGTTAGTAATTTTATATTTGTTAATATAACGAAGAACAAGTAGGGGCAGTTCAATAAAATCAATCGACACTTTATTATATATTATTAGAAACTTTATCGTGCTATATCTTGAAAATTTTTTGACCTACATGAAATCTAAATAAGCAGAAAAGTAGGAAATTTAATGTTCTATAAAAAGTTGCCAAAGTGATTTTGTGTTCGGATGGACATTGGGTGAGATAAACTTGAAAAACCGTTTTTAAAATCGAAAATTTGCTGGTTTTCAGCAATAACTTTTTAGGGAGCTATAAAAAAAATTAAGACAAAATTTATAAAGAACATGTTAACCTACAAAAGTAAACAAAAATAAACTACTCTACGACTAAAAGCAGTTGAGAAAATTGAGTAAACACTTTTCAACATCTTTTTCAGAATGGCGCACCACGACTCAGAGGGTTTTTTTTTTTATTGGAAAATTGTGGTTTTAGAATCCCCAAGAGGTATTCTTTAAAATAAAACAATTAAATTGTCCTCCTGAATTTTTGTAGATATTTTAGCTAATTTCATTGGACCATCCGGAACATTCTTATTGCATGGTGTAGTTTTCCAAAGCAGGGGTGCTAAAATAACTATTTTTTTCTTTATAAATACGAGGTAAAGTCATTTAAGTGAAATTATAAAATTCAACTTAGTTTTAGAGTAATACCGAAAATATTGAAAAAAATTACTAGGGTGGCCATTCTCTCGGAAATGCATGGATGAATTTTGTGTGTAAGCAAGCTTAAGTTCTTCTGGGAAGGTGTCTTAGCTTCAGCGGGCATCTTATGGTAATCCAACTCTTCAAACCATTAGATTAGATGGACAATACGAGTAATGTTAGCGTATATTTCAATCCGAAGATCGAACACAAATCGGGTAATCCTTTCTTAGGTATTTAAAATTTATAAACCGTGATATAAAGCGTATATTTTTATTTTTTTTTTAAAGATTATTGATTGATTTTGATTTTGTTTTCCTTTAAAAAGAACATATAATTATTATTTAACCCCAACCTATTTCTAAAATTTATAGAAATCACCATTAATCGATTTTTTTCCAAACCAAAAATATGAATTAAAATAGGTATTTGTTTTAAATTCAATACGAAATAAAATCAAACAAAAACAACTATAAATACACTCATAATATTTTCAACGAAACGATGACAACGAGGTGGGTATAATCAGAAATCAAATAACTGTGTATACTGGGTATACTACCGAAATTAAATTATTCGAAACTCTGCTCGCCCAAAAAAGAGTATCACTGATTTAAATGCGACCCGACCCGAATTAATTATACCGAGTTGTTTTTCTGATGTCCTTTCAATGAGAATATGAATTGGACAACAAACAAAAAGAAATAAATAGAAACAAATTATATCCGAAAAAACTGGAACAAAGCAAAAATTTGCATAAACATTTTTGCACCATCACTATGCATTATTGAAACATCAAAAATATCCATAAATTGGTATGTGATCCGGGTTCTGAGTATAAAGGGAAAAGAAAGAGAGCAAAATATGTACTACATAGAGGTAGTATTTAAAAAAAAAAATATTGCCAATGTCAACATTCAAACATTTTCCTGTTATCGCTGTCGAAGTGAAACCTGTGGATGGTCAATGTACACAGAGTGCGGTGCCTGGCTATAGTAGACCCATCATTCCCGGCAAACGACAGCGACGCGACGATGACAGCCAACTAATCTCAGCTCGTGCCAATATCGCTTACCAATTTAATCCCAACACGAACTCCTCTCCCGAATGGACCCAACTCAGCGATGAGTGAAAGGCACACCCAGCGCAGCGATTGTTGGCAACCGTATCGTTCGTTTCCCTGCTGGACGATAAAAGATTCATTTCCCCCCCGATATAGCTAGGAGTGGAGTGTGATGGTGGGGACACCTCCGTACCACGGGAAGTTTCGTCATCCATCAGTGGTTCTGTGATGTGTTTTCATTATTTCTATAGTGGGAGGCATAACAAAACTTGGAGTTGGGTCAACCACTTTAAACGATTTTCCACATCGCAGTCCATAGGACTTTTCGCACGAACTAACGATCACACACGTTTTTCGTTTCTTCCAAAAAAAAGCGAAAAAAATGTCAAAAAAATATCGCTCATCCATCCTTTGGCCAGGAACACAACTTTGAAGCGATGAATTGGGCGTTTAGGGGCTTCTTTTTGTGACGCCTTTCTTCGTCCTGCTATACCAGAGACCAGAAACCTTCCTCTGGGATACCTATACTCCAGCTCGTATTTCTACCTGTCCAGATAAAATGGTGGATTTGTTTTGACTCTACCCGAAATCAGTGTGGTGCACAAACTTACTTCATTGCCAGGATTTTGGCGTTAAACTATGAACCATTCAATTTGATTAAGGGAAGAACCACTCTCGGGACACAGGTGCTGCTCCGTGTATCATCCTTGTTGCATGTTGTATACCTATAGTGTGTACGTATTTACGTGCTTAAATGCTTTAAAGTTTGTAGGTAGCTAGCTCTCCACAAGGATTTAAGTTGTGGAACAAGATTAAGTGGCGTCAGAACTAGGCACTTGTTAAACAGCTTACATCGAGATTGGTGAGTTGTTGTGATGTATGCGGATGTGGTCGTTTCTCTGTCTATATATATAAAGTATAAGGAATATATGGTGTGTGTGTGTGTCTGCGTGTTGGATTTTAGGGCATCAAGGTGAAACTTTTCCCAAGGAAAGGATAAGGATTATTAAAATGAGATTTTCCAAACGAGAAACTGGATGCATATTTCGGAGAAGCAGAAATAAAAACTTTCTTGTTTAAGTTATCCTCTGCTTGAGTTAACATTACGCTATGCACACAGCGCTATAGACGCCTGATGCCAAAGATTCTACGAATAGCGACTCATACTTCAAGGATAAAGTTTCGATTTTAAAATCCACATGCGGTACTAATTATGTTGTAGAATTTTGTGTTAATTTTGCGAAGATTGAGTGCGAATTTCTTAAAGTGGAAAAGTATATTATTGAGTTGTTTTTCTGTGTATGTGTAATGTGTATACTGTATAGGTATGTTGAAGAAGATACCTACATAGAGAGTACATCTGATGGAATTCAGGTAACTCGATGAGGTAATTAGGTTGTATAACCAATATTGATTTGGAGTTGTGGGGCTGGCTAATTGAGAAATTTGTGTCGGAAGGTAATATTGAAAAAAAGAAGCTTGAATAATTAAGTGTAGAATGTAAACGTATAGAAAAACTTACTTATTTAGTAGGTACTCGTTTTCTTAAAAAATATGCTCAATGATTTTATATATCTACATGATTAAGGATTGTGTGTAGATTATAAAAATAATAAAAATAATAATGTTGGTGCAACAGCTCGTGATAACCCAGGGCCTAGTGACTTGCAACTCTCCTACATACCCACTTTCCTACCTCTTTAGTTTTTCTAGCTAATATTAGGCGGGTGCCTGAAGGTCAAGATTTTTTTCAGAGTTTAAGGAACTGCTTAAATTCGAAAACTTACGAGACTCCACTTATACATAGAATAGTCGAGATAGGGTTTCATTTGTAACCTTTTTCTGGCACCAAAATGATAAAGGGCACGACTGACTCGCACTAACTTGCTCTTGAAGCTAACAACTAGAATGTAGCTAGACATTGACGGTGTATAGTAACAGTTCGACTTGTACTTGTAGGTACTTATAATTCCACAAGGGAATTAAAACATTTTGTACTCATTACTTCAGTACTTAAATACTGTACTTAAATACTTTTTCAAATACTTTTTATTCCTTAAGTACCTGTTGTGACAACAGAAATCAAAGCGCCATCAACAATAACACATCGCCGCCAACAAGCAGCACATCAACACACGACAACATGATATACAGGGTGTCCCATTAACAATGGTCCAAACTGAAATTGGTGATAGGCCAGGTGATGAACTATCAGAATTTGGTAACTTTTCCATACCGAATCATAGCGGTTCTCTAGTAACGGCTATTTTTGAAATTTGAAAAAAATCTAACTTTGAACCAGTTTTTTGCTCACCCTGTCCATAATTGATTTTTGTTTTTTACAAATTTTGCATTAAAAAATTCACTTATAGTTTCACTAACTTTACTCAGTAAAATATTTTTGATTGGCATCACCATTTGCCTACAAATTATTAGTTAATATTGAACTTTGCCAAAATTAATTTTTGACTTCAATCTTCTGATGAGCCCCCTGAATAAAATTCGTACAAAATTTTCAAACAAAAATAAAACATTTTTGTTCAAATATTTCGATAAAATTAGAATTTCACTTCAAATATAACTCCGAAAGAGCTGAATTTTGGTGGAGATCTTCGTTTTGATGTCTTAAATAAATACCTTTAATTTGGACAAGGACCTTCCATTTTCTGTGGTGAAAGCGTATAAATCCAGTATTTTTGAAAATTTTTCGAAAACCATCGGCTTTTTTAAGAAGTGTCTTTGGAAAACTTGTAGCTTATAGCATTCTAAAAAAAACATTAGGATACATTTTTCCGTTAGACCAATAAATTTTGAGACAAATGTGCGCAAATGCAACGGTGTGGAAATACCACATCAAAGTATAAAAACACATTTTGTCCCCGTTTTCTCAAAATCTCTTGCTCCAACGAAAAAAGGAGTTTATCTTTTTTCTGTAGAATTTTATAAGCTACATGTTTTCCAAAGACATTTCTTAAAAAACCTGATGGTTTTCGTAAAATTTTCAAATATACTGGATTTATACTCTTTCACCACAGAAAATAAAAAGTCCTTGTCCAAATTAAAGGTATTTAATTAAGACATCAAAACGAAGATCTCCACCAAAATTCAGCTCTTTCGGAGTTATATTTGAAGTGAAATTCTAATTTTATCGAAATATTTGAACAAAAATGTTTTATTTTTGTTTGATTTTGAACCTGTTTGATTGGGTTCAAACGGTTATAACTGTCTATTTAAACATAACTTTGGCAAGTTTAATACCTTTTTTTAAACTACAGAAAAATAAGCAATTTTTGAAATATAAAACCTGTATTGAGCCATACGAATTTTATTCAGGGGGCTCATCAGAAGATTGAAGTCAAAAATTAATTTTGGCAAAGTTCAATATTAACTAATAATTTGTAGGCAAATGGTGATGCCAATCAAAAATATTTTACTGAGTAAAGTTAGTGAAACTATAAGTGAATTTTTTAATGCAAAATTTGTAAAAAACAAAAATCAATTATGGACAGGGTGAGCAAAAAACTGGTTCAAAGTTAGATTTTTTTTAAATTTCAAAAAATAGCCGTTACTCGAGAACCCCTATGATTCGGTATGGAAAAGTTACCAAATTCTGATAGTTCATCACCTGGCCTATCACCAATTTGAGTTTGGACCATTGTTAATGGGACACCCTGTATACACGACAACAGATATATACATAATGACGATATCAAATTCGTCTTTCTTTTATATTATTCATAATAATTTTGTTATTCTGCAAGAATGTACTTTTTGTATATTAATGTTCATTGAAATTTACTGAGAACTAATGTAGAATAAGCATAAAATTTGTATAAAAGTAGGAAATCACAAATAATAAACTTCACTTGCTACCTATAACAACGGCAATTCACATAATTTGTTTTACTTTGCCTTCCCCCCACCAGAGGTAAGGGTTCTATTAATTCAAATTGTCAAGCTAACATTGCTTCTAGAACCCAAAATCTTTGTAGTTGTTGAACGGCTGAAGTCTGTGCCACCAGTCCGGTAACACTGTAACTGTTAGGGGACAGTTATAGCTATCATTGAAAACCATCATTGAAAAAGTTAATTGTTGATTTTGAGACCCTTCGAAAGTATAATCATTGAAAATTTTAATGCAGAAAGATAGCTTATGGCTTCAAATTATTTCTCCTCCAAAAAAGAATTCATTTTGACCCATATCTTCCCCACAACGTAACTTTTAATTGTTTCAGTGATCATTGGTAAGGTAGTTCATCATTGAAAAATTAAAAGTCATTTTATGAGAAAAGTTGAGCCAAATTGAATTTTGTTTTACCTAGAAATAATTATTAAGTCAATTAGCTTTACTTTTGCATCAAAATAATCATTTATTTTTTCTTCAAAATCTCTCAAAATTGACAATTAATATTTTCAATGATGGTTTTCAATGATAGCTATAACTGGCACCTTAGGTACTTCGTTTGATGTTCGTCCAGATATGAGCCCGCCCAGTTGTCTTTTGATTCCATTTAATTCCTTTTGTTTTTCTTATTTTTTTTGTACAAAAGAATTTAAAGGGATTATAAGAACTTAAGGAATTTAAAGTATTTGGAAAATTATTTAACTACAGTATTTAAGTACTAAATTAATGAGAACAAAATTTTTAAATTTCCTTCTGAAATTATAAGTACAAGTGCAATTCCTGGTACTAATACTTAAAATTTTTAATTACAAGTAACTTAAAAATTCTAAGTACCAAGGAATTGTACTTAAGTTGTACTTAAGTCACAATATATTTAAGTACCTTACAGCTCTGCTTAAAAGTATACCTAAGTTTAAAAGTATGACAAGATAAACTAGGTATAAGCAAATGAGAAAATATTGTCAATTTGCTCAGAAAACCTTATGATTTTATTTTCGTCTTTGAATTTTGTTTTGCCAAAATCACTTTTTTGGACTTCTCCACTAATGTCATGTTATAACACCTCGAATATAGGTACTATACATATAGGGCAATTTTTGGATTCGTAAGAAGAATCGAACTCCAGATAATAATTTTCCCTAATATAACTATGAAAGAAAACACTTGAAAAAAGTGGGTCCCGGAGTTCTGTCTGTCTGTCTGTACCTCGAACTACAGCCTTTTCCACTGAAGCGATTTTCTTCAAACGTTGGACATAAGGTTCCAAGTGCTTACCTAGAGGGGAAATTGATTTTTTTGTTTTTAGCTCCAAAAATAACGCGGTCCTTGTTATACAACCAATATACAAAAATTGATTTACTTCAAAACGATTTTGACAAAAAAAAAAAAAAACTACGAGTATTTATTAGGAATACAATAAATATTTAGCTAGACCCAAAAATTATTTATAGAGGTTATAAACGGTACCTGCCATAGGAAATTGTATGTTCTGTAGAGTGTAGAAGGTTATTTTATTCCAAAAGTTTATATTTTGGTGATTTTTTGTCAAGGAACTGAGAAAAGGTGGATAATTTTGAGAATTTTTGGGATTTTCGCTGTGAAGCTAAATCCGTAGGAACAAATAGCTAAGTTGAAATTCAGATTCTGCGACCTGAAACATAAAAGACGAGTGAGAATAAAACTTCTTTATTTTATTCCTGGCGAAAAAAAAATTTGACTGGACTAATTTGTATAACTAGATTTTAGGTCAGTGATGAGTTTAACTCAGAGTTAAGCCATGCAGCAGTGAAGGCAGAGTTAAGTTTTGATTTTCAAATTTTTCGGTAACGACCCAACCGATTTCAACAAAATTTTGTATACATGAGATCTATGTCAGTTTAAACAATTTTCAAAAAAATATATATATATTTTTTTTTTTAAATATTAATTTTTTTTATTTGAAAATTAAATATCTTCAGTAGTCCAGTGCAGCACTTTGTACCACCCCCCAAATTTTATTCTTGTATTCGATAGAGAGTTGATCGAATATGATAAAAATATCAGTTTTCGCATTCGTAACATTTACCGTTTTGCCGCCATATTGGATTTTACTATTTACTAAATATCTCGGTTCATATGTATTAGTGCTACAGAAAAAAAAATTTATTGATAAAATTTAAAAAGTTAAAACTAAATTTAGTATTTCCTTAAATTTAGGCCATTTTCAATCAAAAATTTGAAAAACTTTCTACGACAAGTTTGTTGGGCTCTAAATTTTAAACAATTTTGTTACACAACTTTTTTCTGTAGTTCGATAAGTAAAAAAGCTATGAATATTTTTCTATTAAAAAAAAAATGTTTTATACCAGAACTTATTTTTTTTTGTTAATCTGAGATCTTGGCTGAAAATCTTGATTAGCGCTCGCTTTAGTAAGATTTTCTCTTTGCTTAAACCGATTTTAAGATTTTAGTTTGTCGCTTTTCTTATGGAAAACGGCTTTTCTACTTGGACCCACTAATTTTCCTAAATTTTGTTTTTCGTTTGCCTGTTACTTTTTGAATATTATCAATAACGAAAAACTGTTTAACACATACAATAGGAAATTTTATTCTACGTATTCTATTTTTATTTTTTTTTTGTAGGACTAATATGAAGCGAGATATTTAGTTAAAAGGTAAATCCAAGATGGCGGCAAAACGGTAAATATTACGAATGCGAAAACTGAGATTTATCATATTCGATCAACTCTCTATCGAATATAAAAAAAATGGGCACGACTGGATCGCACAAACTTGCTCTCGTATCTTGCAAATTGAATGTAGCTTCAAATTGACAAAGTGCATATATAGTGGTTGTATAACATTTTGATATCATTAAAAAAAATTTTAAAATAATTTAAAATATAAATTATAACTATAAATTAATATATTTTTTTTTATAGCTTAAACCGATAGAGCTCAAAAAAAGTATGCTATCTGATTTGTTTGATAAATATGAATTTATGAAAAAAAAATTTCAAAAATCGTTACAGCGGATTTTTTAAATAATTTTTTATATATAAATATTCTTGAAAATTAAAAAAAAATAAATTTGGTATGTCAACTTTTAAGATTTAATAAAATACAATTTTCACAATATTAAAAAAAAAAAAAATTATTAACCCGTTTTCAAGATATTGAATTTTCAAAATTATTTAAAAATCCAAAAATTATTTTTTTTGAAAAATTGTATATGCAAAATTGTTAAAATTATAAAGGACCTCTTACACAAAAAAAAAATTTGGTTGAAATCGGTGTAGCCATTAACGAGAAATTTGAAAACCAAAAAATCGGTTCTATGAGAGGTACCGTTAATAACCGTTACTAATTTTTTCTTTTTCTACCAAAATATTTATTTTAGCAATTATAGCAGCTCGTTTTTTTTTCAAAATCGTTAGAGCCATTTTTGAAATAAACCAATTTTTGTATATTGGTTGTATGGCAGGTATCGTTATTTTTTGAGATAAAAAAAATTTCAATTTTTTCTGTAGGGAATCCATAAGAACCTTAAGTCCAAAGTTTGAAGAAAATCGCTACAGCCGTTTAGGCTGCAGGTCGAGGTACAGAGAGGCAGACGGACAGAATTGCTAAACCCACTTTTTTCGCGATCTCTATCATCGTAATGTTAGGGAAAATTATTATCTCGAATTTTTTTTTGCACGAATCCTAAACTTGCCCTATACTAAGTATATCACAATTAAACAAATTTGGGGGTGGTACAAACTGCTGGGTCCCCCATTTAAATTTTATAATTGCACTGGACTTAAGAACGGGCTAGTGAATTTTGTTTATATTTCGTGTAAAATTGCATTTTTACAGGTAATGTTGGCCCACCAAATTTAATTTTTTTAAATGTTCAAAAAATTGTATGCAGATTAAAGAAATTATTTTTTAAGAAAACAGCTCTAACGGTTTTTGAAATTATTTTTATAAAACAAATAACTTAGCATACTTGTTTTTTGGCTCAAGCTTTTTTGAATGGTTTATTTTAAATACGAAACCAATACTTGCACTAAAGAGAAAGTAAGAACTAAGAAAAGAGAGACAACACTTTCAAAATGTTTGTTTTCCATACTGCCACTGCCGCATACTGACGTTGACATCTTATCTGTTTTTATAATGAAATTCGATGTTTATTTTGATTGATATACAGGGTGTCCGTTAATTCGTCAATAGTATTTTAGGGCATCATTTTGGGGTATATTCTAAGAAAAAAATTTCTAATACAGTAAGGGCCTACATATATACAATTTTGATATCATTTATCAGGGATTTAAGAAAAGTCTTACTTTGGTGTACCTTAACCCATGTTAACGGTAATTGCGCTGTTAGTACTTATAGAAGAAACTTCGTTTAGGTCTTTCTTTTTAGAAGAAATGCCAGCCTTTGAGATTGCGTTTAAAAAAGTTTGATATCTTTTCTCAATTTTAAGATATCCAGTTTCTAGCCTTTTTCATTTTTCCTGCCCAAGCTAATTTTTTGACTTTGGATCAATTTTCTCGATAAAATGCGTGATAACATAACGTTACAAAGGGTCCACCAAATAACTTCTTTTTTTTTGAAAATGCATCATCAACATCGAGTGTAGCTTCGGCTGTGTGGCACGTAGCGCCGTCCTGTTGAAACCAAATATTGCCAGTATCCCCCTCTTCAATTTTTCTGAACAAAAATTCGTTCAACATGGCCCGATAATCGCCATTGACAGTAACGGCCACTCCTTGCTCAGTTGTAGAAAAATGGCCCAATTATGCCTCTGGACCAAAATCCACACCAAACAGTGACTCGTTTTGGGTGAATCGGCTTTTCAATGTATGCGTGCGGGTTTTCTGTGCCCCAAGTGCGACAATTTTGCTTGTTTACGTACCCGCCAAGATCAAAATGGGCTTCACCTGAAAAGATGATTTTTTTGGCAAAATCGGCAAAGTAATGTCGCAATATTTCCCTGCATTGTTCAAGCGTATACCTAACCATATTCGTTCAGCGGAAGGATAAAACTAATTATCTGTCAAATCAGACATGAGCTAAGTGTTACCATTCACGAAATAAGCACTAGTTGAAAAAAAAAGTTAGATGGCGGACCCTTTACTATTTTTTGAATGAACATAACAATAATAAAAATAAAAATCAATAACAAGTTTGCTGAAAAACCCATAGATTTTATGATAATTTGGAAACCCAGTGGCAGGTAAAATTAAAAAAAATGTTTCTTTTTAGCTTAGGCCTGTACTGTAATGTAGAACGAATTTTTTCTTAGAATATACCCCAAAATCATGCCCTAAAATACTATTGAGGAATTAACGGACACCCTGTATAGATAGATAGATTTATTAGTTCTTAACATAATGGTAACATATTTTGCTATATAAGTATACATCAATTTGAGCATGGCTTTGGCCGATTTTGATAGATTTTTGAAAATTGAAAGTTAACTAGAGCTAGACACCCAGATCGCGCAAGACTTATACGATTGTTCATGTGAACGATTGTCGTTTTGACGATAACTGTCTCAAGTCTCATCTATAGGGGAATAAAGAGAGGAAGAGTATAGAGCAGTATTCGGAACGCAAATCGAACAATTGTTTTTGTATTTCGCAGTCTGGGCCCTGGAGAACTTCTTTTGGAGATAACTCGTGTTAACTTTCCTTGAAGAATTAACTCTGCCTTCACTGCTGCATGCCTTAACTCAGAGTTAAACTCATCACTGAGAAACCAGCCCCAAGATCCAGTTATAAAAATGTGTTTAAGCATTTTTAGCATTGTTTTGAGATACAAAATAAGTCCACTTTAATAGAGTTTGTTTATTTCAATATAAGTATACGAACTTACACTTTTAGGATGAGGTTCGACTACGGTTCAAGTTTAGATTTGGATCTTATGACTTGAAAATTGTACCCTGAACTATAACTTTACCTCTGTTAATCTGTCGAAATCGGTGAGCTGAAATATTCTTAATCCATCCATGTAACAAAGGCCTAAGTACTTGCTAAGTTGGACTCACTTTATCGAAGTCGGCTGTTTTCATGCAAAAACAAAAAAAAAATCAGCAATACAAATTCTAACCATTATTTATCGCACCCTCTTATCAAAATTTTTTCGTAATGTTTTCCAATTTATTTTGACTAGTTTTAGGAATTTGAAAGTAAGAATCAAGCCATTTTTCTCAAAAGTACTATAATGCGAGAATTTTTTTTTAATATTTAAAATATTGAACATTTTTAAAATTCCTCAAAAAAAATTGCAGTAAATAAATTTCAACTCAAGGCTCCCCTTCCCCGGTTAACCCACGGCCAAAGATTTTCTCCAGAATTAACAGATTAAACTCAGCTAAGTTCCTGGAATTCAAGATCTAATACGAGACTCAATTATACCCACAAGAGTCAAGCTAGGGTTCCCAGATTTCAAACAAAACAAAATTAAAGTTTCTTCTAGCACCAAAATGAAATTTGTTCATTGTCTCTTACGTCCATAACAAAATTTCAAATATTTTATCGGATTATTAAAAAAAAAATATTGTATATTTTTATTAAAAATTCTTCGTATAGAATCATTATCCTATTACCAATTCATAACAGATTTTTCAAACGAAATATTTGCCTTCTTTTTATTTTTATTTCATTTTTTTTTCAACTTGTATACATACCTACATTCTATAAGCTACCTTTACAACTCAAAAATGGTCAAAGGATACAAAGGTGTCTGACATCATTCAAATGTCTGGATGACGTCGCCAGCATTGTGATTGACGACTCTTTTGGTATTGACACTTTTGACACCTTTTGGTCACCAAGCAACATTCTTGATGTGTTTCAAGTAGAAACCCGTACTGCCTTAACTAAACACAGCCATACTACACAAAGGATATAGTGGATGACACGAGTGTCATCTGAAACGCCTGAAGCTTCCTGCGACTGCTGCTGCTGATGTTGTACATGTGCCTTTGGCGAGATGTATGGAAGAATGTAATGTCGTAATGTACTTAAGTCCATCTTTCCGAATTTGATATAAATTCAAATGTAGCAGTCGCCACCGTCCGTCTTCGTCGAAAAAGGACCACATTTTCTACAGCGAAACGAATTTTGTAACGAAGAATCAGTTATGTATAGCGAAACATAATACACACACAGCCACAGGTTTAAGGTACACACACGTACGATAAAACAAATTATGACCTTTTTCGTCTCCTCTATACAAAAAGAATCATTGGCAAAAAGTAAAAATGATAGGTTTTCATTTTCAAAGAATAAGGGGCTTTATAGCAGTTTTTGACAAAAAAGTCAAAATCACAAAAACCCTACAAAATAAAATTGATTTTTTTTTTCATACCTAACCTACCATCAACGACGCACTGACATCGACATGCCACCCGAAAATCAATCTTTTATTCCCAAGGATTATGACGATGGATTCTGTGTGTTTTCTTTGGTATGTATGTTTGCATCTCGCGTTGCGTGGATGATATGATGGAGAAAATAAAACCCATATCAGACGTTTTACTGATTAGGCATCTATAAGCCTATTCGGCACAGCAAACAAAAAAAAAATTGAATGCATAAGTAAAATTGAATAGAAATAAATAGTGGATGTCTGATGTTGAACGGGAGCGCTCTAGTTGTGAAGTTTTGATCTTTGGGGAAATCTGGGGTTGATTTCATTTGAATTTCGTGAAATTTGGGTGACACCACTGCAGAATTATATATTCAATTGACCCTCTATTGATATCAAAAAATAAAGTTTCATCACGATGCATGTCGACTGGAAATCACTCCATTGTTTGACGAGAAAGAAGGGGGGAGCAGTCAAAATAGGACGCTTAATATCACAATGTTAAATATTTTTACTTTTCTACCCAAAGCCAGGCATCGAATAATTTTGAAAAACTGAAGGTTGTATACGTTAAAACAATCCAACAAATCAAGATTCTCATGTTGCACACCGCCCAAAAAATTAAATCCCCAATAAATATTTATATTTGACTGACACTATCTTCAAAACTATATTTCCAAAATATTTACTACTTGACCATTTTTTTTGATGTTCTCTTGAAGAGGGCAAAATCTAATAAAGACCAAATCCCCAAGAAAAAACTTATTTGAGTCGAAATCCCCAAGAATAATCACTTGTGGTCTTGTGGATTTTGTCCTTACTAACATTCTTGTTGGGGAAATTTGGCTTTGGGGATTCGCTTTTGTGATAATTCTCTTCTTGGCTAACGTCGTCGCTTACCCAAAAGATGGGTTAGTGATGTTTGTCCAAAAGAAATATTTACACTCAAATCCCCAAAACCAAAATTCACAAGGAAAACAATATTTCAGGCAAGTTTTTTTTTTATCTTTGCACAAAATAGAGAAAGGAGCAGTTTAGTAAAAGAAAATTACAAATAATGATTTTTTTTATTTCGGTTTTTGTTAAATTTTCCGGCCTACATATTTTAATACAATTTTTCAAACCATCCATTTTGATAGGAAATCTATTTTCCAACAAAAAGTTTCGTAAGTTATATTTTCAAGCGGTAAAATGTGATTTTATGGCTTTTGATTTTTTTTATTTACATATGTACAGGGTGAGCCAAATACAAGTTTCTTTTTAAAAATGCAATGAAATTGTTGTTGGACTTTACGGTCGATCCTTTACGGTTCGCAACAAAAAAAATGTTCTAAGGGGTCAAATCGCAGCTCCGTATGGCGGCCAATTGACATCGCAAAGACGGCTTATAAAACGATTTTGAAATTTGGTGCGCAAAAGATCGATTGCGGTACGGGCTATGTGGCATGGTACAGCATCCTGCATGAACTAGAAGTTGTCTAAATCCATGTGTCTTTAATTTTATAAAAAAAAGTCGGTTAACGTGGCTCTTTTACGACCATTGTTGACCGAAACGTTGTTCCCAGCTTCATTTTCAAAGAAAAATGATCCAATGATGCCACCACTCCACAATCGATTGGGAAACAGCTGTCAGTGTCAATTATTATAATTCAAAAAGAAACCAATAGATGGTCCACCCTCTACCTACATGTTTTCCTGTTTTAATTTAATTTTTTTTTTCAGCAGAAATAACTTTTTTTTCAGCAGAATGTTTTTTTTTTCTGCACAAACGCCCGACGCACGATTTTTTTTTAAAATAAAACAACTAGTTTTGATTGCAAAAGCGGAATACAATATAACAAAATAAAATATCTAATTCTTAAATAAACAAAAAATGAAATTCTAAGCAATTGATTATGTTTATCATTAACATCATGTAAGTTCAATTGAATGTTGATACTACGCAAAAATCCTGTTTTACTCATTTTGTTCCTGTTTCTTATAATTTTTTTTTTAAAGCTCCTGATTTTAGCATAATAGTTTTTTTTTTGTATGTGTTTATGTATATGTTTGCACCACAATTGTTTCTTAAGCTAATCGGCAATCATTTTGTACAACTCAGCGCTTTTTCGTGCAACTAAAACCTTAAGTCTGCGATGGCATGCCTCGACATTATTTTGGGTTCGCGGAAACTGTTTTTCGGCACTATCGAACACAGACCAAAACAGCTGCCATGTTCCTTTTTTTCTTTTAGTCGAGTTATTCTTAGATCATGGATAACATTTGAAAAGTATAAATTACAAAACGTGGAAAATAACCAAGATGAAATCAATAGGTTTTAATCATGTATTCTAAAAAAAACGGTCTTAGTGAGATAAGGTGCGATTTTAAAAAGCGGGATTATAATAGAACGGGATTTTGAATAACGGGATTTAAAAAAACAGTATTTAAAAAAATGGGATTTGAGAAGGTGGTATTTTAAAAATTTTTTGTCGGGATTTTTGAAAAAACGGGATTTTAAAAAGCTAAGCCCCAAAATTGTCTAACCCCAGCCAAAGCCGTAAGAAACAATTTCTGTTGTATCTCTGTTTCTCTCCAATTGTTTTAGCCTCAATTGCGTTTCATTCGTCAACTTAGCTAAGTTTTAAGTGTAAAAAGTTGTTGAATTTGACATGTTAATGTTAAGCCCCGACCAGGTTTTTTTAAATTATATCTTCAAGCTTTAGTCCCAACTTCGGACTGACAGTCCCTAGACTTAAGCCCTATGGAATAAGGTTAGTTTTTAGGGAGTTATTTCTTTAACCCTGACTACGTTTTTTGTCCAATATTCTCAGACCATATTAACCACAAGCTGTTTTTTTTCCAGTTTTTAGGGAAAATTGTCATTGCATGAAACATGTCCATTATTCATAGCCCCCCACTTGCTTTTTGTCGAGTTCGCTTCAGGCTTTAGCATAGGGCTTATGGCTTAGGGCTTAGAAAAAAATTACAACATGCAAATTGTTCAGCCACAACCACATTATTTTGTCCGTCAAGTTTCACACCTTGACAATATTTTAGACGAAAATAAAACTCTACACATTGTAAAACTTTGCTTTCTTTATTTCAAATTATTTTAGTAATGGGCTGTTGGGGGGACTTTAGCCCCTATAGCCACCCCCCTGGATTCGCCACTGGTTGTGGTTTTGTAGATTTTGTCCTTACTAACATTCTTGTTGGGGAAATTTGGCTTTGGGGATTCGCTTTTGTGATAATTCTCTTCTTGGCTAACGTCGTCGCTTACCCAAAAGATGGGTTAGTGATGTTTGTCAAAAAGAAATATTTACACTTAAATCCCCAAAACCAAAATTCACAAGAAAACAATTTTTTTTTTATCTTTGCACAAAATAGAGAAAGGAGCAGTTTAGTAAAAGAAAATTACAAATAATGATTTTTCGATTTTTGTTAAATTTTCCGGCCTTCATATTTTAATACAATTTTTCAAACCATCCATTTTTATAATAGAACGGCATTTTGAATAACGGGATTTTAAAAAACAGTATTTCAAAAAACGGGATTTTAGAAGGTGGCATTTTAAAATTTTTTTGTCGGGATTTTTGAAAAACGGGATTTTAAAAAGCGGGATTCCGATACATTCCCTTTTGAAACAACTGGATAGCAAAATATTTATTCGGGATTTTGTCCTTTGGGTGTCTTGAAAATGGGGATTTTGCTATCTTGTAATGGATTACATTTTGGTTTTGAGGATTTTTCCAGATTCAGATAACAAGATTCAGGAAACAAAAACATGGCTCCATACAAGTTTCTAAATTTTGGTATTAGCTTTGATGCTTACATATATAGTACCTACTATTATACAACTTTTCAGAAATATCCTTGGGTGTGGCTGTTGAGCAAAAAAAAATAACGGGATTTTAGTGTGATTTTTATTTTTGGGAATTATTTGTTTCATTAAAATGCCTATATCTGTGGATATAATTGGTTTAGAAACAAGACTGGTACGTTAAATGATTGATAATTATTTTTTCTTGAATAATAAAATACATATAATAAGAAATATATATACGATAAAATCTTTTTAAAAATACACAAAGAGTCAAATTTTTGGAAAAAATTCGTAATGGAGGTATTTTTTATACGATAAAAAAAATTGTCCAGTTTTCAGAATTCAATTGTGCAGAAAACCTCATTTTTAGAATTACATAAAAAAAATTATTTAACTGTGTTTGAGAAGATTTTATTTGCACCCTTTCTTCTCAAAATTCCTATAGAGACATGCCTCCATACAAAATTCTAAATTTCGGTAATAGGTTTGATACTTACTTATATTGTACCTAATAGCATTATTATGTCTTTTCAGAAACATCCCCACCTGTGGGTGTTGAGGAAATAATAATATAGGTATTTTATTTTGATTTTTTTTATTCTCGGGATTTCTTCGTTTCATTACATAAGCTGTATCTTTGGATTTTATAGATGTAGGAATAAGTTTGATACATCAAATTTTTAGAAATTAATTTTTCTTAAATAATAAAATATAAAACAAAATAAATTCATGCGTAAAACTTTTTAAAAATAAGTTAAATATTCAAACATATCAAGCGGAGGCTGACGCCTACAGGTTTACCAAGTTAAAGACACTTAAAAAAAAATCTTTAATCTTATGTTAAATATAATTCTGCGTAGATTGATGTAATTTTCAAGTTTTTTGGATGCGTCGTTATATTTTTTTCTTTGTAAAAACTGCAAAAATTCAGTTTAAGATTTTCACTTTTTCAACGCTTACTAAAAATTTTTAAAATTTAAGATCGAAATATAAAAAAAAATGTACACAGTTTTTTGCTTTAGTAAATTTTGCATCATCTGAGTTTTTTTTTCAGCTTTCTGAAATGTACCGTTATATATTTTTTTTTTAATCATTTAAAACTTTTAAATTTTTGTTCATGGTTCCTTATCCATTTTATTGAAATTATTCAAGATATATCTACAAGAAAAATTTCAAAAATATCTCAAACAATGTTAAATTCAACAGTGAAAAAAGTGTGTTTTTTAATTTTGTTATATTTTGTTTACAATTCCGTGTTAATAGTAAATATTGTAAAAAATTGTTTAAAATGTTCACTTTCTCAAGTTTGTATAAAAAATTGACAGACTTAACAGTACATAACAAAATAAAATGTTTACTTTCTTGTTCTAAATTCAATTTTGCATCGTTGAACTTATTTGAAAATTTTCTTAAATGTACCGTTATATTTTTTTTTAATTTATACCTTACTTTTTTGTTTGTGATTTGTCTTTAAATAAAATATTTTTTTTTAACAGAAGGGTACACAACACAAGATTTTAAGATATATCAAACGACACAAAATTAATTCGTTAACAAAACTGTATTTTTAGTTTTATTTATATTTGTTAAAAATTGCATTTTAACGGAAAAAACCCCAAAAAAAGGTTTAGAAAATTTAAATTTTTGAACTTTGAATAAAATTTTTACTAATTTTTGGATTTAAGATATAAAAGAAAAAAATGTACCATGATAAAAAATTTAATAATGTATTTTTTGAGATATTTTGGAAGTTTGTGGAATGTACCGTTATATTTTTTTTTTTTGTGTCATGACCATTTTTTTTTCTTAAAAGCTGATTACGCGGATTGCTCAACAGCTAGAGGCCAGGATAATTCCTCAAATACGCCTTTTAAATTGCTCTACAACCCATCAAAATCCTAAACCTGTTACCAAAATTTAGGATTTTTGTGCCATTTATATAATTTTGGGGATTTGTGAGATTTGTGTATTAAATATTTGTATGTATTAAATATTTTCTGTTTATTGTACTATTCGTACTAGAATGTCAGCTTATTAGGCTTGACCATTCTTTATTCCGTCACTTTTATTGAATTTTTGAACAACAACAACAACTTAAAGGCGCTACCTTCAATTGTTTGGCTTGAGATATACCTATTTCGTGCTTTGCCACTTTTGCGCTCATCAGTCTCCTTTTTGTGGTGCTGAGCGTGATATGCGTGGGTTCGAATCCTATGGTGTGCATAAAAAGTTTTTCAAATAAAAATGCATTAAAGCTCAGCACCACAAAAAGGAGACTGATGAGTGCAAAAGTGGCAAAGCACGAAATAGCTATATCTCAAGCCAAACAATTGAAGGTAGCGCCTTTAAGTTGTTGTTGTTGTTCAAAAATTCAATTAAATTAAATATTTTCTCCATTTGTAATTGATGGAGATTTTAAGAGATTTGTGGACTTAAGATCTTATCTTTTGGGCGCTTTGCCCTTTTTTCAGATTGAGATATTGTTTCAGGGGATTAAGCATTTTTTCCATTTAGAAAAGTTGGGTATTATTGGACAGTTATGAGGGTTTACAAAATATTTGTTTTCGGAAATTCGTCTCATGGGGGGCTTTTCCATGGGGATATTGTCTTTTTCAATTGCCGTTTGGGGTTTTCGTTCGATTGCGTATGGATTCCATTTGAAATTAACGGGGATTTTTGGATATTCATATTTGTAAAGCCTTGGATTGCCAAAAGAAAATATTTGTAATCGGAATTTAGTCCTTTGGGCGCATTTCCCCATTGCGATTTAAATTGTTGGATTGAAGCTCTTTAGGGACTTTGGTTTTTGGGGATATACCTTATCCATTTTTCCTACCATTTTTTTAAAAGTTTAAATGACATTTTTACTAAGTGGACCTTTTAAGAAATATGTACAAAAAATACTGCTAATCACAGATTTTTCGGCTTAGGATAGTTTCGCCCAAGACCAAGTAATCTACATCTGCGCCACAAACAAATAAACGAGATAATTTAATCAATTAAAAAGTTTTTAAGGACCAACGATCAATATAAACATAATGTCAAAATATTTGGATTGAGACTGTTTAAAAATTAATCTTCAAATTTTAAAAATTGCAACTTAACTTATACATTTCACATTTAAAAAAAATATTTTAACTGAGGCTTCTACTGAAGCGTACGTAAGTTAAAACAAAATATAAGAAAATCCACCCCTGTTTTTGGGGAAAAATCTTCCTGGCAAAGAAACTTTCCATTCCCAATCGCAGTTTAGTGTTGTATAAAGGATAAGATTATTGTTATTATTACAAGTATATATGTATGTATGTATCTGTCTTTTCTTTTCATCTATTTGTACCTACCTCTTTTTCTTTTTGATATCGCATCATATCCTCCTTGAAGATTTGTAAGTGAGCCTCTGACATCAGCATTGGATCTAAGAAAAGCTCATACACTCTCACATCTAAAAAAGGAAAAAAAAAAAAAAAAAACACAAACACACATATTGAGTATACAGAAGAAATCGAAGGAAGGATGAAATAATAAGTGAACATAGCTCGTCATTTCCAGAAGATATGTGTTCAAATTGGCCTTTTGTGTAAAAATCCAATGAAAGAAAATTGCCAGGATTAAGTTTAAGGATTTTGTCCATAACACGCACACACACACGACATACACCATTACAACATATCAAATGAAGTTATATCATCCAAGATTTCAATTTTAGTTATATCTTTATTTTGTGTCTTGCTGCTGTAGGTTTATTGCTATTTTATACATTTCTACTGCCTCCTTTTCACTTTCTTTCTTTGCAAGTGCAATACTCACCAGTTGCATTTGTTTGGCAATTTTAATTCAGGAAATTGATGGGAGTTGGGCATAAAGATAAGAATGTCTTGGGGTGGTGGTAAAATAACATCCTGGCTGAAGATGAAACTCTGCAAATTCAGGATGTACATTATATAAATCAATATACATAGGGATCTGTTTTGAGTATAAAGACGTGTGTGATTTTCTTTTTCTAATAAAACGGAACTTAAATGGAGCTGTCAAAAAATAAGCAACAGCTAGTGGTGAGAGATCTTAAAAATATGTGCAGTTCTAAATTTGCTTCAAATTGGCAAATTGGCTACCAATGTGCAGTTGTGCATTGCACACAACAGATGGAGACGGTTATTTATATGATGGTTTCTTATTGTTATCTTTAAGGACTTTGCTGAATTTTCTTAAGAATTATATAGAGAAAATGGTGAGTATTATGATGAGGCAATGAATTGGAAGTGGAAGTGGTTTTAATAAAAATTGTACCTAAGCCAAAGTTATTGACAGCTAAATAATTATTTTGTTTTTAGGTCCCATCACACACTGAAAAGGAAAATGCTTTCAGAAAGCTTTTTGAAATTTCGATTTTGAAACTTTCTGGAAGTGTTTTCAGAAAGCAGTCAGAATATAAAGGGAAAAGCGACTTTTTATTTTCAAGAAAACAAATTTTCTGAAAGCACTTTTCGGGTCGTCACAATGAAAGCGTTTTCTGAAAGTCCTTTCTGAAAATAAAAATATATAAAAATAATAAAAATATGTGCGATATACCGATTGAATTTGCACAATAATCTTACCTAACAAAAAACACCTAACACCCTATAGATCACAAATATGCCATTTTTTATTTTCGAAATTGCTTTGCTTAGCTGGCAATAGCTGGCAATAGAAAAAAAAGGTATTACACATTTATATGTACATAGTTTGGCGGAAAGTCGAGTTCAATGATAAAAGTTTGTTTTCCATATCGTGCGACAAATCAATTGAAAGGTGGCACTTCCTAGATCACGTTTCGACGGATAGAATTCGTAAATCTACTTTAAAAATCGGTAGGCAAACCAGATGATAGAAGAACAGTTTGGGTCATAGGCGCCCGGAGGGGGGAAAGGGGTGGGCACTTGCCCCCTGGCTCTGGCCGAACAATCATACTTGTTCTATTTTTATTATTAACTGGGAAATTTTCAAGGAAACGACTGTTTTAATGTACTTTTTTTGTCAGAGTCCATGGTTTGCCCCCCCCCTGACTCTGATCCAAGCCGTGTATAGCTGTTTTCATTTTACTCTTTCTTTTATTCGGAAATATGATTATTTTCTTGGCAGCTTTGTTTCCAGGTTGAAATTAAAAAAATTAAATAGTGTATTTTTTTTCTTTTAATTATTATAGAGGTCCATAAAGAGTATTCAGTACGTTTTTTTACCACCTAGTAGGGATGGGCCAAACTGCTAGTTATCGGTAACTGTTACTAACTGTTATTGCTACTTTCCAATACCTGTTAAAAATACCTGTTACTGAAATAACAGTTAAGAAATCAAAATTCTCCTGGAAACTTGAAAGATCGAGAAATTTTTTTTTTTATCTAATTTATGATTTTTCTGAACTGTGCTTGTTACTAATTTTGCTTGTCTTTGATTCTTCTTCTTATTATTTCAGAGTCATCACGTTTGCAGAGTTTTCGCATAAATTCTACAAAAGTTCCAATACTGATTTAGCTTATAAGTGATTTCAGAGTCATCGTGTAAATTTAACAAAAAGTTGTTTTTTATTACTGAATTTGCTTAACTGCTATTTTGCTTATTAGTTGTTGCAGAGTTTTCACGTTATTTCAACAAAAGTTTCAATACTGATTTTGCTTTACAGTGATTTCGCTTATAAGTGGGAGTTAACGTGTAAATACAACAAAAAGTTGTTGTTTATTACTAATTTTACTTAGCTGCGATTCTGCTCATTAGATATTGTAGAGCTTTCGCGAAAATTCTAAAAAAGTTTCAATACTGATTTTACTTAACTGTGATTTCGCTAATTAGTGATTTCAGAGTCATTACGTAAATTCAACAAAAAGTTGTATGTTACTGATTTAGCTTAACTTCGATTCTGCTTATTAGTTGTTGCAAAGTTATCGCGTAAATTCACCAAAAATTTCAATATAGGCTTTGCTTAGCAGTGATTTCGCTTATTAGCGATTTGAGAGTCATCGTGTTAATTCAACAAAAAGTTGTTCTTTATTACTGATTTAACTTAACTGCGACTATGCGTTTTAGTTATTGCAGAGTTATCGCGTAAATTCACCAAAAATTTCAATACTGATTTAGCTAAAGGTTAGACCGCAAACAACTGCAGCGGAACTAGACTTCACGACGTTGCAAAACATTATTTGTATGAAATTGTATGAGCTATAAATTGACGCTCGGGCGTCAAAAAAAAAAAAATTGACGCCCGGGAATCAAAAACATAATGACGCCCGGGCGTCAGAAATAATATGACGCCCTGGCGTCAAAAATAAAATGACGCCCGGGCGTCAAAAATAAAATGCCACCGGGCGTAAAAAAAAATGACGCCCGGGCGTCAAAAACAAATTAATGACGCCCGGGCGTCAAAAATAAAATGACGCCTGGGCGTCAAAAATAAAATGGCGCACGGGCGTCAAAAATAAACTGACGCCCGGGCGTCAAAAATAAAATGACACCCGGGCTAAATCAGTAATAAAGAACAACTTTTTGGTGAATTTACACAATGAATCTGGATCACTAATAAGCGAAATCACTGTTAAGCTTAACCTGTATTGAAATTTTTGGTGAATTTACGCCATAACTCTGCAATAACTGATAAGCATAGTCGCAGTTAAGCTAAATCAGTAATAAAGAACAACTGATTGACCGCTTTCACATAAGGAAACTGTGCCAGAAACTAGCAAGTTTGTCGGTGAGAAGGGCGAGAGGGGAGATTTTTTTTCTTTCCCTTACGCCTTTCTCGCCTACAAACTCCCAGTTGCCGGCAAATCAGTTTCCCTGTGTGAAAGCAGTCTTTGTTTAATTTACACGATGACTCTGAAATCACTAATAAAACGAAATCACTGATAAGGTTAGACCGCACTAGGCAGAACTGCACTGCAGCGAAACTGCGATTCACATTAATTTGTATGCAATTTTATGAAGTTCAGTTCCCAAAGTTAAATCAGTATTGAAATTTTTGGTGGATTTACGCGATAACTCTAGAATAACTCATAAGCAGAATCGCAGTTAAGCTAAATCAGTAATAAAAAACACTTTTTGTTGAATTTACAGGATGAATCTGAAATAATTAATAACAACAAGCAAAACCACTGTTAAGTTTCTTGAATTGTCACACTAACCCTTAAATTACTTATAAGCACAATAACAGTTTGGCAATATCAGTTTTTAACAACAATTTTTAGTTTAATTAATGCAATGTGTCTGAAATCATTTATAAACAGATAATTCCAAAAAAGCTATACCATTAACCATTATACATTTTCAGAAGTCAGAATTGAGCAATGTTTTAGGAATTTACACAATGCCTCTGAAATCACTTTTAAGCACAATCACAGTTTAGCAATAATATCAGTACCGAAGAAAATGTTTGTCTTGAATTATCTTAAATTGTTTTGTTTCTTGATATAACCAATTCTCAAAAAAAAAAATTATCAATTTTATATGTTATTTCAGTAACAGGTATTTTTGTATTGCAGTATCAATACGTTATTGCTACTTTCCAATACCTGTTACTGTATACCTGTTACCGAAATAATGACCCATCCCTACCACCTAGCTCTTTTGCGTTAGCCGCCATTTTTAATTTAACTTGCATCTACTATAGCGCATACGATATAAACGTCATTAACCAATTTCGGATTAAATTTGTCAAAAATGGTTGGTCAAGCCGGGAAATTGAGTGGGGTGAGAAAACGGATACAGGACATATATCCGCAGCCAAATTTCTTTCACTGCAGCTCACACAAATTAAGTCTGGTCATTAACGACGTAAGCGAAGTTCCTGAAATCAGAAATGCTGTCTGGACGATTAAGGAATTTATAACTTTTTTTCGCGAGAGTCCCTTACGACGAAAATGCAAACTCAGTATTCCTCTGTTTTGTGAAACAAGGTGGACGGCAAAATCATTCGAGTTCTGAGAGAGCATATCTTTATTGTAATTGAGGCACTGCAAAAGCTTTCGAAAGAGGGTTATAGAATAAAAAAGCAACTTGTCCTCCAACTTTATAACTCTTGCACAAATTCGACCTTTTTAGTTTGTTTGTTTGTGATGTCACATTACTCATCGATGCTAGAACCTGTTGCTAATATTTTACAGGGCGTTGACCAAAATCTGTCAACAGTAAAAGATCAGGTCAATATTTTGAATAAATTGTTTCAACAAAATCGAGAGGATGCTGATAATTGCTTTAAATCTCTATGGGAGGTAATGGAAAAAAGCTTGAGTGAATCAGGCATAGTCTTAAGTTATAACTTTTAAGGTTTTCACGGTTGTTTATAGACATAATTAATTAATTTTCGGATTAGCCGCGTTATTTAAAATAAGAGTGCGATTTTGTACTCACCCCGAACGTTTCGCATCAAATTACATTGAGCTCAATGTAATGTAATTTGATGCGAAACGTTCGGGGTGAGTACAAAATCGCACTCTTATTTTAAATAACGCGGCTAATCCGAAAATTAATTAATTATGTCTATAGTCTTAAGTTGTCCAAGAATAATTCAAATCCATCGATCAAATGTTCCCGCTTCTCGTTTCATGATAATATCGCTTACAGAACGCTTTTCAGAAGAAAATGAAGCTGCATTTTCACTATTTCAGCTATCACCAAAAAATATGTAAATTATGGATTCTCCAGAATTCGATATAATTATACAGAAAATAATGGAGAAATATGGCTGATTTCTGCATAGTTTCCTGGTGGAGTCCAAGATGTGGTACAGGTTTAACAAAATGCAGACTAATGGAAATGTGATTGTTCAAACATTTCTGATTTATTGAACAGTGTAGAGGAGTTTTATCCATCGATTTTTTCAGCTCTTTGTATAGGGCTCTCGATTCCAGCAACTACTTGCACCGCTGAGCTATCGTTCAGCAGCTTACGCAAAGTAAAAACTTGAATTAGATCCACAATGACCCACTTATGACTTGATTCTTTGTGCATGATGTACATGTATATCCATCGAAATATTGTCAAAGAACAAAAAAACTTTTACAACGAAATAATTGACCGTTTTGGAAAAGAGCCCAGGCGTTTGCAGTTCCTATTCACTAAGTATATATATACAAATGTTGAAGAAAAATCATATATTTAATAATTATCATATATTTAATAATTATTTAACGTCAAAACGAATAAAATGTCACATTTTCTAGTCCTAAAATAAAATCACTTACAACTGACCTATGCCTAGACAAAATAAATAAACTTTTAATAAAAAAAAATCGAATTCAAAAATTGCATATTCATTTTTTATCTGCGCCACCACCCCCCCCCCATTGAAAAACAATCGCTCGTTTTCAAGAAAGAGAAAACTTTCACAAACAGTTCTGAAAGCGGAATGCGTTTTCTGATAGTGATTTGGTTTCTTGAAAACGTTTTCAGGAACTAGTCACACAGTCAAAGCTCTTTTTGTTAAAATGTTTTCCACAAAACAAATCACTTTCAGAAATCGATTTCAAGAAAGTACTTTCCTATTGTCACAATATAAAAGTTCTGCTTTCGCCCTATTCAAAATTTCTGGAAATTATTCACATTTCCTTTTGTCCCTATTTGGGCTGCAGCTTTAATATTTCAAGTTGATTATATAAATAGAAGAACTTGATTTTTTTTAACATTTATGTTGTTGGTGTGATAATGTTCTAGTTAATTTATTTTTGTGTTCATTTGATTTTATCTAACTTACTTCAATTCTTAACTGTGCGGCAGCGTTCTACGGCCATCCGCATCTGTCTGGGGTTTCAATTTTGCCGATCTCATTTAATCTCTCCGGTACAAATTAATAATTTAATTGTAGCTGAAATAGCTGTTAACTAATTAATGTAACATTTCTTCTATATAATTTGTTATGTGTGCTTCGCTTTTAAGAACAGACATTTATCATCCATAATCATTGTTTATCAGCGTTAAACTTTTAGAGAACCTTGATTTATGTACATTAAAAAAGTATGTAGCAACACAACGAAATCATTTTCAAATATAGGTTCTTCTTATGGTAACTTAACAATACAAAATATAAAAATAGGCAATTTGAGTTACACCACTTTGGCCTCAAAGACCCAACCTAGCAACAGATTTAGCTTTAAAAATATATATATTTTTAAAGATAATCACATATATAGGTAGTTTACCTTACCCTTTTTTCTCCCTTACAACAAAAATCCTTGCACAAGTAACAATTTAAGGGTTAATAGTACTTGCAGTTTCCTTTTAGAACAAACCCTCCGAGGTATTTCTTTCACTTTATTTATTTTTTCTTCAAACGTAACATAATGTTTGCCACTTTAAATGTGTCATTGGATTTCGCTTCCCCCAAAAAATATGAAACAGTTAATGTTAGGTAATTTCGTTTTATTTTTTATATTTTTGAACCGCAAAATACTCAAAACCATCAACAACATTTCAAATATTCTTGTGAACCATTATGTGGGATTTTGATGGAATACAATAATACCTACTCTCCGACCTGGCTTTTTTTTTAACTGCAGAAGGCTGTTTTTCACATTAATGGAGAATATAAAAATATATTTTAATAACGAATCAATTTTTTTATTAACAAAAAAAAAACATACACACACACACTCCATGAAGCACTTCATGAAGCAATTTTCAACATCACTTTTCTTAAAAATAAATAATAAAAAAACAGGCACCACGGAAACCACATTAAAATGAATAACGATACCAATATAACCTTTGAGTATGGTTTGAGTGTGCCCCAAAACAAATCAAAAAATATTACTTTTTTTTTTAAGTAAGTAAATATATAAGAACACATATCCATGTACGCACAAAAATGTGTTAACCACATCCTGTAAAATATCATAAAAGCAGGGAAATTCTGATAATTTCAACTCAATTTTTGCAAAAGGAAATGTATGTTTATACATATAAAGCTCACCTAACGCTACTTCCTACACGAAAACAAGCTGAAAATTCATAGAAATTGGCGAAATATTAATAGGCACACTCTCCGTCACTTGACAAATGTCATATGAGAATTATTTAAATCGAGATTTTTTTTATTAAATCTAGTCAAAACGCAAAGATTTCAAATTTAATATGACCAATAAAAAGATACTAAATCAAAAATTGATTATAAAAACCATATATTTTATTGAGGTGTTTAATAACAATTAAGTATTAAATTTTTTTCGTATAAAATATTAAAAATAAACGATGCATTTCGGATTTTTAATAAAAACCACCGGGGTTAAACCAGTCAGTCTGTAGTGTTTTTCTGCAATAAGACAGTTAGATTCGTACGATAAAACAGCTTAATAACATTCATGTAAGGTTTCACCATGTAAACAAAAAAAAAAAAACAAACGAATGAACTCACAGATAAGCCACGATGTAATGAAAATAAAACCCAAATGCAATAAATGATCCATTAATTAGGTGTGAAAAAATAGTGGAGATTTTTTCGAAATTCTTCAACACTTATCGAACAATAGAATTAAACTCGAAAAACCTCAAAGACCATTTTTTCTCACGTAATTAATGTTCATTCTATGAGATACAAGTTTGGAAAACTCTCAAAAAAAAAAAAAAAATCTGCTGCATAACACATTAGCAAATGAAAATCAGAAAATCAAATACTAATTTATGCACACAGTAATTGGTCTGGATAATAAATTATGAGCAATAAAAGAGTAGAGGCTTCTGAAAAATAATCACTTAGAACAAATACGAATAAATTTAAATGTCATTTCCCGCACGCATTTAATGTTCAGAGTCAGTTCAGAGTGTTATTAATAATGACAAATGAGTGTAGACTTTTCCAAAAACTGCAATACATATTTATCAATTTCCCTTTTGATACAGTAAAAACAAACACTACAAAACAAGATTGTCATTAAACGAACATAAGAAATGATCTCAGTAGTTAACTCTGTACAATATATATGATAATTCTGTGGATAAAAAGTGGATAATTCTCCAAATAATCATCTACACTTCCCAATTTCACTTGTTGAACAGCAAATGCAAGTCCGAAGCTCTTATGATATTTTACACAGAAAGCTTATGCTCTGGGTAGCAAATTAAGTGTGATAAAATAGTGGAGACTTGCAAAATAGTCAACAAATAAGACAAAATTCAAATGTCATATTTCTGCAAGCATTTTTATTTCGGATCACTAAAACGTCATTAAAACTTAGTGAAATTATATGTGATAATAGAGTGGAGAATTTTGAAAAATAATCAACATATACGAACAAATTTAAAAATATTTCTAAGATCATTTTTATTCCGGCTCATTAATACGTCATTAATATTAAGAGACGAAAGACTGGAGACTTCTTCAAATAAGCTGCTTTAGTTATCAATTTTACTTGTGAAATTTTCAATTTCACTTCGAACGCCATAGTTTATGGTCTTTGTAATTAACTTTGTATGATAAAAGAGTGCAGACTTCTTCAAATAATCTACCAAAACCAACTCGATGTATCTCATTTTCCTTTTTTACCGTAATTTAAGTTTCTGGGAAATAAAATCATGATCTTGGGAGATGAAATAGCGGAGACTTTTCCAAATAATCTGATACATAAAGCGTATAGAATAGCAAATAGGAAAAACAACTATAATGTAATTTTTTTCGCTCACCCTGAATGGTTTGAGTTATAAACGCTATGTGAAAAAATGGAGACTTCTCCCAACAATCTGCTAGCTACCATTATTTTAATTTTGGTTTTTATAAAACAGAAATAAACGCGTAAAAACTCATTCATTGTGCATTCGCTCAGTAATATTAATTAACGACTTTAACTTCCAGGGGCAACGCTTACTTGTTAATTTCATAGAGTTCGCAATTATAACTTCTCCTTTCCTCACCGCGCACCAAACCAAAGATCCGTCAAAGAATTTTTCATTCGAAAAACCTCCGTATATCAGCTCTTCTTTCCACTTATCATCTAGCGCTTGGTCCCGTTAGGCAAAAATGGTCCCATGAGGGTTTTTTAGAGCGTACATTTCTCCTCCATAATTTCCATATCTATTTTTGTCTTATCTCCAAATGAAAATAGCAGCAGAAACCAACAAGGAATAAAAACTTCTCGTCCGATATCCACTAAATTGTTCGCATTTTTGTCGAGTTAATACTAACTTCTTAACTTCTCGTACTTTGCAGATGCTTCTTTTAATAGTAACTTTTTCTTCTAGCAGCTGAACTGGTTTGAAAATTCTTATTTGTTTGTTGGCAGCTGGTACTTGGACTTGTCCTCATTTACTTCAATGGCGAACAAATTGAAGCTCTTCTTCAATTGCCACGCAGGATTTTATAACACAGCACTGACTTATGATGTCGATAACCTTAAAGTGTTTGAAATTATTTACCACTGTCGCCTGCAGTGCGATGTTGAACAGATCACATGACAGCAAAGATTTCCCTGTTAAAAATATGAGTGTGCTTGGAATATTAAGGTGGTGCTTTTCCCCCTCGCACATGCGACACAGCTGGATCAGTTTTCTCGGAATTCCAACTTCCGCTAAGGCCACGTAAGGCTTCTGACAATAAATTCATGATTTGCATCAAAAATATAGTCGATCTACCAATTCGGAAGCAATCACATAACCCGGGGTTTCGATATATCTCGCAAGTCATAGAATTACATTTTTCCAGTAACCCTAGTACGCTCCTGATGTGAAACGAAAAATGTCATCAAAAATGACATGACGAAATCATAAACAAAAAACATAGCTGTGCTTTTCGTTCTGCGGTACGCTGTTCGACCAGCGAAATTGATGCTTATACCAGATTATTTTGAGAAGTCTCCACTTTTTTTTTTTTTAGTAGTAGCCCGTAGCGTAATGGTTAGTGCGTTCGACTGTCACGCTGGAGTTCTGGGATCGCTTCCCAGCCTCGTCCACCTAAAAACTAAAAAGTTTTCTTTCAGGGCTACTGCATCTTGCGAGGAATTGACAAATCCTCCAAGAGTATCGCTTGTCACGAATAAGTGCTTCTCGTCTAGCTGTTCAGATTCGGCATACAATTGTAGGTCCCTTCCAATCCTGTCGAAAGGCGCACATAGGAATGGTTGCGAGTTGTTGGTCACTAGGCCCTGGTTCTTCATGAGCCGTTGTGCTATCCGATTTATTTATTTTTTTCTCCACTTTTTTTTGTATATTTGCAATTTGTGAAACTCTCCATGAATATTTCTCCGCTGTGCTTTCGTTGGCATTTCGATGTTTTATTGGAGACCAAAGCAAAATTTTGTTTTGGATCAATAGTGTACTAGGCCTTAGGTAGACACTATAATTATACCCGTTCGAATGAGCTGGATGGGGACACCTAAAGGTGTTTTGAGATTTAAATTTCTGAAGCATTCTTGTTCTTTTTTAATTCTAGACGACCGACGATTTAACGATTAACATCCGAAAAACAAAACCATACAATGTCGTCGGTAAGCATATAAAAAGTGACATTAATCTTGAGACTGGGATTTAATAGTACTCGTACTCGTAATGAATTGAGCAAAGCACAAATAACAAAATACCAAACAAAAAATCGATAGCAATCGTTTGTACAAAAAGTTGTAATCGCTTTTAGCCAAAACAAATAATTATTTTTTATTGTTATTTTTGTTTTGGGTCATGTTTTGTTTGTTTTGGGATCATAATTTTGTGGTCTTTAACCTTTTGGTCAAATAATAAACACAAATCTTCTTTATATAATTATTTATTTAGTTCGTTTTGGTTTTGTTCGGCTTAAGGGCATTTCCCAGAATGATTATAGAAACATTTCGTAAAGATAAATGTACCTTGAACTTCACATGTTCTGTGTCATACGCATATATATGAGATTTATGTAAAGGAAAAAAAAGATTTATTGTCTTGAAAAGTTGGGAAAATTTTAACTTTGGTATGTGGTATTTTATGACTTGAAATCAATATTTTAAAGTAGATAAATAATTGTGGTCTTTTAAAACAATTTGGTATTAAAGTTGGAGTACCAAAGGGCATTTGAAAATTAATGGTAATTTAAGTCGGACCGAGTACTCGAAAAACAATCTAGTTTTTGGAGAGGCACTTGAAAGTCAAACATAGATTCTGGTAAGGGGCTTGCAAGGGTTAACAAAGGCTAGCACAAGGGCCTTGCCCATTGTGAACACTTTTGCCTCGTTGGGCTAACAAAAAAAAATTTCACGATCTTCTGCTTGTCAGTCCAATGAGCTACTCACTGGGCACACTCGCTAATGACGAAAGTGAATGTGTTTCTATACCATATTGCATCATAACAAATACATACAGAATTGAACAGGATTTTATGTACTTGCTGTTTAGGTGGAACGAATTAGAAAAGGTTTTCTGTTCTAAATTGTCTGAAGTTTCTCACAAATCTTTGCTGTTTTGATATGAAAAAGAAGACAAAGGAAAGAGAAAAAAGTGCTGAAATCTTGGCAAGGGCTTGCCAGGTAAGGTTAAGTTAATGGGCTGACAGTTCATCTTGTTACCGTCACACTTAGATCAGTATAGATCCATTTTGATACCCAGGGGATTTAATCCCCATAAAAGAAACCTTTGACAAATCCTATGACATGGCCCGTAAAGTGCGTCGATAAAGTTCTAACAAGCTAAAGCTTGGGAAAGTCGTTTTCAAATTGATTGAAGGAGTGCCTGTCGCTATACGTAAATACCGAGTTGATGGGAGGTTGACGCACCATTGTCTTTTAAGGGCGTCTGTCTGTCGCTATACGTAAATACCGAGTTGATGAGAGGTTGACGCACCATTGTCTTTTAAGGGCGTGTCCTTTTCCTTTACCCTCACTGGATTGATCATCCAGACCCGTTGGAGCAGTGGCTCCATGCAACGTCTGGATTTGGGCTTGATATATCAGTGGTTGGTGCCAGTGACTGCCCAGTTCGGTCAGACTAGCCTTCAGGTGATTGAAGGAGTGTCCGTCGGCACAATCACCGGGTAAAGGAGAGGCCAGCCCATCATAGTGTTTTTAAGGCGTGAACCTCTCCCTTACCTCCACCGGGTAAATCATTCCTCCGCCAGGCCCGTAGGAGCAGTGGTTACAGGCTACGTCTGGCGGGTAAGTTTGATAAATCAGTGGTTGGTGTATGTGGCTGCTTTGTTAAGACGGGCCAATTGAGGTATTAGAGAAGTGTCTGTCTGATCATAATCACCGGGTTGAGGAGAGGTTAACGCACTGTTGTCTTTTAAGGGCGTGATCTCTACCTCTTCCCCCTCATTATAGATCATCCACTCACCGGGCCCGTAGGAGCAGTGGCTCCATGCAACATCTGGTGGCTGAACTTGATAGATCAGTGTTTGGTGCATGCGTCTATCCCATTCAGTCAAATTAGTCTTCAGGTTACTGAAGAAGTGTCTGTAAGCACGTTCACCAGGTTGAGGAGAGGCCAACGCACCATTGTCTTTTGAAGGGTGTGGTCCCTTTCCCTTACCTCCACCGTTTAAAAAAGGGCTTGCAAAGTATCTGACATGTTTTCCTCGTCTAGATTTGTCATACTGAGAACTTGCCTTGCCTTGCCCAAACTAGATAGAAACATGGAATTTTTCCAGCCGGGTAATCATAGTAGTAGAATCACACCCAATTATTTTCCTTTTATATTCCTTCAAAAATATTGCTGTCTAATGCTAAATTAAATTCCTAGAAGAACCTAAGCTAATTTCGATTACATAAATGTGTGTGATTTACCCTCCCTCAATCTTAGATAACTCCACCTCTCTTTATAAATACAATAATATTTTAAACGCATTTTTTTCCCTGAAATCAGGGAAACGCATATACGTAATGATAATTCACTCCCTTTCTCTAAGTGCTCTTTTCATTCCTTCTTAACCATATATTTTTTTTTTGCATCCTTTGCAAGTACGCGAAATATAGGAACCAGTTTTTGCTTTTGTCTGTTTCATTCTCAATTTGCAAGTTGATTCACAAATTATCATGCAGGATACCAGCAGAACGACACTACTATACGAAGGAGATGTTATGATGATGTGCCAGTGTTCTCTTGCTACACTTTCATATGTGTATTTCATGTTCGTCCTTTGGAATGGAATAAAGAAAAACTAAGATGAAGTGGCAAAAAAAAAAAAACGAAAAACGCAAGGGCCAAACGCGACATCCTTTTCAATTTCGCGAAATGAAAGTTAACAACATTTTTCAATTCTAATTCAGTTATGAAATAATTCTTTTTCCAGCTTTGGTTTATTTCTTTCCTGTTCTCTTTGAGTGAGAAAAAACAGAGGGGTTTTCGGTGTATGTTGTGTACGTTGTCGCTTTTCTGTCGCTTCAATATCCTTTATGTTTTTTTTTTTTTTATTTCTGTTCATATAATTTTTTTGTATTATTATTATTCAGTGAGTCCGCCACAAAAGAAGCAGCGTTGCTACTTGCATGACATACGAGGATAATAACAGGGATAAGCTGGGTTCATCGTCGCGCTTTGTGAATAAATATTATGTAGGTATTATTGGAAGTAGAACAGTGTCGTTGTTTCTTTTTTTTTTTGTTGTGTGTGTGTGTTTTTTCAGTTTTTTGCTGTGGTTTTTCCATTTCTTGTGAATTTCCACATAAGAAAAGCTCTGCACAGTGGTTTGTGCTTTGCATATGTGGTTGTTTAATAAAAAAAAATGTATCTGATTTATTCAAATTTACGAAGTTCATTTGCTTTAACATTAAAAGTGTTTTCATTTGGAAAACAATATTAGCAGGTTTAACATATTTTTGATTTAAGACTTTATAAGTTCAAATACTTAAACAAAACAGCAGATCGGTAAATTAGGTTTTGTCATGCCATGCTGATTATAGAATAAAAAACATTTTGCTTTGCACTTAATTTTGAAAGAAATGAAATAATTTAAAAAAATTCCCGCGATTTATTGCCATTATATTGCCATTATATTAACCACAATTTTCAAAACCAAAATATAAAGTTTGTAAAATTAATTTTTAAAAGTTTCATAAATTAATTACCTAATTTTTTAAAATTCGACCGAACATTTTACCTATTATAAAACATTTCGAAATCTTTATTTTTGAGAATGACTCTTTTGCGATTTCTTCCAATCAATATATTAGTACTGCATACATATATGTACGTATATCGTAGGGCTTGTAAAAAAATGAACTTGAGACTTTGATCAGACTTTTGAAAACGATGATAGAGAAGAAGAAAAAAGTGGTGCCCGCAGTTCTTTCTGTTTGACCTTCTGTACATGCACCGTGGCTGAATGAGGGTTCTTAGGTGCATAGGTATATTGTGGTATCGAAAACAACAGTCTGGCAGGTTTTTTGTCAGGTTTTTGCTGGTTTGGGTGTTTGAAAATAGCGATCTTCCAATTTTATTTTCAGAAGTATCTATTACCACTTTAATAAATTAAAAAAAATATATATAAATAATAATAAAAAAATATATATAAATTATAAAAATATACCGGGATGCTCTGTCATTTTTTTAAAGTCAAAGCATCATAATCTTGACGATTCGATCAACAGAACTCAAGATATTAGCTTTTAAAGCGAACCTAAATCGATTTTTTTTTAAATTATTAATTTTTTGTGTTTTATAAATCTCCAAGAAAAAGCCGGTAAGCTCTTATTAAAAAGCTTATATCTTGAGCTATAATGTTCTGTTTGCCAAAATTAAGATTTTCGAACTGTGCATTTACAAACCCTCATAATCATATTTTGGTTATCCATCCACTCACAAAATTTGCTTCCGGCTCTTATACTATAAATATGTGCTTTAAAATCTCAATTATTGCCAGTCTAATAATGTTGTTCCTTAAAAGGTTTTTTACATACATGGTGATTCTCATAAGGTGTGCAAAATATAAGAGCGTGTGGGCTGTGGGTTGGATGAAGGGGAATTTATTTCACCCCGTTTAGTCGGCAGGAGCAATTTTCTAAAACAAACTACTAAAAACAGAAACAATAAAAAAAAATTTGGTGGCGCAACGGCTCATGACGAACCAGGGTCTAGTGACTAACAACTCGCAACCATTCCTGTGGGCGCGTGTCGATAGGAATGGAAAAACAGTCAAATTATTAAACCAACAAGCTGATCCGGCGAACTTCATTTCACCTAAATTCGTTTATGTAAAGAAATAATAATTCCGAGCATTTACAAAGCTGTTCCATGTAATTCTAAAGTTTTATTAAATACAATAAAAATAACTAAATAAACAATGTCGATGTGTTTCAATGAAACCAAAATGATTGGCGTGTCGGCGAACCTTCCGCTTTTTTACTGAAGAGCTTTATGGTACACAAAATTTTTCGTTTTATTTTCAGGCGTGTAGACGCACAAAGCGCTAGGTTTGCCGATACGTGAGCACGCCACATACAATCGACCTTGTGAGAAACAAGGGATTTCAAGAAATCCCAAATTAGCCTTGGAACTGCTAAAATCAATCACTTAATCGCACCCCCAGAATGAAAGTGACCTAATTCAAAATTCTGATTTCGAAATAAACTGACCTTAAAAAGGGATATCTAAAACTCTGTGTTGAAAAATATACCGAATGATGAGTAAAAAAGTGACAGTCTTTACATCGGTCACTTTAGTTGATCAAGCTATTCACCTATGCATTTTATGTGAAAGAGACCAAATCGGTATTGCGTCAGAGGTGCTCGCGAGTGGATGTGTGCTAAATTGACGGATCTCGAATTGTGGTATGTGAATGTGGTGAATGTAAGTACATTACATTTTTTGTGCTAAGCTGACTCTTTTTTGATATGTCTGTTTTTAACAAAATATTTATAAGATTTTACTGACCGTTTTTAGATTGAGTCTCAGAAGTTGTGGCATCTTACGTCTTAAACAGGCTGAACTCGTATAAAGTTCCAGAAATACGGAAATATTTTTGCAATATAGTGATTTAATTTGAAACTGTTTTGTATTTAATCACAAAATATATATTTAAAAAATATTTAAACTGAATTTTATGTTATCGATTTGTGCATAAGCGATTAATAAATTATTCCGCATAGAAACAATAATTTCCCATGAAATATGTAAGAAATACATTCAAACATACTCAAAACTTGCTTTTTTGAAAACTTTATTGCTCATTTCCCACAAATAGCAATTTTTGAATTAGGTCACTTTCATTCTGGGGGAGCGAAATGGCCAAAATGAAAGTGTTCTGCAATCACATACCAAAATACTTTAAAATGAAAATATTCGAAATATCTTTGGTTTCGTTTAACTCACAAAAATCATTAAAATTTCTACTGATTCACAAATTACCCAAATCCAATTGCAAAATCAAAAGCGGTTTGTTTATCTTACTATTCACAATTTAATTTTTCAATAGTGAAATTACATAAATAAAATTGATGGAAATCCCAATGAATCGCACTTGATAAGCATACAAATACTTTGAGCACAATGAAAAATAATAAAAAAATTATTTAAATTTAACTATAAAACGCAATAGCAAATACAATTCAATTTGAATGACGAAACGAAGACACCTCATATTTTTCCTAAGGCCATCACGAATCCATCAATCCCAAAATCTTGAAAAACAAACGATGTTCCGGGATTACCAATTTTCCTGGCAATTTTCGAGTATTTTCCTCCAGTGTCCTATGTCCTTCCCTGAGCCAATACGAATCCAACAAGCCCTTAATCGTGACAATCGAAGAAACCGTTCTCAAGATATGCACTAAAAAGAGGATGATCCCTGATTTCCAATTTTCCTGAACATTTTTCGGGATTTTCCGACAGTGTCCTGTGTCCTTCCTTGAGCCAATACGAATTCATCAAGCACAAAATCGTGAATCGGAGGTAATTTCTTTTCTATATATGCAGTATAGTAACACTTACAGTAATTTTCAAACTCAAAAGTTTGAAAAAAAGGGACAAAAAATTCAAAGATTTTTTTTTTTCAAAATTTAAAATATTTAAGTAGCTACTAATTTTTCTTTTCAAAATTCAATACTCTTATAGCCATATTACTGAAACATTTCAAAACTAGTTTTACAGCAAAACTAGTTTTATAGAGAATTTGAGTTTCAAGTTTTGAACAAATCGGTACACATTATTGAACAATAATTTGACATCTGAAACTCGAAATCTTAAAAATAGTTTTGCATAGAACTAGAAATTCATAATTTGATTTGAAGATTTTGGGAAGAAAAGGCTGTCACATCATATTATACCAGGTTATTAAATTATTAAGAATTGTTCTTTAAGATTGTTTTGCATAAGGATACTTTCAAAGATGTGCAATTTTAGGATGCATCACAAAACTTCACTTTTTTCCAAAGCTCAACAAAATGGATTCAAATGTATGAATGTAGATAAACATAGTTTTACCTATGTATGTATATGTATGTATATGTTCGCTCAACAAATTTTCCAAGTAACAATCTACTTCCAATAAGCTGCAGTGGCATATTTGCTACAAAGGAGCTTAGCATTATATTATGAAATGATTTTTTAAGTTGTAATACCAATAATTAGGGATTTGGCAAAAGTGCATTTTAAGATGCATCACAAAAATGCACTTTTCCAAAACCCATATAATTGGTTAAAACATTTTAAAAAATTATTTCATAGTTTAATGCTAAGGTCCTTTGTTACAAATAAGACACTGTAGCATCTTGCAGGCGGAATGACACTTCCAAAATATCTTGGACACCCGTAGATTAATGCATACATCCAATTCAATTAGACGAACCTTGGGAAAAAGGCGTCTGGCTGATGCATTTAGCACTTTGGCAGCATATTATGATAATATTATGATCGTGTTGTGGAAGGACATTTGGAAAATGCACATGTTTAACGCCCAAATGTGCAAATGTAATGAACACATGTAGTATTATGTATTTACCAATAATAATTTGGACTTTGGGGAAAGTGGATTTTAAAAGATGCACAAATGCACTATTGCAAATCCAAAAAGAACTGCAAGACGTGCAGTCATTGCGGTTATTCCATGTAAATTTTCACCAAATCTACAACTCTACGCTGAAAAGTGTTCTTTGTTCTTGTGCAGGGCCCCATTTCCAATTTTTCAGTACAGCTACGCAGTGCGTACAGGTGACATACCACATTCCCCTAATCAAAAACTAACAACACACCTATATTTGGTCATACAAAAAGTTGAAATAAATAGAGAAAATAATTAATTTGATTCTTAAATAATTATTTTTGTTAAATAAAAACAAACTTCATTGACGGAACTAGTTTTATGATCAAAACTAGAAACTCGTTTGTAAACCTAAACTTGTTTTGCGTCTCAAATTTTTTTTTCAAAACTAGTTTTAATACATTTTTATAAAACTCAAAACCAAACTAGTTTTGACTAAAACTAGGTTTGTTTCGAGTTTTACAAAATTTGAATAATATGGCTGTTATTAATTCTTAGTCAAACACAGAAAACCAGATTAATTAAAAATTAAAGTTGTGTAAGTTAATTTAAAAGTTATATCTAATAATTAACATTGGCGCAAGATTTTAAAAAATCTATTGTTAAGGGCTTAACATTTTACTAGTTAACAATTTCCTAGGTATCTAGCAATTTACTATCTATTCCAAAATTGCAGTAGCGGATCCAGGGGGGTGGCTATAGGGGCTAAAGCCCCCCCCACAGGCGGTTCTTAAAATTGATAAAAGTATAGAAATCAATGCATTACAACGTGAAGAAATTTACATTCGTCTAAAATATTGTTAAGCAGTGAAGTTTAATGGGAGTCAGACACAATAACGTGGCCGGGGCAACGCAATTTATATACTACGTATTTTTTTCTAAGCCCCAAATTAATTAAGTTGGGGCTGAAGACTGAAGCGGATTGTACAAAATATCAAGTTCGGGGCTACAGAACAGGAAATTGGGACGAAAAAAACAGCTCGCGAGTTGGGCTGACAAGAATTGGACAAAAAAACGTGGTCGGGGCTAACTTATTCCAGAAAGTTTTTGGGATTGACTCTAGGGACTGTCAAGTCCAAGTTGGGGCTAAAACTTGAAGAGATAATTGAAAAAAACGAGGTCGGGGCTTAACAGTTAACATGCCAAATAAAACAAAAATTTACCCTAAGGTATATAATATGTTAAGATTATATATGTCTATAAATACAGCTAAGCCTTAATTTTTTTTTCTATCTCCACTTAAAAATATTTTAAATGTTAAATACAACAGATGTAATTTTATTTAATATTAAAAACATTTTATACTGGGGATAGAAGCTGATATAAATGCACAAATAACACGGTTATTGTAAAAGGAAAAGTTGGAATGCCAAAATTCAATTATTTATATAACTTTGTATATTTTCACAAAAAACCTTAAAATAAATAAACTAAAACTTTTTTATATTTGTTATAAATCATAAAATTAATTTGTATGGACAAACCAATTGTATTACTTATGGCCAGTTTTACAGTGAAAGTTTAAACTTAAGTTTAACTGGTCTTGAACTTAAGTTTAAATTTAAAGGTCAAAGAGTTGATTTTCACAGTTTAAAATAAAGCTCAGTTCCATAGAGCGAAGTTTAATATGACTGCATGAAAGCAACTTTCAAACAAATCATCATCGTCACATAGTAAAAATCATTTGTTTTTCAAGGGAAGCGTTTTTATCTTTTCACTCTCACAACGAATGTTAAATTTTCCTCGTCACTCAAAAACATTGAACAAAAAAGTTCAAATAGAAAGGAATATAATAATTTATTATTATTAATTAATGGCAGTTCTCAAATAAAATTTGAGAATGATTATTACGATCAAGTGTTCTGAACGTTAAACTGAAGCTTAAATGGCAGAATACCTACATTCGTTTAACTAGAACTACAGAATTATTAAGTTCAACGTTTATTTTGAAACCTAATCAAGTGCTGAACTTAAGTTTAAGGGGCTTATTGCGAGAGTCTATTCAAAAGTCAAATAGAGAAAATAGTTATTTCAGCTCCCATGTTTAGGAAACTACATCATGGAATAAAAATGTTCCGGACTCAAATGGAGCTCTAATTAAAAGGCTTTGGTTTGAGTCCAGAAACTTCTTATTCCATGGTGTAAAAGTCTATTCCATGGGGGTTAAAGTCTGTTATTTATTTTTCTGTCAGATTGCTACGAAATTGTATGAATTTTTCTATTTGATAGAAAACTAAATTCGATCAAGAATTTCTGATCAACTTAGGGCCAGTTGCACAGTGAACACTTACCGAAAAAAGTTGCACTTAAGTTTAGCATATTTGTACTTTCTAGTAATGTTGGCGGCCTGGGTTAGTTACACTTAAGTGCCCAACACGGGAGACTTAAGTGCAACTTATTAAGGTTAGTTTACACTGCGAAAATTGTCATTTTGTACCCAAGATTTCGCACTTAAGTGCCACTCCTATGACTGTGAAACTGATCCTTAAGTCGACTAGATTTATTCGGAGTAGACTCTCGCAATAAGCACCTAAACTTAAATTGTAGTTTAAACTTGCACTGTGAAACTGGCCATTAATGTCTCAAATTGGACCTACCAAGCCCCCCCCACAGCCAAATCCTAGATCCGCTACTGCAAAATTGTAAACCTTTTGCTAACTAGTAAATTGCATTTGTAGGGTTTGAATTTGATGAACACAATTATTGTTTTTATGCGTTGTAAATTAATTATAATGTTGATGGAAACCCATCATGTGCTTGAAATAAGTATTCCATATTTATATTTTTATCATTTTAACTTTATTATTTACAAAAAAAAAAGAAAGAAAGAAAAAAAAGTTGGGTACCAGCAGGAGTCGAACCTGGAACATTCGGATCTTCTCATATGAATTTATAGAGTAAGAGCCCAGAGCCGCCAGACATACGTTATTTTATGAAAGCTAAGATTTTTTCTTTGCGAACAAGTTCTATGGTAGCTAAGAACCAATGGATACTAAGAATCTTCAATCCGTGTGCAATAAAGAGGTAGCGAGTGTTAAAATTGCATACAAATGTTGCAACATTGCTTATTTTATTAAAGTTGAATTTTTGATGTCTTAGGGGATGGTGTCATTAATTTTATTTGACACTTGCCAGACATCTACAGTGGGGCCTAACGTGAGCCAGACACTTAAAATATGTCAAGCTAATCGTGCCATTTACGTTGTAGATTTAAAGCTAATATTTATATGTTTTATGGGCAACTGTTTAAAAATAATTCCCCATCAGACATTTAAAAACAGCTAAAATAAGCGAAAAAATCACGTTAAGGTGATGTAAGGTCCCGCTTAAGGTGTCTTGCTGATTAGAAAACACTGTAGAATATTTGCCCACAGAAAACCTAAAATCTTGATTTGGTTCTGTTATGTAAATGGCACGATTAGTTTGACAGCATGCCCCCACCCACCCCCATACATACCACGCTTTTAAAATGCCCTACTATTGCTGGGCACTAGGACTTTATTTACACATCAAATTTTGTATACACCGAACCTCGCACATACCCCAAATCCTATAGAGATCCCAAGCAGGGGGGTTGCAGGGGGGCAGCATGCCCCCAAACATACCTTACTGTTTATACGCCGTAAAGCTGGGTAATGGGAAAGTAAGTATCAATTTGTGTAAGAACTAATCCATATTCTATTTTTACTATCAAAATAAGACCACGTAAAATACTCAAGAAAAAAATAATTAATTGAATAGTGGTTTTGGTTATTTTCAATTTTATCGAAAACTGGAAGACGTAAACTCATTTTGTTTTCGGTTTCTGATAAGTAATTAATATGAGCAACGATTTCTAAGAAAAAAAATATTATATAAAATCTCAAAGTTTTGGAAAACTACACTTTAAACATTTTTTTTTATGTTTTTTTTTCCAAATTTTGAGTTTGAAAGAAGTTTTTTCAAAAACTATGGATATACTTCACTTGATTAAAAAACTGGCTAATAAAACAGAGTATTGGCTTTCAAAAAAGATATAATTCTTAATTGTAGGTATTACCGTTATTTTTAAATGATTTTTTTTACATTTTTAGTACTTTTTTCATTAAATTGCCCCTCCCACCCAAACGGGGGGAGATAGACCCCCCACCCATACTAAAAAATGTTTGTATTTGACCCCTCTACAAAAATCTGTTATCAATTGTCGGCACCAAAGTTATCGTACTCGTGCCAATTTTTTTTTTCTAGGCTGTGCAATTTTCTTCACATTTTTCGAAAATAAAATTTACCACTGGATCACACTAACATCCTTGTAGCTAACAACTTAACCCATTTACGGCTAGCGTTGCGTTTGCGCAACGTCATGTTTGAAGACTTCTGGAACATAACTGATAATAAATTGAAATAAACTAAAAAATTAGTTTGAGAGATTGTTGAATTATTTAATCGACCTGTTTTTGAATTTTGTTGTAAAAAAAATTTTTCGTGCTTTTTTAGGACTTTCAAAATACGAGTTTTTGTAAAATTTAAGAAAGGATTTTTGAACTTTTGAAAAATATCGTCAAAATTATGAATATTATTCAATTTATATTCTAAAATAATTCTGACGAAATTTACATGAGTTGCCTGCTCGTCAGGTTAGATGAAAGCATTACGTTGCGTTTTCGCAACGCTCGCCGAAACCAGTAGCATTTAAAAAAAAAATTCGCTGCTTTATATGAGATTGAACGGTTTTTTTCTCGGAATATTGTGTGCTTACAATGCGAACATTTTTGAAAAAGAATCATAATTTTTGATTGCATCCTGTCCAACAAAAGGATGCATATTTTTGTTCTAGAAAAAAAAAAAAAAAACAAATCATTCAAGAGTGCTATATTGGAAAAACTCTTTACCTTCCACTTGACTTTATTCTTAGAAATAAATAAATCAAGGCTCAGGTCACTTTTCTTATGAGCGTGGTCCCTATAAGACAACTACACTCAGGTACTATAAATGGAGTGTATATTCTAATTCCAAAATTCTAATAAATTTGAATTTGGATGCTGCAGTTCATACAAACATTATAATTTTACCTCCAAAAAATGATGCTGTTAGTGATAATGAGGAAATTGATGATAATATGCAGCTTTTGGAGGATGGACACATGTTCCCAAATGAATTGGCTGGTGAAATTGAGCTAGAATGCAGGTTTGATGATTTAAATTCTCAAAATCCTGAAGACATCGATGAACCGGAAGTCGATGTTGTACCAAATGATCCAAACAGTGCATCAAAATCCCAAAACGTCGCTTCAACTTCTAAAAAATAATGGACATGTCTTAATTATGATTTACCGAAGTGGTCAAAAAGCCATCGTGTTGGATTTTCAAAAAAAAAACAACAAATCATTTGATGTACCAACTAATCCATCAGGCAAAACGGTTTGATCGAAAAAAGAGAAAACATGTCAACATTCCAATGCCATATGCAATTTGTGAAAACAACATAACGATGGGTGGAATTGACTTATTTGATAACGCTACATCAAGCAATTATCGGATTCGAATTCGAGGGAAAATGTGGCACTGGCCACTTTTATCAAATGCACTTGATGCAGCGTTGGTAAATGCATAGAAAATACATTGCTTTTGCAAAAAATTTGCCAAGAAAACACCAATGCCGTAACTAGAATTTAGAACGTTTGTTGTAGATTCCCTGTTGCGATCGGATATAAACACTGAACCTGTGATTCAAACGGAAGGAAACCCGAATGATGTGGCCCGTTTCGACAACATCAAACATTCTGTCATCAAAACAGAAAAGCGTCTCCGATGTCGCAAGTGTTCCAACCAAACCGTTTTTTTCCTGCAAGAAATGTGATATCTCGCTTCATTCAAAATGCTTCGATGAATGTACAAAAAAAAAACCCATTCTTTGTTAACATAATATATCTAAATATAATGTATCACTTATTACGAATTTTATCATTTTATTTTCAACCATCTTTCATTACCCAGTGTATCGATATTTAATTAATTTCTTTATAACGTTCATATAACGTTCATATTCGCAGAACCAAACTTGTACATGATCAAAAATTACGGCAAAAAAAACTACAATGTCCCAAAGGTAGTAAAAATTTTTGGTCATTTGTAAAAAACATACGTAATACAAGCTCGTCCTCGGTTCCAACGCTCGTCTTCAATGATACTCCTTTTGTCAGCTCGCAAGATAAAGCCAATTTGCTTGCAGCACAGTTTGCTGTTAATTCGACGCTGCCAGGAAGTGTTATGACTCCTCCTGTACTTGAGAGCGGAAATGATTTTATGGGACAAATCTTCTTTCGCACTCGTGCAGTTGCTAGAGTTCTGAAAGATCTCGACATTCACAAATCCGCTGGCCCGGATAGTATCCCTCCCATTGTTCTGAAGAGGTGTTCTTCAACGCTGGCAAAACCACTGCGTAAGCTTTTCCATCTGTCCTTCTCTACTGGTCTCTATCCGAGTGGATGGAAAACAGCAATTGTCCAGCCTGTCCCTAAAAAAGGCGTACCTTCTTCACCCTCTAACTATCGACCAATTTGCACTTACGTCCCTTCTTTCCAAGGTCATGGAATCGCTGAATAATTTCCAGCTCAAGAAATATCTCGAGGAACGAAAGCTTCTTAATGACCGGCAGTACGGCTTTCGTAGCAATAGGTCCACTGGTGATCTGATGGTATATCTCACCGAACAGTGGAACAAATCTTTCCATCGTTTTGGAGAAAGTAAGATTATTGCACTTGATATTTCAAAAGCGTTTGATAGAGTTTGGCATCAAGCGCGCATTTGGTTTCGATGAATCTCTTCTTCCATGGATTAGAAATTATCTTTCGGACCGTTCAATACAAGTCGTATTGGACGGTTTCAAGTCTGAAATCCATAAAATAAATGCTGGTGTGCCCCAGGGCTCCCTTTTGTCTCCGACTCTCTTCCTTATTTTTATAAATGATATTTTGTCTGAAACTTCGAATCCATTAAACTGTTTCGCTGATGAGAGTACCCTCAGCTTCTCATATTCGTTTACAGATTCTCATCTATGTCCTTCGGATGTGGAACTTGAACGGCAGCGTATGATGAGCTCATTAAATTCTGATCTCGACAGCTTTGTCCAATGGGGAATCAAAAACCGCGTAGAATTTAATGCTTCTAAAACTCAATGTTGTCTCCTGTCGTTAAAGCGAAACCCAACCCCAATGCCGCTATCCATGGGCGGCACTTGCATCGAGGAAACCGAACAGCTCTCAGTCCTCGGTATGTGGGTCACAGACCACCTTTTTTTGGAATTACCACATATTTGATGTCGCCAAAAACGCTGCTAAGTGTTAAGGTTTTCTCCGTAGATGCAAGAAGTTTTTTTCCCCTTCTGATCTGGCTGTGATCTACAAAACCTTTATTTGTCCAAAACTTGAGTACAATTCTCATGTTTGGGCAGGAGCTCCAAAAACTCACTTGAGTTTTTTGGGCAGAATTCAAAAGAGAGCTTTAAAAATGATAGGCGAAAGATCTATAACAGAAACAATTACATCTCTCGAACACCGCCGTAATGTTTCGTGCCTTTCTCTTTTGTATTGCTATTATTATAATCAGTGTTCTAGTGAAATAGCCAGTTGCATTCCTCCCGTTAAAAAATTCAACCGTAATACTCGCGCTTCTAGGAATGCCCATCAGTTCACCCTTGAGTCCAACTTCGGACGTACTGTAAAGTACAGAGATTCTTTCTTCAGTCGCACCACACGAATGTGAAATGCTTTACCTGACTCGACTTTCCCCTCCCATTTCGATGTGCAAACGTTCAAAACCAATGTGCATCGGTATCTCCTTCTAAATCCTCTCCTACTTACCTAATCGCTCGGGCTGTGTTAAAAACATTTTAAGGGTAGCCATAACCCCTTTTGCGCGCGTGGAATATAAAAAAAAAAAATAAGAATAAGAATGTTCAAATAAAATTAATTCATACTCCATTTAAAAAAAATTAATTTTAATAATTTTCCTACCCCTTTCGGCGAGCGCTGCGAAAACGCAACGTAAATTTTCCGGAAAACTAGAAGCTTTTCCAATTTTTAATTAGACTAAAAACAGATAGTGTGTAAAATTTCAAGTTTCTAAGTCAACTTGAACTGGTAGCCGCCGGAAATGGGTTAAAATCGATGAAACAGTTTAAGTGCACTCTAAGGTCCAAATTAATAAACAAAACTTAATGAATGAAGCTATTCAGAGATCAGCACAGAAATTAGTTCTCCAAAAAAAAAAATAAAGAATGCATATTCGGATGATTTCCATTGTTAAAATTGCCTTTGCTATTTTGAATCTTTAAAAAGTTTGACCCCTTTATGACTTCCAAGTTCCCCATTTATGCATTTTCTGTTTAATATCCTAGTCACATGATGTTGTTTTTGTTTGTATATCCCTATAAAAGGGTAAATAAAATTAGTTCAACAAATTATGGTATCTTCTCGTATGCCATTGGCATAAAATAAAAACAAAAAAAAAAAAAAATAGAAATACATATGTAACAGAAACTTTAACAAAAAAAAGATAACAAAATAGCAAACAAAAACAAATTTAACACACAGTGAGAATGTGTGTGTGTGTATTTTTGTAGTTGAGAGTTCGAAATCCTTTTCGAAATGATGGAGGAAGCAAAATAACAAAACAACAAAACCTCGTAATCGAAAATAAAAGGATTTTATCCGAACGCAAATTGATTGAGATCAAAGGTTTTTGTTTGCATAGGACTTTAAGATTTATTGATGTACGGATATGTGCTCCAAAAAAGGTGCACAATTGGCTGATGGGAGATTTAAGGTGTTTTGCCATCATCCAGAATGCGATGGGGTTGAATAGCTCGCCTCATTCTTCTTATACTCGTACCTGGTGCTGGCTGTTTTACTATATGTATAGGTATTGTATATACTCGCCAGCAGCATCGCAGACAAAATAAAACAAATCCTGGCTTCAGAGATATGGTAGTGGGTATAGCTTAAGGGGATGTAGTAATGAGTTTCCTTTTTGGGAAGAATTTAAATTTAAAGCAATTTTGATTGGGAACGCCATCACCTACCAACTCTATATAAAGCAACATCAGAACGGTGTCAGGGCAGAGGTGAGAAGAGACGAGACGAGACGAGGCAGGATGGAGATGACTTTCCTTTCAATTTGGCCGCAGGGACACTTGGGATTAATTCCGTGACAACTCGTGTCGTCCCTTGGAATTTGTAATTATATTTAAGGTGATGCCACTACTTGGCTGATATCTTAGCATCAGGCTGCTGCCTGACGCCTTCATAGAGCTGTTGCCACTCCACTCTGCTATGTTTGGAAAACAAATAATATTAATTGAAACATAACCCGGGTAAAAAATTTGGCAAATACATTTATGTATAAACAAAATAGATACTCGGTGAATATATCATTGTAACCCACTCAAGGATATACAGGAGTATGGATATGTGCGTGTGCGCTGCGTATACCTAGTACTTGTTCCTACTCTTCTGACACGTACGAGTCCGAGGGTATTGGCATTTAGAGAATTGGGATTGAGTGGATTTAAATTTAGCTCAGGTAAACGTGATTCAATTTCATAAGTTAATCAAATTCAATTAAATTCCATAGGGTAAATGATGTGTGACATAGAAATACCAATGCATATGAATGTATTTTAACCTATATCTACTCATATCTATTTAAAGAAGGAGGATTTCAATAAATTAGAAATTGTACCAAACTGTCCATTGAAAATTAATGTTTGCGGTGTAGCGCACTCTGGGGGATGAGTTTAAAGTTGATTTCAATTAAAAACTTTTTTTTTCTTGCACAAATTATGGAGGAAATTGTTCTTATATCCCAGAAGGGGTAGTGTGTGTAGTTATACAACATGTTAAGCTAAGAATACTTCCAAAGTTTTGTATTTTGTTTAAATTCAAATTGTTTGATAAATTATTAATATCGGACTACTTTTTGGTGTTAGTGCAATAGATTTTAAGAAAAAATGTGCGCCAAGGCAGATGTGTGGAAATACCAAACATTAAATCTAAAACAATTATATATTATTATTGTTTTTATTTTACTATTCGTATTAGAGTGTCAGCTTATTAGGCTTGACCATTCATTATTCCGTCAATTTCATTGAATTTTTGAACAACAACAACAAGATCTTAAAGGCGCTACCACCAATTGTTTTGCTGGAGATATAGCTATTTCGTGCTTTGCCACTTTTGCATTCATCAGTCTCCTTTTTCTGGTGCTGGCTTTAATCCAATTTTATTTGAAAAAAATTTTATGCACACCATCCGATCTTCCAACCTCTCCCCCTTTTTACTGCGAATTGTAGTCTATCGAAATAAGGTATGGACAAAAATGGAGGCGGAATAAGACAGCACACTTAAAGGCGCTTATAAAAATGCTGATGCTCCAAATGCATTTGATAAACAAATAACACATCTCGACCTGTGACGTCAGTGGTCTAAGGCGGTGGAGTGCGCAGTGCACGTAGTGCTAAGACTGAGCAAAATCTCATATGCGTGGGTTCGAATCCTATGGTGTGCATACAAAGTTTTTCAAATAAAATTGGATTAAAGCTCAGCACCACAAAAAGGAGACTGATGAGTGCAAAAGTGGCAAAACACGAAATAGCTCTTTCTCAAGCAAAACAGTTGGTGGTAGCGCCTTTAAGTTGTTGTTGTTCATTTATATATTATTTGTGTAGAATTTTATAACCTGCTAGTTTTCGAGACATTTGCAAAAACTGGAATTTTCCCTTTTCAGTTTCACCCCACAAAATTGAAAACCCTGGTTGATCTTAAAATTGTTTCTTAAAAAAAATGCCTGAGACATCAGAATGAAGCTTTTTAGGAGTTATTTTTGTAGTAAACGCCTAATGTAATAGAAATATTTAAACCAACAAATTGAGTTTTGTTTGGTTTTGAACCCATGATGATTGATTGGATTCAAATGGCTATAACTTTCCAGCTTAGCAAACCTTTGGAAAGTTTTATACCTTTTTAGAACCGATGAGAAAATTTTTATTGGATAAAACCAGGATTAAATCACATTTTTTTTTTCAGAGGGCTGTTCAAGAAATTGACAAAAAATTTAATTTTGGTCAAAATTCAAGATTGTCTATTAATTATGCCAAATTTTAATGCCAATGAAAACTTTTTTATTTTTAAAATGAGTGCACTTGTTGGACAATGTTTTATTGCGAAAATTGTAAAAAAAAAAACACATTACGCACTGGTGAGCAAAATACAAGGCATTTTTTTTTATTTCAAGAAACAGCCGTTTAAGATATACAAATTTTAGCGAACCGTAACTAAGCAAGGGATTTCAGATAATCAACACGGGCTTGTGAGTCAACGATCAACTACAACTAACTTGTCTCTTTTTTCATACTTTTGTACGAAAGGTATTGAACGGGGTAAGCAAGTTGATGTCATATACACCGACTTTTCAAATGCGTTTGATAGGGTGTAGCATGACTTGTTATTAAAAAAAAACTCGAACACCTTGGTTTTCATTCTCAATTATTGAAATGGTTAGGTCAATATCTAACAGACCGTACACAGTTTGTGAAAATTGGATGTAAAACTTCAAAAAGAATTCATAATTTTTCGGCGGCTCCACAAGGAAGCCATCTGGGACCACTTTTGTTTGTTCTTTTTATAAACGACCGAAGTTTTCTGAAAATGTACTATTTGCAGACGATTTGAAGATTTATAAACGTATCAATTGTTCGCTTGATTGTAATCTTCTGCAAGGTGACCTAAATTGTATTTTTGAGTGGTGTGAAGATAACTACCTTCATCTCAATATCCCGAAGTTTAAGCAAATGTCCTATACTAGATCAAGCAATCCTATATTCACTTTGAATATAAAGTAAATATTACATGCCTTGATAATGTTTCTGGTTTTAAAGATTTAGGGGTAGTTTTCGATACGAAACTAGCTTTTAATGATCACTATGATTATATGATTTCGAAGTCAAATAAAATGCTCGGTTTTCTAATGAGAAATTCAAAGGAATTTACTGATCCGCATACTCTTAAAATGGTATATATCTCATTGGTGAGATCTTCGTTAGAATATGCTAGTTGCATTTGGTGCCCAATATATGCAGTAAGCATTAACAGGATGGAAGCTGTTCAACGTAAATTCACTAAATATGCTCTACGTAAATTGAACTGGGTAGATAATATTATGCCCTCCTATCACCAGAGGTGCTTACTTTAAGGCTTAAAAACCCTTCAAATTAGAAGGAAACAATGTTTTATTCTGTTAGCCAGAGATGTTTTATGTAGTCATATAGATTGTTCTATGCTTCTTGCACTTTACCCCATTCTTGTTCCTTCAAGACCTCTCAGGGAAAGAAATATCTTTTTTTTATACCGCGTCATAACACAAACTATGGAAAAAGTGAACTCATATTTCGTTCTTGTGCTTTATTTAACTCTGTATGCGATGTAATTAACTTACAATAGTAGAGTGAAGTTTAAAAATGCTTTAAATGACATTTGTTTATAACGCTTTTTACTTTGTAGATTACTTTTATTATTTATTTAAGATTGTGTAGGTATTTATTGATTTTTGGTATACAAACATAACTTATTAAGTTGTTAGTCTAAAAGAGATTTTACTCGATAGATGGAATAAATAAATAAATAAATAAATAAATAATTAGAAAGCCTAGCTACATTCAAGTTGTAAGCTATAATATGAAGTTAGTTTGATCCAGTAGTGAATTTTATTTTCGAAAAATGTGATGAAAATTGCACAGGCTGTAAAATAATTCAAGCTTAAGTTTTAATATCTCAAATCACATGGAAATTTTCTGGACAAGACATTCATTATAAAAGTGCACTAGTGGTAGGTATATAAGCTATAATTTTTTTCCATGATAATTTTTTCGAAACATTTGTAACAAAAAACATGAAAAAATGAAGTATCAAGAATTCAGGATGGCTATCCGATTGACGTCAAAATTTCAAAAATTAACAATTTTTACGGCGACGTTGATGACAGTCCAAACTACCTAAGACTTTTTTTCGTAAACACACTTTTTTCATGATAACTTTGAAACACCACGATTTTGGAAAAGTCTATCTTTCACTTCAATTCCTTAATAGGAATTTTTAATTTTTTTTTTCATGACAACTTTTTTGTAACGGTAAGTACAAAACAAAAATGGCGCACTACGATTTGAGACGTTAAAGCGATGGAAATCCAAACATTTAATAAGATTAACTTTGCTGATGACAGTCCAGTTATATTAAGTTGACCTTAAATTTAAGATTGAAAACTTTTTGATTATTCATTACGTCAAAACCATCAAAATATCAGCAAAAAATCATAACCTACAGAATCGAACGAAAGGTCTGATGAATAAATCTACAATTTATAGATGAAAAATTGTTTTAGCTACATATGTATTCTTAGAAATAGGTAGTGAAATGCAAAATTGCAACGCACCCTATTCCAAATAAGTTTTGATAAGAGTAGCAAATATTTGAAATCACATAATAGGCAAGTTTAAAAAAAGGCGTTTTATACAAAGAAATATCTCTGAGCAAAAAAAATCTTACATGAGCACGGAGATGTTTTTTTTAGAGATTTCTGAGATAAATCTGTGATGGTTCATCTTTTAACATTCTTTCTCAGCTTAACCTAATATGCTTTAGGATTTTTTCGCATCCAAAGCAACACATCTGCATCAGTTGTTTGATTTATTCTTCTGTGGCCTGATTAGGAATTTCGAATTGTATCATTTTCGATTCGATATCTCCTTTTTGAATCGCCCTAATTTACGCAATTATCAAATCCGAAGCGAGTCGAAAAATATGCTTCCAAAATTTCAGTCAATTGACACCTGGTATCCAGGAATAGTTTTTTTTAATACAATCGTGCATTGTAAGAATTCAATTTGTTTTGTTCTCTTCTTTCGCTTTCAAATAAAATTTTAGCCGTGTTTTGTTTTCGTTTTCGACCGTTTTTCTCCAAATCTATCAAATGTACGAAAAAAAGCACCCCAGACATCCCATGTTAACTACGGCTCTGAGTCAGATACACACTCATAACCAGGGAAAGCATTTAGCTAACTTTGCCTATTTTTTTGCGTGATCTCAAGAAAGTATCGACTTTATACAAACACGATTCATGTCCTCCTGATTTTAAATATACGCATTTTATTTTGCCCTTTTTACCCGTTAGTGTTTTTTTTGCCTTTTTACCCATTAGTGTCTTTTTTGTTAATTTTGACTTGCTTGTTTTTTTTTATCAAAGTTAAACGAAAAAATCTTCAAAAAATTCTACAATACAAACTGCATGTAGTTTTTACATTTCCAGTTGATATTATTTCACTTAAAAACGTGATCCTAACACAATCTTAAGCGCACAGAAAACAAATTTGATTGCCGTCAAGAAAAAGAAAGCAGGTAGTGTAGAACCTCGGTTCCCAAACTGTGTTCCGCGGAACCCTGGGGTTCCGCCGAAGAGTTCTCAGAGTTCTGCCGTTTTCTCGAAGCACCAACATTAAAAACACAAAAATATTATTTTTAGTACCGTGAAACCGGGTGACTTTGGCACATTTAAAAAAATGAATAACTTTTGGAGATTTTTTTAAAGAGTAAAGATTTTTTTGCACAAGTTTCGTTAATTTTAGACAAATCAGTTTTATTTAGTTTTAGTTTTGAAAATAAATAATTGGGTGGCCAAAGTCATTCTGCAGTTTCGGGTGAGTCTGGCCGCGTAAACGTATTCCTTATTATTAGTCCAATCAATTCAGCAAAAATATCTACAAAAATTCGGGAGGAGAATTTTATTGTTTTATTTTAAAGAGTACCTCTTGGAGATTCTAGAACCACATTTTTCCAATAAAAAAACCCTCTGCGTCGTCCGCTATTTAAAAAAAAGGTGTTTAAAAGCCTTTACTCAATTTTCTCAACCGCTAGTAGTCGTAGAGTAGTTATTTTTGTTTACTTATTTGTAGGTTGACATGTTCTCTACAAGTTTTGTCTTACCATTTTTTTTTTTGATAACTCCTACCTATAAAAAGTTATTGTTATCTCATCTAATATCCTTCCGAACTAAAAATCACTGTCGATCCTTTTTATAGAACATTAAATTTCCTACATTTTTGTTTATTTAGTTTTCATGAATATCAAAAAATTTTCAAGATATCAAAATATCTAATATTATATGAAAAAGTGTCGATTGGCTTTATTAAATTGCCCCTACTTGTTCCTCGTTAGATTCACAAATGTAAAATTACTACCATATTTTTTTGGATGGTTTGATTGGACTATATCTCATTGCTAATCAATCAATGGTCCCTTACTTATTGATAACAGAGATATTTTCTTATACTGATGATTTTTTGTTTATTTTTTAGGGTTTCAATAATATTTTGTATGCTGTTTAAATACATGGATTGTTAATTTCACTGGAAAAATATTAGGAGAATCAATCTTTCTTTGCTCTTTTGCAGCCTTATAAGGAGATTCTACTCATAAGCTTCGTCTTTTTATGATAAGTTTTCTTTTAATTTTATGCGTTTTTTTCATTATTTGTCGTGGCCAAAGTCACTCAAAATACTTTTTTTTTTTTTAAAAGCATTTACATATAATTGTTTGTTTTATTATTACATTAATAAAGTATAACTTCAATTTGCATAATATTCCACATAACTACGTACAAATTATTTTGCTGTAGTATTTTCACAACATATTGAAACCTTTCAACATTTGTTGGTGGTTTTTAAGGTTTTTTAATTAAAATTATTAAGTTTATAACTTTTTTCTTAATTTATCCCAATGAAGCTATAACAATCATTTTTAATTTACTAAATTATTTATTTTTAGAAAGAAAGCTGAAAAGATTAGAAAAGTTCTTTTTATTAAAAAAAAAAAAAAATAGGAAAATGTGCGTTCGTTGACCAAATTCACCCACAAACCGGCCAATTTTTACCCAGCTTACGTTATGTAATCATAAAATGTTTGACGTTTACATTTTCTTTATATCGAAGTGTGAGCTTCTCAAGCAAACTAAAATGATACAACAACACTTAATTTCATAAGAAATTTACGAGCCACACTCACATGAACTATAAACAAAAAATTGATTTTGAAATTAATTGTGTTGTTTTTCATATTTTGCTATCGTTAAGAGTCGGGGTTCCGAAATATATTTTGACCTTGTTAAGGGTACCAAAGCTTAAAAAGTTTGGGAATCGCTGGCACTGTAGACTATAGATAGAGTTACTATTTTCTCAATAAAATTTCATGTCCTTTTTTTGTTTTTTTACTCATTGAAACTATATATTTGCATTTCCCTATGAATGATCGTGCATTTCCTTGCACTACAAATATCAATGAAAATTTGGAAAAATCGAAAGGGTCAATAATTGCAAATGAAGTTTTGAAAAAGTTCACTCCTGATTTGAATGTAAATCGTGGCCTTAAAACTTTTGAGCAAATACTGTAATAAATGGCGACGTCAACTCCACACTTTCCGAGAACGTTGAAGTGAATGATGTAGAGACTAGAGAATTTAAAATGGGCTCCACTCGTTTCTGCTCAAGTAGAAAGGCCCTTTAGCTCATTTAAGACGCTTCTAAGAGACAATCGTAGAAGAGTGTTACCTGAGAACTTCAAAAAGCTGTTGGACGGTCAATGCTATTATAATTAGACGTTAAGTTATGTTTATATTTTCTTTATTTAATAAATGCCATTTTTTAGACTTTTTAAGAATTTTTGTTTGCCTTTTTTGATTTATTTAAGTCAGCAAAATCCTTTTCCTGCTCATATCCATCAAATAATATTATGTATGCGTATTATGATAGTCCTTATAAAGAGCATTGTCTTATTTAAAACACAGCCTCTAATTTGTTCTAAATAATACAAAAAAAAATTCCTGTAAAATCTTAGCTCATTTTACTAACGTTAACCCGGTCCCAAAGATGTCTGAAGTTTTATTTGGGAAATCCCATGTATTTTTAGTCATCCAACTTTAAAAATTCATAACTTTAGTAATGATTGATAAAGAAAACTGAATTTTTGCACACATGTAGTAACTTCTGTCATGTTTAAACAAATTTATAAAAAAAAAATTTACAACATTTATTAAAATTAAAAATTAAGTAAAAAAGATATTTTTGTTCAAATGGCTTTAAGTAGGGAAATAAACTGATGTAAATTTTTTTCTGATACACAAAAGTGTTCCAAAATTCAATTTTTTTTGTATCAATAATTACAAAAGTTAAGATTTTTCAAATTTGAGCTTACAAAAAATACATGGGATCTCCCATATAAAACTTAACCCTAGACCCGTGTACTGGGCATTGAGTGCCCATTGCAATTTTTAAATGCGTCAACATTTCTCTGTAACATGCCTTAAACGCTCTTTACTTCCATACATTCAGTGTCCATGTACACGAAAATGATCTCTTTGAATAATTTAAGTTGATATTAAGGGTAGGAAATCGTCGCAAAGCTAATGAGCCGATTTCGTGTACTTGGACACTCAGTGCCCATACTAAGTTTTAGTGCATATCATATAAGAATTATTATTTTCTTACGGTTTTTAATGTTTTGACAGCTGCTTTTTATCAATTTCACTAGATTTAGGCTGTAAATAAGTAGTCAGTCAATTGGTTTGTATTATAGGAAGTAACTTAAAACAAAGTGCCTTTTCAATTTGTTTGTAAAGTGATTTCGTTTAGATAATATTTCTAAAGTAAGTAACAAAATTTTTGTCAAGTTTGTTGCTTAGTATAGTATGTATCAATTTTCACTTTATGAGTCATCAAACCGGAATTTGACTGATGAGGAGCAGGAATTTTTCGACGAACATTATATGGTCAAATGAGGAACAATAAAGAGGATGAGAGGCATAGAACTCATGAAAATAGCTCCGAAGACGACGACAGCGATGATGGTGCAGATTTTTCGGATGCTGATGATCCAAATTACGTGCCGAACGAAGCTTTGCTTGACATACGCAGGCTGGTCTCGATATAAAGCTGAAGTGGAATTGCAACAGAAACAAGGACGTCATCGTGAGGAAGAGGTTGAAAGTGAACCTGCTGCACCCAATCGAGGAATGCGATATACGGCCCGAAATATTAAATTCAATGACATTTGGTGGTCAATGCCTGATGAAACGGAAAGAAAAAGAGCTACTAGAGATGAACGATTGAATCATGAAAGCTGATTGTTTTAAGTCATTGGTCTCTTCAACCATTGTTGAGAATATAGTCCTGGAAACAAACAAAAAAGCTAAAAGAATGAACGAAGCAACTCGGTTATCAGACCAACCAAAGGTAATGCGTCGGTGGTACGACACCATAGAGGATGAGATCCTTGCGTACATTGCCATATTACTGTACGCTGCTGGCGCTGAAAAAGCATATGGTGTAGGGGCAAAAGATCTTTTCCATCAGAATAATATGGCTTTTACCGCGCAGTTATGTCTTTAGAGAGTTTTGAACAAATAAACAGGTTTATACGTTTTGATGATGGAAGAACCCGAGCTTTTCGCTCCAAAATGATACGCTAGCTACGTTTAGGTATGTGTGGAACTTGTTTGAAACCAACCTGGTGAGTTCATAAGGTGCTAATGCTATCGACGCGACGGCTCATCATGACGATAAAATAGATGAAGTAACTAGAACACCAAAATCCATTCTTTGGACCGAATAATGACCGTATATACCTGTAAGCGAAAAACTAACCGCTGGCCGTTAACGGTATTTTATAATATATTGGACTGTGCTGGTGTTGCCGCTTACAGGATGTGTCATCCTAACGTACCTACTTAGTACGTTAGCACGAAAAGGGCTGAAAAAAGAAAACTATTTTTGAAAGGACTCGCCTTAGAGTTTTCGGACAGGCACATTTAAAACCGAATCGCAAAAACCACGCTCCAAGAAAAAGTTAAAACTGCCATGAAACTTTTAGCTTATGAAATTCAAACCGTAACAATGTTACCTGCTGCCAGAGTTAATAATTTGAAACAATGCAACGTTGCGAAACTTTTAAATCTGCAAAAAAAGATAGCGGTTTGTTATTTGTGCTATACAGCTTCATGCCCAAAGCACTATGAAAGAGTGTGCTACGTTGGTAAGGAAGCACATGGAGACGAAGACGAAGACGAAGACGATACTTTTTTATCCTCGACCTCTGCGGGACGCTCAGAAAAACGGCGAAGAACACATAGTCAAAACTAGTTTTAGATTCCAGTTCCTCAATTATTTTGCACATTAAATATTATTCTTCATGTATTATAAAATTAAATAAATTTTTCAATAAATTTCAACATACAAATTGTACTTTTTTAAATTAAAATCATCTTTTTCAGCACACCTGCCTTACATTTTCTATTCACAATATGTAGAAATTTTATAGTACACGGGTCTAGGGTTAAGACGTCTTGGGGCCGGGTTAACGTTAATATAATGAACAAATTGTAAAGGATTTTTTTAAATTTTTTTTAGAACAAATTAGGGGGGGGGCTGCGTCATTAAAAATAAGACAATGACCTTTAATAGGACCACCCTAATGCGTATATTCTCAAAATCTTAGTAGACTCAAAACAATAATTCATCTCCACAGATGCATAGCCTCAAATCTTTGGAAAAATTTCAAAACTCTTAAAAAGAAATATTAATCTTCTTATAAAAATAAAACTCTCGCAAAAGTGATTTAACTAAATTAATCTGCCATGAAAAATTGTTACCTTTATCAGAAAACGTCCTTTTATTTTGTTTCTCAAAGTCATATCCCACCCATAGTTTTAGTTTTATTCATAATTGAATTTTTCAAAGGACTAACTGAAAAAAAAACAATGAAAACTATACAAATATTCACTTTAAGTATAGCTTAAGAAATTTTCTAAAATAATCTCCGCCAATGAAGTTGAATTAGGTTATAGCGAACTTTTCTTGTTTAAACTTTTATTCGCTCTGCTCTGCACATTACATACAAAAAAAACATAAATAATTTCTGCATTTTGTCCTTCTTAAGGAAGAAATAAAATCCTAGTCCGCTGAACGTCAGGAGAACTCAACAAAGGTGTGTATGAAAAGGTAGCTTCAACTCTACACAAGGATATCAGGAAAAAAAAAAATAAAAACAGAAATTCACATTTATTAAGTGCAAAACTTTTCCAATACTGTTTTTTTGTCTTCTTTTTCCAAGAAAGTGTTTATAATACTATTCATTTTTTTGTGTTCCTTGAAACTTGCTTCAGTTCCATCAAACATCCTAAAAAAAATTATAAAAAAAAATGAAAGAAAATCATTTCAAATGTGATATTCGCGAGCAGATCCTTTTCTTGTCAAATTGCTACCGTTTTCCATTTCCTTTGTGAGCGTGTTTCCTTTTCGCGGTTTTTATATGCATATTTTTTTATTTTTATTTTTAAGTCCTTCGTTTACCATATTGAACAATGAATTGGCGGATACGTCACACAATTGCCGCACATTTACTGCTCAAAAGTCATCGTTTATATGCAAATATTCAAATGTTTCAAGGAATTGTGCTTGCGTTCCCAGAATAACAATCTGTTTTTTCAGTAAAGTGTGAGATTCGAAAGCAAATTGCATGGAAAATTGAAACTATTGTTATACAATTTAGAATGATTTTGTTTGCGTTTTTTTTTTTTGGCGAAATAAAAGTTCAGATCGACTTGCAAGAGTCACAAATAAATCACTGTTTTTAATTTGAGGTATTTAGTAAAAAAATTTTTTTGTTTTTGTTTATAGAAAATTTGTAGAACTAAAGACACAAGAGAACTCCCAAGTAAAACGCTAGAGCATGAATATGCACATCTACAAATTTTTAAACATAAGAGGTGTTCTCTTCAAAAGTGTATCAAATGTACTCGTTATACAGGTTTATTCACATAAGGTCGGACAAAAACTTAGAGCGTGTAAATCTAGTAGTTGAGCCAAGAAAAAACCCTACAGACCGTTTAGGCGTGAGTGGTAATTTAAAAAAAAAAATATTTTAACAACAAATAAATTATTAAAAACTTATTTTCAAACATAAAGTTTGAAAAAAAAAAAAATGTTCAAGCTATTTTTTTACTTTTACTTTACAAGATATTAAAAAATAAATTAACCAATTTTCTCATAAAAGTAAGAAGAATACAGCTAAATGATAATTTCAGTAACCAGTTGATTACCAACAACCTAGTTTATTCTTGTTTTTACTTGCGATTTACGTACTATAAGGCAAATTAAGGATTCGTCTGAAAAGAAAACTCAAGATAATAATTTTCCCTAACATTACGATGATAGAGAACCCGAAAAAAGTGGGTCTCGTAATTCCGTCCGTCTGTCTGTCTGTCCGTCTGTCCCAATTTTTAGCTACGTTCAAGTTGCTAGCTACGAGAGCAAGTTTGTGCGATCCAGTCGTGGAATTGAATTTTGAAAACAAAAGTAGTACTTAATAACGCAAAATTAAAAAATAAATATTTTGATTTTTTTGTTTTCAAAATTTTGAGTTTGAAAATTAGTTTTCCAAAACGTGTTCATTAAAACAAATTTATTTAATAAAAGAAGAGATTCCTGGATTTGCAAAAAGGTATATCAGGGCATTGTAAGTGCTGTCGTTGTTTTTTTAATATTTAGTTTTCTACTTTAAGTCAGTTTTTTAGAAAATTGCCCCTCCCGGAATAGATTCCCCCTCCTGTACGATATTTTTCTTGGCTCAACTTCAACTCAAACGTTTTTTCACACCTTAGGTGAATCACCCTGTATAGAAAAGTATAAAGATATAATACAATATTCATAACACGGGTTCTTAAAATTCAATCTGTTTGATGGTTCCAAATAATAATAAAAAAATTAATTATTTTAATTTAAACTTGAGGTGCTGTCCCAAACTCTTGAAATTTTGCACGCAAATTAGATACGAAATTTATCGACTATTTAGAAATTCTTGTCAGCTAGAGAAATTGAAAGAAACTAATTTAAATTTGTTACAAAAATGTATATCTGTGTTGATATATTTTTGGTGTTTTAAAAATAAATTACAGGTACCATGTTTTGGGTATAGTTTCAAGCTCAGAAATTTTTTTATAGAGATTTTCAACGCTGATTCTAAAGAGACCAAAACTGAAAAGATTCATGTATCCTGTAGAAAGTTAAAGTCCTTTTTTATGGAATGATTTTTTTTAGTACAACAAGTTAAATATATATCCAAAAACATTTTAAAATAATGGGATATAAATACCAATTTGGTATAAATGTTTCATTTGGCACGGTAACCAAGAATCAAAAGAGTCCCAAAAAATATCTGTGGTGAAAAGGTGTTTTTTTGAGTGTGAGATGTTAGTGCGTCATTATCACCATAACATCTATGAATAAGTTTTGACACTGATAAAATTTGCTAAAAATATTAAACATGTCATGGTTCCCAAGAATCAAAAGGTGGTGCATATTATAATGGTTGAAAATAAGCACAAGTGGGTTAACTCTACGTTTGATATTAAACTGAAAAGTCTTACTTCCAACAGTTGGTACCTACCTCCTAATTTTTTTTTCGTACATGTAAAACACCACTTAACCAATTCTATTTTAAATTCATAAGTATTCCATTTATTCATTTTGTTCGCTTTATTTGTAGAATAAAAAACGTATTTCCAGACGGCTAGACGTCCAAAATTTGATCGGAAGTCTCTTAAATACACTTCGTTCCGCATACTTCCACAGAACACACTTATGCATCATAACCATCAGTTCATGATGGTATTCTACGATTGCTCACTCAAAAAGTGAATGATACAAAATAAGAAAAAAAAAAAACACACTTCGAAACATTCCACAACCATATTACCAATACGAGCAATTCAATGTGTAAACCTAATGAAAACACAAATTACTTCCGCACATTGGCACGTCCTTGCCATATCCCATCCACCCACTGCCACACCCACTTTCATACAATCTCCCCAAAAATCATCATTCTACCTTCCTTACCTGCCTCTATAGTGTACGGACTATGAATCTGGGAGAAGTAAATAAAAACCAAGAAAAGTGAGATAAAATCGAAAAAAGAGTACGTAGGTATATTAGATATCATCCTTTTATGTTTTTTTTTATTCCAGGTCGAACTACGAAAAAAAGGCGAAGATAAGGCAGAGAAAACGACGACGACGACGACGGTAATAAACCCATAAAGATGCAATTATTAGATTTTCGTCCTCTCACCCAAATATCCTTCTTAGATAATTTTTTGTTGGTACAAAACGGATTGGGGCTGGGACCGTTTGCTTCCCTGTGTCAAGAAAGACCCCCTTTGCCAACTACAACACACATCCAAAGTCTTGCCAGGATCTTTCTCATTCATTTTTTGGTTGGACTTTTGGGGCAATTTACTGACGCTATACTAGTATGATGGGGAAGCACACTTTGGTGTCAGCTGCGAGGGACGTAAGAAGGGGAAAGGTGAATCGCAAAAAATGATTTTGATTTATTTTTATCGCCGCCGCTGCCGCCGCCGCCATTCCATATAAAGTTGTGTGATGTCAATATGATGAGCACAAAAGGAGAGAAACAGGCGCACACAGAATCTAAGGACTTTCCAGTGAAGATGGGGAGACGAAAGCACAAAAAACCTAAATCACATAGGAATAAATAAAATCGGAAATAACTCATAAATAAATCGAAAAGAAATTGACATCTTCCCATTATATACTATAGAAACACGACTCAAGAGTCAGGACTTCAGGAAAAAACTACCTATGATGAAACCTACTGATGGTGATCAAAATCCAAGAATGAGAGACGTCAACACATATAAAAATGCTTACGTCATGTTGGGGTGGATGAGTATTTTTTACAGAAATTTTACAGAAATGTATTTGAAAATATGAAAGTAAAGGAGATAATCGTTAGTGTTTTGGAGTGAAGAGGTAAAGGTATATCACTCTCAAGAATCCCTTTCACATGTGACATGAAGGTTGCCATAGTAGTGATGCCTTCTTACCTTTCTATGGCCCATTTGTTTTCATAAACGATGAACCCAAATTGTCTGGTGAGATAAATTTAAATATATGTTTTTTTTTGTATGTGACTTAAAAATACTTAAGTTGTTACAAATGTATGTATATAGATATGTATGTGTACGAACAGAGATATAAACTGTCATTATGCCATAACCAACACGTTAGATAAGATAATAGAAAATGGTATCTCTTGAATAATCTCTGTAGCCAAAAACATAGTGCGAAATGTGTGC